>JAQGDQ010000162.1:0-470256 GCA_030141605.1 Tubiluchus corallicola
TTGCCAAAAGCGTGAGTATGTAATTAGTGGTGTTTTAGCAAAGTGCACGCGCTGGGCTATTTTAAATAATACACTTTTCACAATACTCACTATAAAATGAGTCTTAATGAAAAACAGCATTTGAATGAGTGATGCCATTGTTTGTCCATCCATCCATCCATCCATCCATCCATCCATCCATCCATCCATCCATCCATCCATCCATCCATCCAGTTAACCATTTATTCGTTCGTTCGTTCGTTCCTTCGTTTATTTATTCATTCATTTATTTATTCATTCATCCATCCATCCATCCATCCACCCATTAAATCATTTATTTGTTCTTTCGTTCATTGATTGATTGATTCATTCATTCATTTATTTGTTTGTTTATTCACTCATTCATTTATTCATTCATTCACCGTTAATTCGTTCATTCGCTTATTCGTTTACTCGTTCATTCACCCAATCATTCATTCGTTCGTTCAGCCATTCATACTCTTATTTGCTCATTCCTAAATCACACTTGTAGTACACAATTTAACCCCTACGTTCATTTTAATTAGAACTATACTTTTTTACTCTTGTATTACCAGCCGTCTTGGATATGGAAATGAATTATTAGCGACAGACAATATGCTTGCAGCATTGAATGGGCGGGAGATGCTAGATTAATCTACACTCGTGCAAACATAAAAGCCATTATCCGATTATGATATTACTCGATGATGCTGATAAATCGTCTCAAGAGGACAATAAGATTAAAGAAAGCGATGACTGCTGCGTTGCTGTGAATGAAAAAGCTGAAAGTATCGCGGAGATGATATTGCTGTTTAGAGACTCTGGCAATTTGAAAAATTATCCCTGCGAATGAAAAGTTATGAAATGTAGAAGTGATGAAAATTGGCAAATTTGAGTCGTACACATGATTTTTTACAAGAAAAACTTATTAAGGAAGTGAAATATTAATATTTGCTTAATAGACCATCAACTCATACATTTGTTCGTATTTAATGTTGTTTTTGCGGTCATCATCCTCGTCATCGTGCCTATCGTCATCATAATCATTGTGATAATCATTATAGTCGTCATTGTCGAAATTATCTTACTAATCATTATCTTCATCATCGTCATGGACGGACTTTAATTTCACTGATTTTATGTATTATATTTTATATGGACTTTTTTGCCTGAAATAAACCGTAATCAAAAGGGAGGCTTGCAGTTGTTGACTTTAGTAACATAACTTGCAAAGATGTAAAATTGCTTTTATTTTCTATTTTTAGTTTGCCAGTTAGCAAAAACTCTGAAAAGTTCACGTTTAATTACGTAAATTATAAGAAACCGTCATCGCTGAAACGTAGAACTAATAAATTTCAATCGCAGAACTGCATAGAACGAACGTGTGCCAAATCAGGAATCATTCTTACTTGTTAGTCAACTAACATTGATGGAATTCAGCACGTGACCGTGTTTTCTACTTCCTGTTAGCGACTCCTACTTCCGTTATTAGATATGTCAGGAGCTGTGTCATTAGTATTCATACTGCCTAGCGGAAACACAACTCCAATTCTGACTGTAACAACTCTTAATTAACTAGCCGTCTCTGTTTCCATAGCGTCGCCTGATTTTTCATCTGCTTCAGCTAAAGGTTGTTAATGCTGCGCTTAAGAAATATAGAATCGCTGAAGCCGTGTTATGTTAAAGTACTGTCTGAAGGATGAAGCCAATTAGATAGAGCTATACTGGTTAGAGCATAATAGTTGAGATGAGGCAAACAGAAAGAATACGTATAAAGTACTGACTAGGCTACTTGTAAAATAAGATTTTTCTACGTCTCGGTCTATTTTATTATTATGCAAAAATTTAACGCCATTTAGGCTGTGAGGTTAAATTGTGCAAACTCACAGGTAAGTGATGGTGTTGCTGTAAGATCACTATTACAATTATAATAAAGTTTGTGAAACCAATCAAAGTTAGCAGAAGAAAACGCTCTTAGGGATTAATAATTTTTAAAAACTTATTTAAAATTTTAAAACTTTAAAATCAGTCGAACATCTAACGCTAATTAACTGCATTACTGTAACTTTTCAGAAACAATTAAGATTATCGTAGACCTAATTGGCTTTCCGTACCATATTATTATTATTATAACGTCTTATATAGAAAATACAATTCATATTTAGTTAAATTTTAGGGGCCTTTTAATGAGATGTATTCAATTTTTGGGTATTGTTTTAATAAATTTTATTTTTGTACGTCGTAATATGTTTTATAGAATCAGCATAAGAGCGCTTGCTACTGATGATTTCTTTTTTTATGCTATTGTAACGTATGTATAAGTGTCAATAACGAAAAAATAAAAATAAAAATAAAAATTAAATAAAATCTTCATTTAAAGTCCGTATTAGAGTCGACAATTAACGCCAGCTTACACGTAGTTCCGACGATACTAACAATTTACAACAACATAATAAGGGTTCTTATTACACCGCTTCTATCCGTTATTAGGGCAACAGCAATTACCATTTTTGTAGTTTTTAGTGTGACCTGGCCGCAGGATCCAACTCACAACCATTCCAGACGCGTTATCCATTATACCATCCAGCCTTAATGGGACCCTCCAGACCTTAAAGGTTACTGAACATCTTATGCCTTGGTGTCACTGACAGTATGGTATCATCTACTGGGTCGGTCTAAAGCTCGCACCATTTTGGAAACGTGGAATGAAAATACAAGTAGGGGGCGGTATTAAGCAAGTTTAAACTTTGCTGTTCTTTCAAAGATCACAGTCAATATAATCTTATATTTTAGACATAGATCTGTTTATTGTTCCTTTCATTTATTGTTTCTTTGTCATAATTATTATCATCATCATCATCATCATAATCATTATCATCATCACTATCATCGACATCATCTTTATCGTCAACAACAGCATCATCGTCAAATTATCGTCGCCATCATCGTCATCATCATCATGCTACCGTCTTAGTTGTAATCTTTGCAGTCACAGCCGCCATCATCGTCACCGTTTTGACTGTGTTCAAATATAAGAGGAACAAGACTGTATATATCGCCATTGTTGCTGGGTATCTGATCTATAATCACTTTAATTTCTCGCGGATCAACCATGGAAGTGTTTCCCAGGCTACACAGAAGCCAGTCAGTTAATATAGGAGATGACTATGGACACTTCAGTTTACCACAAAAGAGCCCCCCTTATTTTCGTATTTAACATGCATTTGCCGTCTCCCGTCCGACACCGAAAAAGCATTTAATCGAGATTGCCGACTTTATGATTAACTGATATATATTTCAAATAACCGTCCTCAATATTTTCCAAAGCTCAAAGTCACAAAGCGGCGAGATGACAAAGCGGGAGAATGGCTTCCACAAAAGAGGCAGAATGGCTTGCACAGAAGCGTCCCATTGATTGCCTAAGCGACGGCGATATGTCAACGCCGCCGGTCTCAATAAACCCTGATTCATCGCCGCCTCTCAATACGGGCTAAAATGACCATGGTCGCCCTTTTAAAAAAATCTAACAGGAAGTCCAATGAAAAGCGTTTGAGGGAAAACACTTACGAAAACTTTGCGCAAACCGAAAGCCAAAAAAAACATAACATCCAGATCGCACGTACGCCAATTCTGGCTTTTGTAACGCCCGCCTAGGTCGATATCGGTTGTCATAGCAACACCAAGCAGCAGTAGAGTAAATTAATGTGCTTCAATCGTAAATGGATTGTCAAGTCAAAAAGGATATGTTGATAATTACCGATATATTAGCTGTTTGCGGTTGCCAGCTATTCCAGGCAACCATCAACGATCAGAAGAGGGCAACACTATATAGTGATGGCAACACTATCCGCAATGACGTTACTGGTTCACGTGGACCCAAGATTAGATTCTAAAGAAAATGATATCTCTTCTCTTTGCAGACGCCTCCAAACTCAAACCGATGCAGGGTGTCGCATAATGGAATATAGTTTGTTCTGATCAGACGGCGATGTACGATCGTCAATCGGTTAGCGCTTCCCCGCAGTTTGCTTAATCTCCACTGACAGGATTATTATTGATCACACAAAGAAAGTAAATCAATCAATAGATCGTGTGATCAACTAGCAGGTGATCCACTCCGTGTGACTGGGTGCTGCCTGCAGAGTGCAGAATAATAGGTGTGCAGCCAGTGCTTAACTATAGAGATTGATGATATCATACACATATATATATATATATCATAGTATCATGAGCTTCTATTATATTTTGAATAATGTTAAATGCCATTGTATAGCAAAATAAGACTTTGCCGATATCCTGTCTTTTTACTGAAGCCCAGTTTCTTTATTGTATTTATTTGATTTCCCGAGTTTGATAACTTTGAGTTAATCAAAAATAGCAATTGTTGTACGAATCCAAAGGTAAATTATTTTCGAAACGAAACTTGAAACACAGGAATTTGTAAAAACGTTGGGACTCACCTTGAATTTGAGTTAGGGGCCTTCTGGTTACAAGCTGCATACCACTTCTGCTCGACCGCTTAGGTTGCTAGACTGTTGTCTGCCTTGTAAACAGAATCAAATCGAGGCTGTGGTCCAACGTTTTCACATTTTAGGTTTTTTTAGTTTGGTTTCAAAAATTCGGTTAATTTGGGTGAACCGTCATTAATACTAATCTTGATAAATTATTAAGACTATTGTTTAAATAATTAGTAACAATTGTGGGTTTATTCATAGAATCATAAAACTATTAAGAAGCAAAAGAAAATACTTGGAAACAAACTAAATCCTTTATAAAAATGGCAGATAACAAACTCCAGGTTCGCCCACTTTTGTGACACTTAATTAAGAAATTTATTTGATAATTTCGGGTACAAATTATTGTGGCAAGTTAGTTAAACTCTATTTTGAAATGTAGTGTAAATGCGGTGTAATTATATACGCAATTTAGCAAACAAAAGACATGAAAAAAATACGCTGTCATGGTAAGTCACGATGGGATGGAGCAATTACGTTCAAATTATTTCTGTTATGATTGTATCTCTTTCGTTTTTGTCTTAAATTAAAATATTGTTGGTGAGACAGTAAGGCGTAAGAATTCAAATTATGTTATAGTCAACAGTAGTTTTTTTTATTTTTATTTTTGTTGGTTTAAGCTTCTGTTCTTAGCAGATTATTGTTTGAATCAAGTTTTTTATTTTTTGACTATATACATAATTTTTAACAAAATTATACCTCCTGTTTCGAGGGGCTTAGTGCATGTACATGCACGGTTATAATTGTTACTCAGAAAAACAACAGCCTTAAGGTTTAAGGCACATTAGACGCACGCCATTGCTAAACATAGGTAGAAACCAAATCATAGGTAGAAATAATTATACAAGTAATTAAGTAAAGTAACCAAAGATGCTGCTGAGTTGTTGATAAGTCATGAAATTTTTATAACAAATAAGCTGAGTTTGTAGCATTGCAGGAAACGTTGGCGTGATGTTAACTTAACGAAATAAAACGGCCAAATAAACAAATTTGAAACTAAATTGATTGTTGCTATAAATAATAAAGCGATTTGATCATACATCTGTTCACACGAATCTTTAAAGATCGAGCAAATTTATAATAGCAACGTAAAGTTTTTGGTCATGGCTTAATAATACTGTATACCGTGGCAAATATACATAGTTATTGTGAGAAGTCAGGGTGTGTGCTTAGTAATTGAAGTTAAGTAATAGTAGGGTTGTGTAGCAAATGGATTTTGGATAGACTGTTAAACAGGTTCTCGGTAGTATCATCTGCCGTACTGCCCAGCATATTTACTTTGTTGAACGAAAGAGGTATTCGCCTATCAGTTCTTGTCTCATCTCGAAGAATTAATGAGTTAGATTTCGGTCCCACCACAAGTACCAACATATTAAATACACTTTGCTGTTAGTGCTCATTACTAGCTTGTAGTGAATGAACAGTATAAAGTATTATAGTAATCTCGGTTATTGCTAATTTTCAAGAAGTACCGGGCATTGTTTTTTATTTCATGCAGTACTCACCTATGTAAAAAATTGCAGTAACAACATTGAATGTCTCAGCAGCAGAAAATTTTATTTTGGGCAAATTCATTAAGTGTTTATGATGTACAGGCAGCATTTTTTAAAGCAAAACCGAACCCAATCTTAAACTGTAGGTCAATCAACAATCAACTGTTTAAAATATTGAAATGAAACACACAATTTTTTCAAAAATGATTTACGTGAAAGAATTATCACCACATAAACACAATTTCACGTTCGCGCAACTAGTTCTTCGCTGTTACATACATTTCGCCATTCTCTAGTTAGACGAGCACTAGCACCTGCATTTCGGAAGCGCATTACACAAAAACAGATGCTGTACCTCTCAGTTCATTTGTGTTAGTTTCTGACGAACTATGCAAATTCGACAGCTCATGCGTGAGAGAAGGGGTAAATTCGAAATTCGAATTTTTATCTTAAAACTTGTCTAGTTTTAGTACAACACACTGAATATCTTACAGTAGTATTGTACTTCAATTTTCGCTTTCGCAAACACGTGCAACACGCTCGTAGAATATTTTTACTGTTGAAAATTATGTTAGTTTGTGATGTCATCAATAGCTGGGTTCGCCCGCCGTTAATTAAGTTCTTAATCTATTATTTAAATACCATGAACGCTTTTGCAGTATTAATCGTGTTAAAATGTACACTTTTGAAAATTGGGTAGTATGTGAAAAATCATCCTGTTTTCCTTTAAGTTTGTTGATCTGTAACAATGCATCATAAATAGCCTACTACATGTATTTTGTTTTCATACAAAGGGTAACAAAAATATTTTTGTGGTGTGTTAGAAATCAAAAACACACACGCGTGCAAAGCTTAAAAGTAATGACAAAAAGTTCTGTTAGCTTTGCTAAAATCTCGTTAATTTCACCGTATTTGCTTTTACAAATGAAACGATAACAATCACCCGAATAACTAGGCGACATTTTCCCCAAAAATTTCGCACTGCAAACTCTGACTGCAATGGATTTTCTCACGGTTTTCTCGGTTTGGGGTTTTTAACGGGCTCACGGAGCGTGACTAGGCGGTTGATTTTCTCATGTTTACGCTGCATTAGCTGCACGCGCGCTCACATTAAAGCACAGTATTCAGCGGCACGCTACCCACTCTACTGGCTATTGTTCCAAGAGAATTACTAATAATAAACCCGGAGTGTGCTAGCCGTGATGTCTACCAACAAATGCAGGATTAGGAGAAGACACAACTCAGCTGGTCTTCGCCAAGTCTTATTATTATCATTATTACTTCATGATTACTATTACTATTACTATTACTATTACTATTACTATTACTATTACTATTACTATTACTATTACTATTACTATTACTATTACTATTACTATTGCTATTGCTATTGCTATTGCTATTTCTATTGCTATTGCTATTGCTATTGCTATTGCTATTGCTATTGCTATTACTATTACTATTACTATTACTATTACTATTACTATTACTATTATCATTATCATTATCATTATCATTATCATTATCATTATCATTAACATTATCATTATCATTATCATTATCATTATCATTATCATTATCATCATCATCATCATCATCATCATCATCATCATCATCATCATCATCATCATCATCATCAGCAGCAGCATCATCAGCATCATCATCATCATCATCATTATCATCATTATTATTTTTATTATTGTTATTTATTTTATTTCAAACATTCACAGTGAATAGAACAATAAAAATAAGGCACAAGTAAAAACACAGTGTTAGTTTAAAGAAACATAGTAAGCTTATATACAAGAAAGGATTAGTTAGAATGGGTAAATAAAATTCTTCCAACGTATGCAGGAAAGACTAGGTACACTGTAGCTAACATACATTTGTCTTGCACTACAGCGACTAGGAAGATTAAAGAGTCCTCTAATGACATTATTATAAGTAATGCGCATTCTTTCAATATCATTTCCCTTATTGTGATTAAAACAGAAACCATTACAATAAAACTGTGCACTAAATGCTACAAAAAGTCTTTTCTTCTTAACAATTCTCTTTACAGTTTTCCACTTTTTCTGCCTCGCGGTGCTCTCCGTATTTGGGGGAAGAAAAATTTAAGTTCTAATAGTTTCGAAATTCCCCTACACCCGGAAAAACAGAGGTCCAACAACAAAAGCCTCTAGATGTTCAGAAGCAGAATTTTTCCGAAACAAAGGCAACTCGAAAACAAGATTGCCGCTATTGCGTTAGATCTGTATGAGCGTGAACGTAATTTCGGTTCGCAAGACAAATAAACATACCAGTAAAAAATTAGATATTGCTATGCCAGTGGCTTGTCAGCACCACTTTCGTCTTCTTGCTCGGAAGTGATGCTGACAAGCCACTGGCATAGCAGTGTCTAGTTTTTTTGCTGGATCGCTGCTGAGTGTACCTGACTTGAGGGCAGATATCTTTTATTTTGCAATTTCTGCCTGTCCAATGCCATGGCGTATGACAATGATAACAGTCACTTTCACATATCCGGTTTGTGCGGTTGCCGCACGGAAGTGATGCGTTTAGTGATAAACCGCTCGAACCGCATAAATCAAACTGCTAAAAAACTTCATTGTGTGTTATAATGATTCACATTCCGTACGCAGCGGCACGCTTATTATACTCAAAACGGAAAAGAGGCGTGACGTAGTTGTGAGTTAAACAAATAACAGTTTGCAATAAGATGTTAATTGTAAATACACAACTGCTTGTAAGAAAAGGAGGTCTAGTAGAGCTTTTTAAACTCGCAATAATTATCATATTAAAATGTCTCGCTAATCAGGAATCAATGATGATTTTATTGTTAAATACGGCAAATCTTTACTTTTGGATTATTCAAATTAAAGAGTAAATTTCGTGAATTTTCATTATGTCTGTCTCAAGATGTTTATTAAATAAACGTCACAATATAAAAAGGAAATTAAAACAAAATAATACAGCTTTAGTGCAACGAAACAAAAACAAATTTATTCATCAACGAACACTATTTATCAACTACAGGACTCGAATAAAAAAGAAAAATCCACTTCAACTAATCTGCAGATATTAAAACTAAAATCTTACTAGCTAAGAATAAAATTTAAAACAACAGGATTGTTGTTTTAAACACTGTTTGATTAATAAACACTGAAACAGGATATGTTCATTAGATTAATAAACCAACCGGATCAATAGTTTCAACTTGAATAAAAGTATACAAATGACATAAATTAATAAAAAAAAACATATTGCCACATCAACCGCCAGGTTAGTTTTTTATCTCTGTCATTAACTAATTATCACTAATATTGAGGATGATGGTCAACTGAAACTTGTGACTTAAAAGCAAATTCTTCATTTTCTCGAGTGTAACTTCCATTTTCAAAAGTCGCCGCATAAAGTTGAATTTTTACACAGACACCCAGAAAGCCGTCCAGAGTAGCATTTTAAAAATCCCCTGAAATCCATATTGGTGAAGAAGGCCGCCGACCCTGCTCTAAAGTTAAAGTAGTTCAACCTGGAGGCGTTCAGGATGGCATAAATAAGCTTGAATGACATTGAAACCTCATTTTTTGTTAAACCATATGCAAGTTTATATCAGCTGGTAATACATTTATGCCATCTTAAATGTTATTTTGGCTTTAATGCTGCGTTGGTGGCCATTTTTAAGTTAAAGCCCCTTATCTTTTTCCCCGAAGTGGATTTATGAGGATTTTCAATATGTTATTCTGGGTGACCTTTTGGGTGTCTGTGCAAAAATTACTGTATTTTTGACCATGTCACACCTTATTTTGAACGGACTATAAGTGCGCAGTTTAGAAGCAGAGGTAAAAATAGCAAAAACCTTTTACGGTTCTTAACTTGTAAGTGTTATACCCCAAACATAAGTTTTCAAAGTTTTCTTTAGCATCTAAATGCTACACCCGTAATATCTGATCTGATTTACTTAAAAATAAAATTGAAAAACAGCGAAGAAACTGATTTGTTGCTAAATCTTTCTAAGTTTAAACACTTTTAGGCAGATAATATTACCTAGATTGTTTTTCATGTCTATAAATTTGAATATGTCATCATCAGAGACAATCTATGAATGCTATATCTAGAAAGTACACAATTCACACAAAAATAATACATGCAAACCTTCCTTAAGCCTTCTTTAATGCCTTCCATACATTTTATTGTTTTTACAAAACCTCAGAACATTGGATTTGTAAAAGGTTTATCATTCATTCATTCATTCATTCATTCATTCATTCATTCATTCATTCATTCATTCATTCATTCATTCATTCATTCATTCATTCATTCATTCATTCATTCATTCATTCATTCATTCATTCATTCATTCATTTATTCATTCCTTCATTCATTCATTCGTCCATCCATCCATCCATCCATCTATCCATCCGTCCATCTATCCATCCATTCCTTCCTTCCTTCCTTTCTTCCTTTCTTCCTTTCTTCCTTTCTTCCTTTCTTCCTTTCTTCCTTCCTTCCTTCCTTCCTTCATTCATTCATTCATTCATTCGTTCATTCATTCGTTCATTCATTCATTCATTCAATCAGTCAGTCAGTCAGTCAGTCAGTCACTCAGTTAGTCAGTCAACCAATCATGCGTCCATGCCACGTAAAATTCCTATCCGCTAGCTGCATGAATTCAGTTATTCCACTTAATGCAAAAAATAGCAATAAAAAATGTACTTTTCTGCTTGCCATATAATCAATATACCGATTTTATGTTTAAAACACGTATAGTCTTATCGCTCAGTGCTTTTTATCGTTACTGTCATTATGATAATCACTGCGTAAACATTTTACATCATATTTAAAACGCATCAATTGTTGTTGGTCGAACTACAGTTGTTATCGCGTCAGAATGCATCAAGTGGAGTGGCACGTGTACATCAAGTTTGTTTTGCCTGAGCTCGCATCACTTCTTTGGCTAATGTCCTTTGTCTGTTTATTACGATAAATTCAAGTATGGCGATTGCAACTAGGAGAGATTCAGCGTGGAAACTATGATTTTAATAAAGGAAATAAGAGCCGGCGGCGTGCACGTGTCTTCGTTTGTTTTGCACCAGGGTTTCATTCTTGGACCACTATTATTTCACTCCAGCGAGCGTGCAGTAAGTTAAGCAATACCTGACTGGCTGCGTGCTTCGCTCAGCGGGTGGTACGGGAGCTGTGATTGGCTTGTGATTTCTAGTGCACGAAATATGCCTGGTGCCTGCCGTTGACAAGTATTGGATTCTGCAAGTTGTGATTTTTGACGAACAGGCAACAGTGTTCGATTAGCGATCTATCAGTGACATTACCTTATGCTGTGCTGTACCTGAGGCAAGCGGATTTAGCATTTTGGACATGAGATTGACAGTTGGCAGTGTAGGCCGTGCTTTAGTACTGTTGCAATTTAGGTCAACTCTGGAACGGTAATGAGTTAATGTGTGTGCTTAACGTGAAATCAGAGTTGCCGGAGTGTGCGGACAGGAAGAGTTTCGGGATGAAACGGGAAGATTACGCACTAAAACGAGAGGATTATCTCGCAGCAGCTGGAAACCTTTCTCGATTTTCCGTCTTTCTTGCCGGTAATAATTAACTCACCTGTAATTAACTCACCTATGATCAAAAAATCTCTGTCAAGCTGAGCAATTGCCTGTTGGCTTCAAAGTTGCAACTCAGAGTTAGTGGCAGGTGAAAGAAAGGGGATGTGAGAGAGACAAGAGGACGCGCGAGGGAGGAAGAGAGAGAGAGACAGACAGACAGATAAATAGAGAAAGAGAGAGAGGGATGAAAGAGGAGAGAGAGCGAGTGAAGAGTTTACATTTTGGCAACGTGCAGTATATAAAAGACGAATTTTATTACTTCTTTTCATAAGCACCATTTTTGTAATTACATTTGTATGTCTAAACAAGTAAAGTAGTTAAAATAGAACAGGTGTCGTTGCAATACCTGTAATTAAGTGGAGATTCTCTTTCGCCGTGTCGTCTTCTATTACACAATTCCTTTTTACAGTAACACTGACCTTTCCTCTGTTGTATTGAAGATGCACTTTCAATTATTAAAATTTACAATAATGAAGCTTTTTAAACGTTGTAGTCCTTTATGTCACAGTTTATTTATCTTCTTCCGTTTTGGTGTTTCGCTTAAATGTTTCAAGACGGTAAAAATTGTGTTTATTTAAATATTCAGATTTATAGGTAGATAGATAGACTGGTAGACAAACGCCTTTATTTCAGACTTTTCGTCCACATAACATAAAATACAAGTACATAAAAAATGGAAACTACAAACTACACATCAATATTTACAGAGACAAATTACAAAGTTAAATGAAATGTACAAATAACTTGTCTCTCCACTTGATCCATATTAAAGAACGCAAGTATACGTCACTATTTAAAATTTTGGCTACAAGAGAATTGCTTACTTTCATTGTACGGCACATGGTACTATAAAAACACTTGCTTTCTACAACTTTAAAATGCGGCTTTTTAATTTGGCTGTAATTCTGCTTACAGTGCACGATTATTCAACCCTGAAAAATTTGGCCAATCCTTTATAAATGCTGCCCTGATATTTGTTAGATCGTAATTATAAAATGAAACATCGAGTGACTGTATGTTTTACTAGAAAGATATCTAGCTGGATCTATCTAGAAAACCTAATCATAACGGAGACCAGACTCACTCAGTCCAGCATGTGACACTCTCAATCCTGGAATCAGTCCTGCTTCGGTCTCTGCAGACAGCATTGCTAGGTGTAACTTGTAGTTGTCAAGGAAAAATGCTTGAAAACAATGGTTGCCTAGAAGCCCGTTTCCTCTTATTAGACGAATTTTAAAATATCGAATTTGATCTTTTTCTGGCTCAAGCAGCGGTGCAGTTTTTGATTAAAAAATTTGGATTAGTACTCATTTGGGCAAAGTTAGGACCACGCTCATTGAAGAGTGCCTCACTGGCTAACAGGCAAAACACTCTTTAGCATGTTGGGCATCTTCACCAGGGCGCCTTTTTCAAGGGCTGGCCATTATTTCATTTCGTTTTAATATGGACGATTTTACTGTAATTATGCTTACAAAAATGGTGTTAATGTATTTGCAGATTAGTACCAAAAGTTAATGCATCATAATCATCATTACTATTATTGTTGTTGTTGTTGTTGTTGTTGCTGTTGTTGTTGTTGTTGTTGTTAATTTGTATTGCGTTTAAATCTATAAACGGCTCGATTGACAACATTCAGAAACACTTCACAAAAATATCTAAAATCAATATGACAGATTTAAAAGGTTCACAAGATCAAACAGTGATCCTACTAAATTTCATAAAATTACAATAAATAAATGCATAAAAGCATACAGATTCACAAAATACAAAGATACAACAAATCGCTTGATGACTTCAAATATTGTATGCTATTTTAAATAAGGATGCTTTAAACTGTATTTTAAAAACGTTAGTGCTCGAAAGTGTCCTGACGTGGAAAGGTAAACTGTCCCAATGAGTTGGTCCTGCAACAGCAAATCACCTAGGAACAGAACGCTCTGGGAATCGTAAGCAAAAGGATATCAGTAGAGATTTTTTGGACGAATCTTCTCACAAATGAAGCTTTTCCCACTGATATACTTCCAAGTCTGATAGTTTGTTTGGATTGTTAGCATAGTGTAAGTCCAATAGTAAAAGAGGAACCTTTACCTTAATCGACATAAGACTATCCTAGCAGAGGATCATTCCATTGTAAAGACTTTTTACAATCACCTATAGAGCATTGAAAACTCCACATAAGTCAGTAAACTCTATGTTATTCAGCTAGACCCATTGGAAGATCACCATGGAGCTTGGGAACTAATCGTATGTCATTTGACACAAAATCTAACCTATGCTTTGTGATTTTTTTATTTTTCTTCTTCCTCTTTATCAAAGAATAGATGTTTTTTCTTAATTATTATATTCGGTCGGTTATAATTAATACTGATAATTAAAGTAGCATAGTGACGCAGTAATATGAAAATTACAGCAGAATTTTCTCGTTTTTTTTCAGAGCCATCATACGATTCATTCAGAAAAGGAGCTTGGCCTAGTTCACACGCCTGTACTCAAAGTCAAAGTAAGTAGTGGCTTCAGCTTCTTTGCACATTGTTTCTCCGCGCACAAGTAGTACTGAGTTGTAGTAATAGTGGTAGCGTGGTGGTGGTAGTGGTAGTTGTGGTAGTGGTAGTAGTTGTAGTAGTAGTAGTAGTAGTAGTAGTAGTAGTAGTAGTAGTAGTAGTAGTAGTAGTAGTAGTAGTAGTAGTTGTTGTTGTTGTTGTTGTAGTAGTAGCAGTAGCAGTAGCAGCAATAGCAGCAGTAGTAGTAGCAGTAGTAGTAGTAGTAGTTGTTGTAGTAGTAGCAGTAGCAGTAGCAGCAATAGCAGCAGTAGTAGTAGTAGTAGTAGTAGTAGTAGTAGCAGCAGTAGCAGTAGCAGTAGCAGTAGCAGTAGCAGTAGCAGTAGCAGTAGCAGTAGTAGTTGTAGTAGTAGTAGTAATAGTAGTAGTAGTAGTAGTAGTAGTAGTAGTAGTAGTAGTAGTAGTAGTAGTAGTAGTAGTAGTAGTAGTAGTAGTAGTAGTAGTAGTAGTAGTAGAAGTAATAGTAGTAGAAGAAGTAATAGTAGTAGTAGTAGTAGTAGCAGTAGCAGTAGCAGTAGCAGTAGCAGTAGCAGTAGCAGTAGTAGTAGTAGTAGTAGTAGTAGTAGTAGTAGTAGTAGTAGTAGTAGTAGTAGTAGTAGTAGTAGTAGCAGTAACAGTAGCAGCAGTAGGAGCAGCAGTAGCAGAAGTAGTGCTAGTAGTAGTAGTAGTAGTAGTAGTAGTAGTAGTAGTAGTAGTAGTAGTAGTAGTAGTAGTAGTAGTAGTAGTAGTAGTAGTAGTAGTAGTAGTAGTAGTAGTAGTAGTAGTAGTAGTAGTAGTAGTAGTAGTAGTAGTAGTAGTAGTAGTAGTAGTAGTAGTAGTAGTAGTAGTAGTAGTAGTAGTAGTAGTAGTAGTAGTAGTAGTAGTAGTAGTAGTAGTAGTAGTAGTAGTAGTAGTAGTAGTAGTAGTAGTAGTAGTAGTAGTAGTAGTAGTAGTAGTAGTAGTAGTAGTAGTAGTAGTAGTAGTAGTAGTAGTAGTAGTAGTAGTAGTAGTAGTAGTAGTAGTAGTAGTAGTAGTAGTAGTAGTAGTAGTAGTAGTAGTAGTAGTAGTAGTAGTAGTAGTAGTAGTAGTAGTAGTAGTAGTAGTAGTAGTAGTAGTAGCAGTAGCAGTAGCAGTAGCAGTAGCAGTAGCAGTAGCAGTAGCAGTAGCAGTAGTAGTAGTAGCAACAGCAGCAGTAGTAGTAGTAGTAGTAGTAGTAGTAGTAGTAGTAGTAGTAGTAGTAGTAGTAGTAGTAGTAGTAGTAGTAGCAGCAGCAGCAGCAGCAGCAGCAGTAGTAGTAGTAGCAGGAGCAGTAATCGCAGTTCTAAGAGAGACCTAAATGGACGCTAGGTCCGATTAATGATGATTTCTCAATGACAATGCTGCCATGACTCGTTTCTTCAAAAACTTCTTTGATTTTTTATAAAAGACGCGGTTGAAAGAATTTTAAAAGACGTTAGAAAAGCAATAATGATTAAATTTACGGAAAATATGTCTGAATTGTGAGAATTCTTAAGCGTAGCAGGGCTATTATTTCCTGATACGCTGCAGCCCACTGCTGATTCCATGGGACTGTGAATCCTTAGTGACCATGGGATTCTGATGTTTTCATTTTCATTTTCATTTTCCCAGCAATGTCCTTGTCGGTGACGTGGCCATCTTGGTGTTACTATCCATTGCCTTTTCGTCGTCTTCAAGACCACTTCCTTCTTCGGGGATGAGAACACAGAGATTATCAGCCCGCTCTTCCTGGCTTTCTTTCTAACTGTTCCTGGACATTCGCTTTGTCTCCTCCTTTATTCATGGATTTGTTAAGTTTGTACGCAGTGTGCGTGTAAGTAGATCATTTCGAAGGTCACCAGTGTTCTGCTGTTTTACAATGCAGGGGTCGAATCTTACTTCCATGCAGTGCTACATACGGCACCACTTGCAATATTTTCGGTTTGATATACTTGCGAATACTCCAGCCGCTCTTCGTGGTCAAAAAAAGTTCACGGACATGCTCATGCACAACATAATAGGCTTGCATATTCTTTATAAACCCAGTTTTATTTTATTTTCTTGCTGCTTGTGGTAATGTAAAAACAATTTGAAATAAAAAAAATATTATATCTTATTATAATTGTAAATTTGAATCTTAAAACTGGTTGCCGAAAAGGACAAATATGCAACAAAGCAGTACTAACGGCATCTTGCAACACGCCACAAGGACTAAAGACTTCTTTTAAAGACAGCTATTAAGAAGAAAAATAGTATGGTATTAAAAATACAAATTCAATCCAATTCAAATCACTTCAATTTAGTTTAATCCAATCCAATTCA
The DNA here is from genome assembly GCA_030141605.1 of Tubiluchus corallicola. Taxonomy (NCBI): domain Eukaryota; kingdom Metazoa; phylum Priapulida; class Priapulimorpha; order Priapulimorphida; family Tubiluchidae; genus Tubiluchus; species Tubiluchus corallicola. Next base: position 16,479 of record JAQGDQ010000162.1, read on the forward strand.
ATTCATTTCAAAGTTTTATTTGATCCGGTTAACTGTGATGTTTTGATTTGCATATGTAACTTATTATACGTCAGGTTGTCATTGCTTATGCTTAGAATAACTGTTTTCTAAATCGGATTCTAATTCCTTTTACAAGGAGATTGCAAGTACCTGCTGTATCAACAGCAGCTGCAAATTTAACCTCCATTCCTCAACTGAGTCATGTAACTTTACAATCGTATGCATGTCAGGGTTATCAGTTTTAAAAGCGACAATCTGTAAGTGAATAGAGGCGGCTTACCGGGCAACCATTGACGTTTTACTGCACCACAATAGACTTAGTAGAGATGAATATTCACTGTCGTATAATGGAACTGGAAGCTGTAGTCACCGATAAACAGATTTTGTGCAAAATTCATTCTTTCCGGACAACAGGGTTTCATTCCTGCGTGGAATGAACTAGCAATGGCTTCATTGTGGTCAGCACTTGTACTCTTTGCAGACAACAGCTTTGGTGCAACCAGTTGACGGGAAACAATGCTTAATAATTAGACTAAGAAATTTTTGTTGATTCAATACTTTTCACATCCATTTTGCCTGACTTTTCCCCCCAATTTAAGGTAGTGGTGACGTTTTTACAACACTACTTTAGCATTATTATGGACTTTCATGGACTGTTTTATTATTCCTGATTTCGCCAAAGCCTATTACCCCCACCTAAGATAATGGTAATATTTTTTGCAATACTATTTAGGGATCTTTTTATTATGAGTATATTTTCATGGACTGTTTTTATTATTCTTAGTTTCGCTTGAACTTATTGCCTTATCTAAGACAGTGGCGATATTTGTGATCACTATTTTAGGGATCCCTTTATTATAAATGGACTTTCAGAGTTTCCATGGTTTCACCTAAACCTATTGCCCATCTAAGATAGTCCTAATATTTTTGCAACATAATTTTAGTCATCTCCTTATTATGAATGGACTTTTATGGGCTCTCATTATTCTTGCTTTTGCCTAAACCTATTACCCCATCTAAGATGGTGGTAATATTTTTGCAGCACTTTTAGGGGGCCCCATTGTTATGAATGCATTTTAATGGATTGTTTATTATTTCTCAATTTTGCCTCTTATTTGAATATGTATAAGCTCGTGAGGTTTTTCTAGCACATCTTGCCTTTCCTACAATCTGACGAAAAGTAAACTGGTATACAGCACTTGATGACATTGTATATATGTGTGCGTTTGTGTGTGTGTGTGTGTGTGTGTGTGTGCGTGTGCGTGTGCGTGTGTGTGTGTTGCAGTAGAGCTGGAACGTAGGTTTTTTCCTACGATACTCCTATAATATTAGATTATGAACCTGCAGCAGTGTATAGATCATTCTTCGACGATTTTAACGTATAGGCCTATCACGACTTATAAGCCCGATTTTACTAGTGTATAGGCTTCATTTGTTAGACTGCTTCAAAGGCAAGTGCTCATACAAGCACGTAAACTGAGAAAGTTGAAGTTTCTTCTGTGAAACCCTCACTACGGGTTTTCCAAATCGATACTTGTCTGTCTCCCAATAATTAACGGGTTACCATGCGCCCCATTGTTAACCCTGAAACTGTGCACGTCAAAATCGTCATCATTCAGCACTTCTATTACAGCCTACATTCAGTGCCATGGACATGTGATCTCCAACATAATTAATTCAGCCATGCAGGAAGCAAAACAAATATTCTTAGCTGAAGCTCATTTCAGAATGCAAACTGGCATTCGGGGTACGACCTGCGTGTTCGTGTGACACAATGGGCACAAAAAGAGATATGGGAAAAGTAAAGGAAGCTGAGATTGAGTAAACTGTAAGAGTTTTATTGAAAACAGCTGGAGGAAGCTACTATAGTTGTGCTGTTTCGTGGAGGAAGTATTTACAAACCATTTTATGTACGCTGACAACACTTGCTTAATTGTACACGTATATACCACGTCTGTCTTTGTGATTGTTGAACTGCATTGTCGAATACATTTTGCGTAATATTCTGAATGTTTGTTGCTTTGTTATTTGGTTATTGGCTTCAGTATTTGTGGACTGTGGAAGTTGAGGATGTGCTCCGATAATCTCTGATATTTTGTCCCAGTGCTTGTTTCAGCATGTGGATCCTGTTACCGCTTTTTAATCCTTTTCAAATGTTGACTTTCTAGAGAATGACTTTTAATTCGATAAGTTTTCATACGTTTTCGCTGATACAACGCATGCAGTTTTACCTGGGTAGCTTTTAATTTGTAATATAGTTTTAAATTGCGATGTTCTTTTTACTAATTTGTTAATTTTTTGATGATCGCTGTTGTGAATTAATGTTATATTAGACTTTTCATGCTGTAAGTTTTTATGATTTAACGTACAAACACAACTATTCAGTTTTTAAGCTGCAAAAGTGCTTTTAAAATGTTTCTAGTATTGCTGCTACTGCTGCTGCTGCTGCTGCTGCTCTGCTGCTACAGCCTCCGCCTCCGACATCACCACGACAACCACCACCATCACTACTGCTAGTATGAGTGTGAATAGCAGAAGTCCTAAAATTGTTCCTTGTGGAACTCCTTTTACAGTTTAACGACTGATGATATAATGTACATTTTCCTACATAATTTGACTCATTATTGTCTATTAGTTGAGTACAGTTATTATTAGTTGAGTTGAGTGAGTATTAGTTGAGTTGTTATTAATTTGACAGAGTACTCATCAAGGCCAATGTCCTATCATCCTTTGATATCTCCCGGTGGAGTAAACTATTAAAGGCTTTTACACAGGTCCAAGAAAGCCGCAATGATACATTCATTGTTATTTCATAAACAATCATATTTTCATCTGCATCTGAGGTGTGAGTAATTTTAAAAAGTGTGAGAACTAATTAATTAGACTGCATAAAAAGCAATTTGTTACTGTAATTATTGAATGAATAGGTAGAATATAACTGGTTAATCACTTGGAAACTATTTATGAAAACGTAAATAGTGAGATGTTTTGGGGAGGGAGGGGTTGGTTAACGTTCGTGGTTATGGAGTATTAGTTTTTCTTGCGATTTTGTACCACTTACCATACATTTTTGTTTCCACTTGTTAAAGTTTGATCTGGGCCAAGCACGATGAGCTGACATTGTCATTAAATATTTTGTTCGTTTGCTAACACTTTTCATTTAAATAGGATTAAACACAATTCATTTAAATATTTTCATTCAAACTTTTTATTGTGTCAATGTATCGTATGTTTATTTTGTTGTGACTGTGATTCCTATATGACACTAATAAATATACAAGTGTATAAACGTTTGTTTACATGTTACAGGTTATACTCCAAACAGTCTCTACTCCAAACCGTCTCTGGACGCGCACAGTCACCTCCGCAACATATCAGGTAAAAATTGCCTCACTTCATAATCGCCATGAATGCGTAATGATTTCATCAATAGTGACTCTGACTCAATGAGCTATGATTATACTGGATAATAGCCAACTCCACAACCCGCTGAGTCGACTGGCTTCTCGCCCCGCATAACGAGTCAAGAAACCCATTACGGTTTACGCACGCTCCGGTACCGCCTGTATTTAAACAATGCGTAATTGGCCTTTTAGGTTGCAGAACCGTCTTGATTCAATGTAAATACAGCCCGAGCACGCATTTCATTTAGACATCATCATCGGTGGCGCGCTGGCGTATTTGAACAAAAGCTGCAACACGTGGGCAATATAATGAGAAAAGTATGATTTATATAACGCACGCATCCTGTACGAGTACAACAAATGCTAATTATTTATTTAAAATGAGTGTTCGTGCGTGCGCATGTGTGTGTGAGCATGCTTACAGGCACTCCATGCAGAACCATACTTATACGTGTATATACGAAAATTTTCAAGTTTTAGCTCATTTCGCACCAATATTATTTTCCAGCCCGTTGACGTGAAGACTTATTTCAGTATGAACGTTAATGTTTAGCTGCTTTAGCAAATGGGTAAAGAACGGGCTAATGGGGTACACTGTAAAAAAATCTACACATTTCTGTTTTTGTACCTTTGGACACTGATTGTTTATGATTTTTTATATTATAATACCAAACGCCCGAGTTTCTTGCATGCTACAACACTTCGTAGATGTGCAATAATCAAAATTTTATCTCTCAGCCCATACACTAACACTAAATTACAAAAGTCGTGCATTTAAAGGAAAGGATAAATCACTCAGCATGTTTATTTTATTTATTCATTTATAATACATCTATGAACTGAAGTCGAGAGATTTATATGTCCATTAAAAACATCGTAAAATACATCGACAATGTATAGAAAGTAAAATTACAGCTAAAAGTACAAAATACGTAGTACATTGTTAGTACGCTATAAACACACAAGTATGGCAAATAAATTAAAAGTGCCGGTAAAATGATGAAAACTTGATTAGTACGATTAAAATAGTATAATTATGGTAAAAACTTATATCTTACATCTTTTATGTAGGTGATCTTACATCTTACATGTTACGTTTATTTTACAGTTATCACTTGAACATAGAATAATACAACAAAGAAACTTGCAAGAAACTGGCGTAAAGTTAATTTGTTCTATCGCCGTATAGAAATTTTGAGGCTCGGTGGTTGCCACCATTCATTTGAAAATTATGATACAACAGATGGACATAGAGACTTCTCATCAATACAGTGTGGCTTTATGTGAGTCCGCGCTGTTTAAACTAATTCAAACTTCTGCAGCTTATCTAAAGTTCATGTAAAAACATTAAAAAATAGCTTCTGTTTTTTGTAAATTTTTATTAAACTTTTGGCGGAAATTGAGGAAAAATAGGCGTTCAAAATGGAAGCGCCAAAGCGTGAAATGATCCCGACTTTACAGCGACGGTATTTTCATCACCCTTTTATTACTAAATCCTTCTGAAATTTTTCGCGAACATTGAAATAAGCCTAATTTCTCAGAAGACTTGGCCTTTCTTTTGAGTCTGCATGCATAGAATAAAATGTGCATGTTTATGTTTACCTAATTGTAATAATAACAAAATTACGTAGTTTGTTCCACTATATTGCACATTGCAGAAAATTGCAGAAAAATAAAATACGAAGTTATGACTAGATAAAGTAGAAAGTCTTTGGCTGGAGCATATAAGTAATTGAACTGCTTAAATTAATTTAAACGGGCACGCAGATCTTCCCATAATGCACAGTTGGTGCCAAATAAGAGTTTTTTCTTTTGGATTTTCTTCTATTGCACTGAAATACTGCAATTATTTGCCTCAAAACCCTAGAACTGTTTCTACTGTGCAACTATATAAAAACATTTGAAGACAAGACAAGTCTCTTTAAAAATAGTTATCAATTCCGACTGTTGTAGATTTCAATAACGACCTATTTTTTATTATCATAAATTATTTCCTGTACACGATTAATTTTGTATTTTTGTGCAAAATTTTTTAAATAACTTTTATTAGTGTTATTTTTTCCTTAATTATTAATTATGCGCCAGTAACTGTGACGTTTTACTGCATAGCGCCATTGAAAGCACTTTGCTTGAATGTACGCATTATAGAATACATTTCATTTTTTTCACTACTAGAAAATATATTTATGTAAGCATGTACCTATCTACTTAGGTATCCATGTACATGTTTACGTTCAAGTAGGTAGCAAATGCATTTTGTTCTAAGTTTTCGTTTGCTGCGTTTACCTTGTGTTATTCTAGTATTTCATCAGCGCGCCCTCAACACGAAACATGTATAAGAAGTTAAGAACAGACTCAAATGCTGTTCACGACTCAAAGGCGAAATTCAATTTGGCAAGACCTCGTTACGTATTTAAATCAGCAAATCACAATTGCACGTGGGATGCTGATTTTGCTAATTGTCATTATTTACTCGCGCTTTGCTGCAGTCAATTAGGCCCAAGAATGAGCACAGTAATTTAGTTATTGCGCCCGTTTGTTAATTGCGCAATTCGGGGACAAAAAACCATAAAAAGGCCGCGGCCATTTTGCATAAATCAAGTTGGCTTTGCGTGCAGGTTTTCCACATGAAGCAACGATAGACATTGAACAACGATTGATGTTAAGTTTTGAAAGCGGTTACGTTGATTGATGACGAAAAATACAGTCTGTAATGGGTTTTTCTAGACGTGAACGATACAGCTCAAGCAGAATAGAGAAATTTAAAAAGTGTGAGCACCTTCAAATGACATAACCTCGAAGAATCGCATAACTTCAAATTATTTAAAAACTACCGCAGCGTGAGCATTTGTAAATTTTATTTTTGTAATCGAACGGTAGATAATTGGATTTCTTTAACTTAAGACACAATCATTTTCTCCAATGTTAAAGTTTGCATATTATTGTTGGAAAAAGAAACCTTGTTACAATATTGTAAATTCGGTCATAACTTTAAAAAGAGGCGGCGAACTTTTAAACGTCGCCTTGGTGGCTTCTCCTTTTCTCTTGTGATACATTGTAATGCTATGTTAGAAAGAATAAACGTTCATTTTATATTTTATAAAGAATCCAATAAACAACGTAAAGCGACCTCGTTTCATTACATCACTGTTACCTATCTTTAGATAAAAAAACAAGACATACAAAAGATAACTTTAAAAGTTTTAAACTTTACCATCTTTAGCACGTAGGACTATTTTTTGTGTTATTAGTGACAATTTGTGTTTTCTGTGTTTTTTCCTTTTTTTGCTGTTTCTGTGCCGTGAATTTTGTGCTTAGCCAAAAATAAGTTAGTGTCCGTTGTGATTTTTTTTCTTTTATCCACTTGTTAATGGCATACAGTGGTGTGCAGAAACATCGTTTTCGTTTTACTCCTTATTTTGTTTTTTTTCCATTTCATTATTTTTATGAGATTTTTTTGTACATTGTTTCAATTATTGATATTATATAGAATTATTCGTGTGTTATCAGCCAATGTCAATAGATGTCACCACATTGGACATAACTAACATTGTGTACTACCCACGTCTGCGTTACCAGCTACTAAAGTTCACAGCAGCTTTTAATAATCTTAGCACGTACAAATCTATGTACAGACCGTCTTTGATTTTAAATCAGATTTATTTCTCCGTATATTTCGCATTATTCGAAAAAATCTGCGGACGAAAAAATGTTATTAATAACAGCCATAATTATAATAAAATGTGTTAAAACGTTGTAGGTAATTCTTAGATTTCTGTGAATAGCTGACAAGTTTGCACTATAAGGTCATTTATGAATTCACGATTCAGCAGACCTATAGACCACCTCATCTTAACTAAACCATTTCCTGCCGTCGAGGAAGCCACATCCTCCCCGCTTTTAACGCATACAATTCTCCTTATTTATTTAACAAGTCTTTATTTGAATAACATAAAACAGACCTGCCCATTTAATTTATGTTTAACCGTCGAGATATGTTAATTATTGTGTACACAGAAAGAAATTACAGGATATTATCAGCGGTGACTGTAATAACGCTTGTGGTGTGTTTGATTGGCTGGCTGCTGCGATCACTGTAGATCACGTGACTACACAGCGCCCTCTGCTTACATTGTTGTGACATAAATCTGACCGTTCCTTTTTTATAATCAGTTTGATTGGATAGTTTATAAATATATCTAACCCAATTCTTTGTGCTTATGTGCGTGAGTCTTGTGTTTGAACAGCAATTATTTATGTACTTTTTTATTTTTCATTCGTTTACTTTTGGACATTTGTTCATTTGTTCATTCTTGTGATTTCTTTCTCTATTAATCTTTTGCTTACTTCTCGTTAAAGCGTTCAGATTTTTAATTTGCTTTTCCATCCATTTATTGTTTTATTCATTATTCTTTCGCTCAAGCTTCTGATTAATAATATTAAATTCTACAGTCTACTTTTAATTTATTCTAAATTGTTTATAAGCAGAATGATGGTTCGTTAATTCGTAAGAGGTGAAGATAATGGCTGACTGCTAACATTCTAATCAGCGCCTATATATTGCAGTGAATTTCTAGATGACACGCTTAATTCTAAACATCAGTAGTCATTGTTTGTATTGTACATAATTATAACGCTAATTATCCTTAGGCCTAGTTGCTGCATGCCTTACTTGTGTATAATTATAGCATTATTTTTATAATAAAATTTTCAAGTTATTACGTAGTTTAAAAACTGCCTAGATAACATACTAAAGCTTAAATGTATAGCAATACTGTATCTAAACACGCATATAATAAACATCTTACAAAGTCTTACTATGTATTACTAAAACGATGTACTAGTATAGTATGAATCATGTAATTAAAAAAAATGCGGTACTTTGACCTGCATAATAGGCCTGAACAGCCCCATGATTACTTTGTAATATTATTAACACATTGTATTATTAGGTCTGTTTATTAATGGCTGTATAATTTAATAAACACTAACCTGCTTATATTGCCCTACTTAAACCTGTATAATAAACATCCTAGTGTTTTATTATCCTATTAAAAATCGACATGCCATGCGGTACTATGCTTAGCCTGTAAAAAATGAACCCGTAAGCTGTATTCCATAGTAAAAATTATGTTTTTTGTTATTTTAGATCCGTATCAGATGTTTGGACCAACTAGTAATCGCCTCGCTTCATCAGGTACAGAGATTTTATCCCACGTTAAAAATGCGAATATTTTCCCCATCAAATATTCCTGCGTACTACCTTAAATAATTTAAAATGTTGAAATGAACACATTATAAGTACATGCAATACTTAAGAAAAGAAGTAAATACTAGTTTTTTGCAGTTTAGAATTGTATGAAAAGGAACTAGAAGGAATTGGTATAGTCTGAACACAGTTTATAACATGTTCATCCACCTCGCGCTCGCAGTACACGCATGTGGGGTAATTTTTGTCAAGTTTAATAAAAAGTTTGTTTAAGAAAGATTTAATAAAGCCTTTTTAAGCAAACAAGTTTAAAACCTATAACTTTTTAACCTATAACAATTAGAATAATTAGTGAATAAACAGAAGGCGTTTTTCCAAGTAAATAAATTTTATAAGTCATGAAAACGTCAATTAAAGGAGAAGAAAAGGAAATTTTAAAGTATGTCCCGAAAAACTTTCTATACAAAGTTATATTACTTAGCATGTCGCATACCTGTTTGAAAGACTTACTGTTCAATTGGAAAAGAAACTTCTTACCAATTGAAAATATTCGTGCCAACTGATAAAACGTCACTGTATCTCCATCCCAGTGTGCATCACTGATTCACCCAAAAAACAAATTACTGATTTTATTGACAAGATACAGTAATTTACACTTTTGTTTAGTTAACGAGGAATAACGTAGTGCTACGAATGCTCTGATTATTTTTTAAAACTGCATGCTACGTTATCTAAGCTTGTTTCAATTGACTTACCGTTAAAATTGCTATCACCGTGGGAGATCTAATTTACAAGTTTTATACAGCGTTACTGCTAATGCAAGCTCTGTGCGCAATAAGATAGCATGTAAGTGATGCAAAATTTCAAGACAAATTTTTTAAGCTTCATTCATAAATCGTGTTTGCTTATCCTTCATAAAAGGATTAATAATTACAGTCAGTAATTTTATTTTATTAACAAGCAATTATAAACTTAATATTATATATTAACACTTGTGGAATTTTATTATCTTCTTACTTTTTGAAAACTGTTTTTCTAGTATCTAACGATGAATTGCGTTTTAAACGAATTTACGTTATCTCTCTCATAATTTATTTCAGATTACGTGATTAATTTGAATGTACAAAAATCATAATGTTCTCTTTGCTTTTGTTTTGATGCGCAATAATTATGCTTATTTTCTAGGCATCTACTTTTGAGTCAGTGAATTTCTCATTTTGTACAAGAAAATTGTCGCCAAATAACCAAAATTAATCATTCTTTTTTGCATACCACACATTATTGTTGGTTGGTCTTCTAGTTTTTAATTAAGCCTTACTGAGCCTGATCAGTAAGTCAATCTCGTGGATAAGATACCACTCTTAATGAATAGACTGTTCTTAATAACTAACTAAATTATTATTAACCCAACTTTGGTCCACACCCACGAGCGCCACACCTATGAACGCAATAACGTGGCTCTACCTTTTATTGCTAAAACGACCTCCATTGAAAAAATGCTTATAAAAAACCTACAAAATGATTCTCGGCAGTCATATGCATTTTCATGAAACTTATTCTCTTTATATTCGTTTGCATAAATGTACTCTTTTCGAGCAAGCCTCGAAACACACTTTATGTGGTAAAATAATACGAAAAGTCAAAATGGAATTATGTTATTAATAGCTCTGTGATGTCATTGAATAAATAGTGCCCGTTTATAACGCTAAACTTAAAAGTACTGCAAATTATGTCAGTTCATAATATGACTTTGAAGAGTCCTGAAGGCTATTTTTTTATCAAGCTTCTTGTGTGAACTTTTCTCCTGCACGTTATAATTATTATCACGATGTGAAGCCATTTCGCGTGGCGATCAGCAACATCGCTGAAGCCATTTTGTGCAAGCCTGCCGCCGGGAGGCAGGCTATCAGCTGTCAATATACCTGACTGATACAAGTGTCTCACCGCCCAGGGCTTCTTTACACACCCTGCGTTTGTGTGCATTCAGCTAATATTTCGCTGTCATGCTCAATGTCAAAGATATAGAAATTTTGCTCAGCCAACTCGGTGCAAAATCGTCCAGCAATTTTTCTTTTATTCTGAGCAACTGTTTTTGCCAGTTTTATTTTGCACTTGCAACCGTTTGCACTTTTACAGCTAAGTTTTCATGAACAACCACGAAAACCAAGAGATGCCCTTTGAACAGCTCACTGGGACTGGATGTTGTCACTGTGATATTCAAAATGGCGGTCAAAATTAAAGATGGCCGCTGATAAACGGGGAACTATTGTAGTAAATGCGTTGCAATCATCCAGTGTTCTACAATTCTAATAAAAAGCGTCCTTGAATGTGATACAAAGTAAACAAACCAAAATACGTCGTAAGCCAATATCATCTTGTCAGAGAAGCGTCCACTTTGAACAATTTTTGCGTTTGTCATATTGTTTTTGGTTTTTGGACGCTGTGTAGTCGGCTTGTGTAAATGTGCAAGACGACTCAAACGTTACAGAGCCATACTACATACACGTTTTCATTACAGGAAGCGGGCAGATCCAGTTGTGGCAGTTTCTTTTGGAACTTTTGTCCGACAGCACGAATGCCAACTGCATCACATGGGAGGGAACGAATGGTGAATTCAAACTCACCGACCCAGACGAGGTCGCCCGACGGTGGGGCGAGCGAAAGTCAAAACCCAATATGAATTACGACAAATTAAGTCGTGCGCTGCGATACTATTACGACAAAAACATTATGACAAAGGTGCATGGTAAACGCTACGCGTACAAATTTGATTTCGCTGGACTGGCCCAGGCCAGCCAACCCACCACAGATCCAACTACCTATAAATATCAGTCAGACTTGTTCATGTCAAGTTATCACCATACCGCACCAAAACTGAATTTTGTCAGCCCTCATTCGGGCATACCCACGTCGTCTCCTAGCTTGTTTGCCAGTCCAGGAACTTACTGGTCCAGTCCAGGAACGAATATCTACTCTGGACATGCGATGACGCATCATCCGCCACACATGACGTCACCGTTGGGCAGTTATTATACAGCGTGATGTACAGAAGTGTATCATAGGTGTATACAGTATTATTATATAGTGCAATATAATGCGAAATTGATGCCATATAAAAATATGACGTCACTATTGATACTAGTCGCTTGATTCAGGTGTGAACGAAGCTTTATGAACAATGTTGTTGTAACTATGATGATAGTAATTTCGCTCGTGGGGAAACCCGAAGGAGCAGCCGCATTGAGTAAAATATTAAATTAATGGTTGACAAAACAAACTGGTGGCCATTAAGATTAAAAGCACGTGTTATCTCTTGCCTAGCGCTTAACGGAGGAGCGGGCAATAACCGACAAGTCACCATGTTTGGTCGTGCAAGTTAATGAACGCCTAGAATGCTTAGTTGCTTAGTAACTGGATGGGTGAGCAACTGGAACACTGTTCCTGGTGATTAATTAAAGGAAGTGTACATCCATACGAATGTGGCTAAAACCCTTCTACCAATTCAGCGACTCATCTCACTCGATGATAATAATAAGCGAGGGTTCCGGTCCTTCTACAAACCTCAACATTGATTGTAGCCCCAGCCGTTGAGTGCTGGATCATGGCTTGCTTTAACGGTTCTAAAAACTGTTTGAAAGAATTACTAATTCATTCAGCGTCGATTCGATTTTTACTGTGCAGAACACAAAATTACTCGTGATGTAATGTCACACATAGGAAATCAGTTTTTACTACAAACGTTAATAAAATAGAACTAATTTATTTATTTGTTAGTAGGATCACATTGTTGGATGGTAGTGATTATTTGTCTAAAATGAAAGTACGAACCCTCGGATGCCAAAGTTTTTTTAATTTATTTTTTTGCAATACTAATAATTTATGACAATGGACGGTGTAACAGATTGTATATTCTTCTATTGTTTGCTTAATCACGTTGCAAAATTTGGTACAGAGTAAGATTAATAAACTCCGAGCACACAAGCTATTTTCTGACCGGTTTCTGATGCTTTCAACGCGTGTGAACAGCACCACGGTCTTTCTAACTAGTCGATACATTTCACTAAATTAATCAGTCAAGCTGTTAGTGAAAATAATTATCTCTGCTACAGAAAAACATTTTTGTCTCATTTTCACCTATTGTAGTTTAAACATAAAAGCAAGTGTTCACACTTAGGTGGCTTTTTTCAGTCTTTTAGTGTGAACCAGGCATCACTATTTTTTCTGTTCGTTAATAGAAACCACTTCTTTTTACAGACATCATCAATATTAATCCTTTTCATAACAGCACATGTATTTCGTTTTGTCTTCTAAAACCGGCTTCCAACTACGGCCATCTGGCGAGCACTTCTTCACTATTTCAAACTGTTAGTTATAATTATTCAGTTTCGATTGGTTTTAGAATTTGTTGATTGGACCTAAAGTAAAGTGAGATGCTAAAGCGAATAATAATTTACCAGCTTAAACCACAGGCAACCAGTTTAAACAGTAATAGTAATATAATTATGGAAATGTGACACTGTCATGCAAACTTCGAGGTATGGCAATGTAAATTTTGATGTAAAAATGTCGATTATCTCTTTGTTTAATATAATACACTTTGTGACAATATTACTTGATGTTGGTGTTTTAATTCAAGAAAATGGCATCTGACTCTGCACAACATGATGAAGTATGAATACCGCCAATTCCAGTACCCATAACGAGTGACTAAAATCAAATTTTGGCTAAAGTTTGCAATGCCCCACACACGAAATTAGTTCATGAAGTGGATTGGATTAGGCTTAGGATTAGGATTAATGTTAGGGTTAGGCTAGGGTTAGGTTAAGATTAGTGTTTGGGTGGGGAATTGTAAACTCATTCTCAGATTTTTACGAGCAAAAATGATTCTTGACGATAGTTTTGCCATTTTGTGAGTCGCCTGTAAAAATGACTGCTAGTTGTCTTTGTTTTTTGTTCTGCTGAAATATTGTTTCTTGTGTTTCATAAGTTGTGGAATACGCCTGCCAGCCTGCTAGGTTGCCCACAGTAAACTTACAGTGGAAGACTCTAAGAGTATAGAAAAGATGCATTCTGCAGCTCTATTAATTATTAATGGTAACTTAACCTATGAAGACGCCCTTAGCTACCACAAACTAAAAACTCTAGTTGAGAAAGTTGTAAAAAACTATTTTCTGATTTGCAAAAAGATTCTTATAGTCTAAACTATCTACTTCCCCTCCACAGACTAAGCGTCACAGCACTAGAAACACCACCAAGTTTAAATTAGCTCTAATCAAAACTGTACGATATAAAAAATTCTATTCCCTACTGCTTAAGTGTCAATGATTATTCATTTATACTTTGCTAATCACTGCATTCACTGAAATTACCCTAATTTTGTTCAGGTCTTTGCTCAAATTCTGCTTAGTAAACTTAAACTGCGTGTTCGCAATTTTATATGTGTGCGGTTCCAATTTTAGAAGCTTTTTATTAACTGTATGTTTAGAGTAATTTTTATCAACCTTGCTGTAAAGTTTGCCTGAACTTACCCAGCATCTAAGTCACGGGTGTCAATGTTAATAAATATTAGCAAAATTGTCTGGCAACACAGCAAGTAACACGGGTTGTGGTGCACCACTGCACTTAATTAGCTGCCCTAATACAACGCGGCAGATTAAAGCACTATTCTGTGATTCAAGCAACACTTCTGACTTATGAAGACGCTAAATTTTGAAAATTCCACGCATTTAATGTCGACAAGTTAATTAGCAACATGACAATCCCCTGACAATTTGACAAAAGAAAGTTATTGAGTTTTAAAACGTTTTTATCCAACCACATTTTAAATATGTTATGAATCATGAGTAAAATTTTGATTGAAAGGTCTATAGCAGTCTTTTTTCTCGGGTAATTTATTTGCACATTAGGACAAAAAATCATAAAGGTTTTCCTAAATTTTCTTTTCCAAGTTTAGAGCTTATAGTTTGGTTGTGTTACTTTGGAATTTCAACATCACCAATCAGTCAATTTTGTGAGACTTTCGGGTTTTCTGTGACTATAAGTCAGTGAATTTATATGAACAAATTACTGAGTGCAGTAATAAATCGTCAGCGAGACAATTTATTAATAAGTGAATAATTTTCTATATATATAAACATTTTTCTGTGACGATAGTGAATAAAAATTTTATTTATTTTAATGCTGACGATGAGTAAAATGAATTTATTAAATACGTTAGATATTGTTATCGGCTCTGTTCTCACTGTATTCCTGGATGTTTTCTTTCTCTGTGAGTAGACCACTTCCAATAGATAAGTGAACTTACTTTGGAAATCGCTTATCTGTCTCAAATGTAAAGAAACTATTATTGTTATTATTTTGCTGTAATTGAAAAGTGCTGCAGAAGTGTCATTTGAATGAAGGGGCTGCAACAAACTTTTATGTAAGGTTGATCAACATTTCAGGTGTTATTAGCCAACAGTTATTTATCTCTGCTTATTTCTAGTTTTCTGTTGATAACAAAATAATACCACATCTGTATCCGAAATTGTTGTTTCGTTAAATTAATGATTTTCAAGTAAGTTAAAACTTGGTTGTACAATACTTTATCAAGTATTTTAGGGAAGCCTTGGACAAAAGAATCGGAATGAGGCCTGTAATTTGTTGTTTCATCCATAGGGCTGCTGAATTTTAAATAGCTATAATCTATTCTCTACGTTAGCTACAAAAATTATAGACAAAATTGACTTATTATAAGTACATTTTTCACGTTTGAGGAGTTATAGCGCTCCCCCAGACCCCCTAGCTAGTTGCACGGGTTGTCCCAGGACCCACTGCATGCCACTGATTATATGTATAAACAACGTCTGCTTATAGTATGTCAACTTGTTCTTACCATTGTCTACAATTATTCATAAAGTCTTACAATGTGTGGCTTGTTTTTAATTTTAATTTTTTTTATTTTACAACTGTTTTGTCCAAAGGTTGTAAAATAAATATGTTTAAACTAAAAACAAGTCACACAAATGACATTACGAATCATTGTAGACAATGGTAAGAACAAGTTGACACACTATAAGCAGATTTTGTTTGTACACATAATACAAGAAAAATAATGCCACAGAATGCAAGAGAGAGAAAGAGAGAAAGAGAGAGAGAGAGAGAGAGAGAGAGAGAGAGAGAGAGAGAGAGAGAGAGAGAGAGAGAGAGAGAGAGAGAGAGAGAACATATGAGTCATCACATGTTGTCTGTATGGCTTAACTGTAACCCACAACTGCCCCATTCAACCATGCCGGACAGCTCAATTGCTTCTACTCTGCTACAAGAGCGCATATGATTTATTAGACACTCTTTACTACTGTACAAGCGTCCACACACATCGCACGGAAATTTTCCAGTATGCAGCGGAATATGTTTCAACAGATACTTTTCCTTCGCAAACTTTTTCGGGCAGACATCACAGGTGAATCAAAATATCTTCTCGAGATTTTTTTGCTAAGCAAACGTGTGTTTGTAATGAGTACTTGCACGAGTACGACTTACCGCACAAGTCGCACTTGAAAATGCCTGCATGTTTCTGTGCATGTATCCTCAACAGTTTCCATGTTTTGAATCTTTGTGACAATGTGACACACTCATTACTACATTCGTGCTCCTCAAGTGCGGTTTTTGAGCGGAAACTCTGCCGGCAAGACTCGCAGTGATGGCCGTTGCGATGCACGTGTAAATGTTTGTGAAGTCGCGAAAAACTGGTAAATTTCGTCCCGCAGATACCGCACGTCAAACTAGTCTTGCTATAGGCAAGGGTGAAGATCTAGACTTTCTTTCCTTGCGTAAACCTTACCGCACTCGGAACACTTAAAAGTTAACTGCTCTTGGCAAGGCAGATAGTCGGTTGATTATTTAATTAATTCATAATTATTTATTACTGTGAATTAGCTGTAAATGGAGAACAAAAATAGTCTAATTAGGCGTAATTAAATAGTCGCTATGGAGGCTAAAAAGTAAAATTATCTGATTTTGAAAATGAACAGTTGTTTACATACTTTGGTTTGCAATAGAGTGTACATAAAAAACAAGCAACGAAAAACAAAGCAAAACATACCTAACAACTAAACTAAAATGGCGTTTGTGCAACTTGTAGATATGGATGTGTTTGAGGGGCGGGGTGCGGAATAAATGAAAACGGTTTGTATTGTTTTCAATGCACCAGATTAATGCTGCTGCGGATGCGTTATTCTTTTTCTGCAGCTGTTTCCTGTTGTTTTTCCCCGTAGGCTGTTCCGCAACTAGAAAGCGGATCCACAAGTTGCATAAACCTCACTTAAAAGTGAAAAATAAAAACGGATGACCACTTGACAATATCGCTACGTATCTAGGAGTAGGACACATATTATCAGACAGTGCAAAAAAGTACGATGATATTCCTAATCGTGTTACGCTCTGGAGTACTTAAAAAAACAACAAAAAACACGTTTTCTTGCACAATTTTTTTGGGTAGGCCGAATTGTTCCATTATATTGACCTTACTAAAAATAAAATAACTCAATAAAATACCATGCAATCGAAAAATCTTCCTTAACAATAGGCGAACGAGAACACTTCGCTGCAGTTTCAAAAGTGAACTTCAAAATAGATAGGCGTTTGTTAACTTCAGTTGCCGATAAATGGCAGATCATAATTAACTCAAGTTTTCATAATAATTACGTTAAAATTTAGCCGTGATGAAAAGCAGTTACGATTCTAGTTGCGAGCCAAGTTGTTACCTGACAACATCTGCGTTGATTTTTTAGTTTTTTTTTCACGTTCACGATAGGTGTAATTCTATCACAGTCTGTTACGGTGATACCATATAAAATTTTTAAATAGTACATAATCTTAGAAAAATTAAGTCCAATGACTGTAAAGTCTTTAATAAAGGCTTTCTATTCATCCAGTACATTCAATTCGCCAGCATTGTTTTCTGTAGGTCAGTGTAGTCAACAGCTAAATAATCAGATATTCCCAAAGTAAGAAGGATAAGCATTCAGAGACGCATTACGCGAGTGATATACCTGCTAACAGATGGCGCAACATGTTTATAACATAGCATCTAAAATATGTCAAAACGTTCACTGATGTCTATCTTAATTAGTACACGCTGGTCGCTGGCGTACCGTAACGTCGTTGTAACGTTGTACATGTTTGTATATGTTATCATCAGTATCACGTGTAGCAAACATGTTTCAATTTAACCTCAATAACGTAGGCCTATCAAAACCTATACTCATATGTCCTATCATAATCATGTTTATGCCCGATCTGAGCGACCAAGCTAGAAACATGATTTCCATTTAAAATAGCAATACTGAGGGCTTAACTGTTAGAATTTTATTAGTTTTTCGATTATGTTGGATTGTAGATTATAATACATGTAGTACCAAATTGATGTGGTTATTATAAGGCTCAATGCAAGCCAGATGAGAAATGTAGGCCCCGTGTCAAGCTACTTGTTAAGTATTTTCGTAATGCTTTCGAGCATGCATACATGTATTGCAGTGTATTAACATTATTACATTTTGTAATATGCTAATAGGTAACAGAGCAGAACAAAAATGTAGAATTAAGGGCAACCCATATTTACGATCGAAAGACGTAATTAAAATAACTTATAAGCATCATTACTGACTACACCCATGCTGTTTAAAATTACCAAAAAAACACTTAGTCTAATAATTCCATTGCAAAAACTTATAGTTTCAAAGTTGAAATCCACAAAAACAAAATGATCACGAACTACAAATTGATGACTACAAAACTGGATAATCTTAATGAAAGAAATTAGCATTGTTTTAGTTTTTGATAATAAAAAACATATCCTTAAAAACAAGCGTGCATAGTCTAATATTACGAATCCGGCGCTAGATATTATAATTAAGTGCACTAAATAATAAGAGAACACCCACTACTCTATGCATTCTTCACGTGTTTATTTTTTGTCCTAAAGGGGAAACGATAACAAAAAGAGTCTTCCAGATGGATACGACTTATTTAGTTCAATTACATACATATGGGCCAAATTCAGTCTTTTCCATAACTATTGCGAAATCAGAATTCGAACTGCGTCATAACTCTAAGCTGTGCCAGTTTGCTTACTTAGTACGAGATAACGTGGGCTGCCAGGCCTAGGTGCACCATGACTCCATGAGCCATGAGCTGCTACGTTTCGGATTCGGAAATCTAATGTATTGCATTTGTAATACAATGAAACTTTTCTTTGTAGCAACATGAATCAGAATAATGAAATGAACATTTTGGATTCACAGAAAATAATATTAGCTGTCATTCTGAAAATATTATGGAACTATATTTTGTAAGCGGACTAATAAGAACTATAATAGGGTCACCGCGGTCACGGTGCAACCATCTTTCTTCGCGTTTAAATTTTTATACGTGTATGTGTATATGTATATATATACCTGTACATGTATATACTCAACACAGCACGTGGACACAATTAATCGTGATAAAATAAAATACAAAAAAATTTAAAAACCATAAAAATCTATAAAAAGTATAAAATAGTTGGTGAAGTAGCAAAGAACGAAAAGGTGAGTGCATGAATGAAATTTCACACATTGTGTTACATCATTTCATCTGTTACTGATTGTTCTTAGAATTTTAAAGGAATAGTTGTATATTTAAATTACAAACTTAGTGTATTTGAATTTTGTTATGAGCTCGTACCGTGACAGTTTATATTAGCTACAGAATTTGTAGGCTGTTAGTTTACACAATTGAAGCTTGTTGCTTAATGCCAAAATTAATTTTGTATGTTTGCATTTTGCAGTAAAAGAAAATGCAGCAAAACACTGGAGCAAGTTATCCAATGGCTTCCCTTTATGTAGGGGATTTGTGGCCAGATGTTACTGAGGCTATGCTGTTCGAGAAATTTTCAACAGCAGGCCCCGTATTGTCCATCCGTGTATGCAGAGATATGATCACGCGGCGATCATTGGGTTATGCGTATGTCAACTTTCAACAACCTGCTGATGGTAGGTTTTGTTATAACTTAGTGATCTATAATATTTTGAGTCTGTGCTGATCATGCAAAGGTAATTATTATTATTATTGTTAAGTTGCATTCTTCTGTTGATTCATTAGTTTTCAAAAATCTTCTGAAGGTTAACTCCAGTCAAATTTGATAAATACATGATTTATCAGTACTATTTATAGCCATCTAAGATAGCTAATCCTAGTACGAATCCTAGAAATTACGCATATATTGGCACTTTTTTACCAAGTTTCCAAACTCCCTGAACATTCTCGTCAAGGTGAAAAAATTATATCTGGCTGTCATTCTAAAAATATTGTGGCACTATGTTTTTATAAGCATGTGAACGATAGCCTTCTCTGTTGTTCTTTAAAAGCGAAAGGTTTGTATTCTACCTATTAGACTAGAAATGTGTGCCTGTGTTTGTTTTGTAAACTAAACTAAGTTGTATTAACATGTTCAAAACACATGTAGATCATACAGCATGAGTTCAACAGTCATGCTTTGCAGTTTAAAGAAAAAAATGTTAATTTCACTTGACAAAAACAATGGCAATAACGATTTAAGTGCTGTGCTTGTGTGAAGTTAACCAAACCCAAATTCCATTTTGGGCCTTTTCGACCCTAATTCACCTTCTCACATTTTGCTAAAAATGTTCTGAAATGTTCTTTTGTGAGTATAGCTTATAAGGTTCTACCAACACTAAATAAGTTCCTTGGATGAGTGATTTTTACACTTAACATAAGTTCGCCAGTGGGTTGAAATCTACCAGACAAATCAGGCACGTCCATCTTAGAAATATTGGAATTGAAGCGAAAATTATTTGCTTAAATACGCTACTAGGATTTTAAGTGTATTAGAAGTAAGTTAAGTTAGGTTTATTTTACTCTTGTACGCTTTGCAATGGTTACAATCGGGGTCGGATCTAAGCACTAAACATGTGCTTAGGGCACCAAGACTCAAGGGGCCCGCCAAGCTGGGAAAAAAATAAATTGAAAACAAAATTTTAACAAAGTATGACAAAGACCATAACATTCTTTCAAAGTTCAAATAGTGAGGTAGAGGGCTAGGGCTACAGGAGACTGGGTGCGACTACTCTCTTTTGAGGATATAAAGGACTTTGCTTTCCAAAAATCTAGAAAGAAACCCCGTGAAGACCTTGTAAGAATCATGAAATGAATGCTGTTAATAACAAATTTTTGTGAACACACAACTACTGTCTGCTCTGTACAGGCTACTTTTCAAAAAACTGAGGTAACACCTGGTGCATATGCATCTGCATGTCGTAGTAACTTACTAGATTGTTAGTAAGTATGACTACAACTTACTAAAAATCCAAGACTAGTTCATTTTTGTGACATTGCTGTATATATATATATATTAACTATTAAGTCTAGATGAATTTTGCAGAGCTCATTACGAAGCTGAGTTTGTATATACACTATAGGTTATAGGTTGGTAGCGAACAAAAGCAGATCAGATGTCTCATTAGATTTTATTTGAAATGAAATTTTGCATTTGGTTTGATTAAGTTCGAAGTCAAAAACCTAGAATGGCGGCTTAAAAAGGCCGCCTTTGTTCCATTTGGTTTGCCACTGCTATCCTATTGGTTGCATTATCGCAATTGTTTAGTGTAGAGCATCCATTCATTACAAAGTAAACTAAATTACTACATTGTAAACTAAACTAAATTACTACATGTGTGAGCCTCTGATTGATTTTTGAGTGATTTTTTTATGTTCAAAGTTAATCATAGTTTTGTTCAATTTTTTAAACATGCGTTGATGTAAAGTTTCTACTCATCTCTTAGCTGAACGAGCATTGGATACGATGAACTTTGACGTCATCAAGGGTCGGCCGATACGCATCATGTGGTCTCAGCGTGACCCGTCATTGCGAAGGTCCGGAGTTGGCAATATCTTTATCAAGAATTTAGATAAGGGAATTGACAATAAGGCCATGTACGACACCTTCTCTGCTTTTGGGAATATCCTGTCTTGCAAGGTCAGTGTGCGTTATGGATTAAATTAATTATTTGACTTTAATGGCGCGTTCAGACTAAAGAATTTTCCCTCACACATTCTTGCGTAAGTTCTTTCTGAGAGTAAACTCTCTTATTGAAAAAATACCTCATGTTGCAGGCAGTACTTAACATTTTACATTAAATGCACATAATTTTCAAAGCACATTATCATAATACTTATTACATACATGAGTTCAAAGCAGCTCTAGTTAATATACAAATATATAAGATATAATATTTCTTACATGTGAGCTGACCGATAGACAGTTGTGAAAGATCACACAAAACCAAATTAAGTATTTTACATTAGTAATATTTAAAAAAACTTTTAATCTACGAGTTAATTTGACAAAAACCTGTGTATTTACAATATTTCGTTCAACTTTTCCAAACAAGTCGCAGATTTCCCTATCTCGTACAGTAAAGATTGTTTTCAAATTCATAGCTGACAATTTTCGTATGACATTACTTCTATGTATTTCCTTTACTAATGTACATTGAAAAATTAGATGTTCTGGTGTTTCAACAGATAAATTATTGCTATTACAACAATCAGTATTGCTTTCACCAACTATATACAGAAAAGAGCGTGTGCCACTTTTTAACAACAAATTAAGTGCCGTCATTTCTACATTACGTACATGATTATTTAGCCCTAAGTTTAGAGGTGACAATTCTGGTGGAATGACATCTGCAGATATGCCATCAATTTGATTTGAGTATTGAATCTTTTTCTTCCACATCGTTTTCACAAACTTTTTTATTTCTGATTTGTTGTAAGTAAAATATTCAAAAGAAAAATCACTTAAGGCTTCATGTCTCAAATTACTGTTCTTACAAATGTTTACAAAATATTTTATTGTAGCTAAGTGCAACTTCATAAGATGCAGGTTATTACGGTAGTTTTGTGGCATCTCCTCACAAATACTTATTTCATTTTTAAGTAGGTCTTCTCCTGAGCAACTCATAGTTTTCATGAGAAACTTGGTGACAATACTATCGTAGACTATATGAGGTGGCGAAAATCTACAAATACCCTCCATATCTGTTTTACGTGGATTATACTCTACACCTGTGGCAGATCTCATGACGCCATACCACAGGTCATCAAAATAACTGTTTTTGAATCGTCCAGCAGACTGAGCCATAAAACATATTTTGCATTACAATAGTTTGAAATAACCTCAATATCATAGCCATTTTCATGCCCTTATTTTTGAAAACATTTTTTTTATTTTATACTACTTGCCCCATGAATTTTGCCTAACTCTAGATATAAGTATCTTTGTATTATCCTCATAATCTATTTCTTCTTGACCAAACTTTAACTTAGGTAAATTGGCATCACCTTGAACGAAAACAATAGCCTCAATTTTGTTGGTTGTACAATTTAAAATTTGTTTCCAAAGCAAAAACCAGGAATGCAATTGGTCACAGCACTGCTGTGCCGCTTCATAGCATATTTCTAATGATCTCGCACATATGTATACGGCATACTTAAATTTAGATGGTACTATCATTTGCATCAATTTCTGCAAACATATCGAAAACTTACAAGATAAACAATAAAGGTGACGCTATAGATCCCTGTGGGACTCCAACATAGCATAAAAATTCTTCAGATACATAGTCGTTTGATTTGAGAACAATTTGATGGTTACTCAGAAAATAGCAAATTAATTCTCCGGAAGCTGACGTTTATTAATCCATTTTTAAGTAATCCATTAAACTCACAAGTGTGAATGGCTTTGCAAGTTATTGCAAACTCGACGAGAATTGCTGAGAATTCTTGCGCAATCACTCGCCAAAGAATTTGCAAAGCCATTCACACTTGTAAATTTGCTTTCAGAGAGAACTTACAAAAGAAGTCTTTAGTCAAAATGTGCCATAAAGAAAAACAAGGCAGCTTTTTGCTTCATTTTGAACTTGTGTGAAGTTTTTATTATCTGTAATAATTGCCAAACTGGTTATGTTATGTAAGTATTAACTGGAAAACTTCAAATCCATCCATAAGTGCAGCTAAAAATGATCTAACCATTGGGTGACTCAGCATAAAACAGAAAACCACATTTTTTATTTATTAAATTGATCAAGTGCTGTATACTAAAGCAGCATTTATAACTGGATTTTGTAGTTAATGATATAACTCTGCTATACAAGAGTACATCGCCTGTTTTTTGTGCATTGCATATGTGAAAAATGGGCAGCGCTGCCCATGTACTCACAAAAGTTAGGCTTCCGGTATGATACCTCATTGTTAATTGCACAAGCTCAACACTTAGAATTGGATTTTCCTTTTTTATTTTGTTAACTAGTAATTGAATAGGTTGTTTTGAACTATGGTTTAAAATTTGTTAATAGTTCCCTTTAAGATTTTTTTATACTGCACAAGTCACATGCAGTGTACGTTAAACAACTGTTGCATATTTTATTATAAGACATCTGCTGTTGTGTTATGTTATTCTTGTCTGTGAGGGCCGTACTGAAAGTCATTAATGTGAAAAGTGTTTTGCTTAAGTAACCAGAAGCTCTTAATCTACTTGCTGTACATTGTCCACTTGTTTTTAACGTATTAAATGTAGGTCAAATAGTTGTTGTGATATGTAGGGCACGGTTACAGAGAGCAAGCAATTTTGCTATAAAGTTATTCACGTACTTGGATTGTTAATTTGCGGGACTGTTGCAACAGCATTATAGGCCCCGGGCAAAGCTGTGCACTGGGACCCCTACCTACAGAATCGCTCACAGGAATAAAAATGTAAATGGTCAATAAAATTAAACATACATTTATTATATTTTGTTGTATTACTTCCAACAAAATCAGTGTTTAAACATTAAAAAACATGCTGTACAGCAAAGATTAATCAATACAAATGTTTTAACAATGCAACATCAGCTTTGAAAAACACAAAAATTTCAGCATATAGATGATACTCTATTGGTAAATCATACAGACGGAGATTGCACAGTATAAAATTACTATGAATTATTTATCGCTTTATAACATTTGCAGAGAATTGCTTTATAATTGGCTTGAAGTGTCATTTTCCATACACATGATTGAAAGCCAGTTCAAACGCTGCTGCCTCACTATGCCACGAAGCTGATTTTTTGTGAGTTTCAGTCCTGAAAACAAATGTACATTACGTGATGCGTGTGATCTGTACACGTACATGCACTGCAGTCGTAGAGGTGACCGTGATACTAAATTAGAGGCGAATGCCAATGTCCACTTATAACACAACAACAAATATTTATAGTTTAATATAATAGTATTTATACATTGAGACCAAGTCACAACATACATAGATTAGCATGGGCCTCTATGCTCGTGGTACGAACTGCCGAACATGCCCATACGCTAAGATGGCTCTGCTAATTTGTGAGCTACTTATTTAAATTTTACATAGTTCAGCAAGCTACTGAGTCAGGCTGTATTCGTTTAAACTGTTATTCTTGTTTAGGTGGCATGTGACGAAAATGGTTCAAAGGGATATGGGTTCGTTCATTTTGAAACCCAAGAAGCAGCTGACCAGGCCATTAAAAAGGTCAACGGCATGTTGCTTAATGGCAAGAAAGTGTAAGTTTATTTCTTTGTACACAACAAATTGTTGCGAAAACAAGACATAGTAGTGATGTGTGGTTAATCGATAAAAACTCCTAACTTGAGTTTTTTTCTTCGAAGATTAGTCTACACAGCGCTTTTTGGTTTAAGTCAACTAATTGACCACAATTTTTAACCTGCTACGTAGCTAAATTTTCATATCGCCTATCCAAGATTTTAGATTGTTTGTTTGCACTTTAGTATGTCACAAAGCTGCAGACTTCTGATTGCTGATTTCACCTACTTGCCTACCTCTGGCGTACTGTATGTGTGTAGCATGCCTGCGTACATGTCTCTATGAATACTGTAGAAAGTACTAAATACTTTATAAAAATGGTGAAATCAAATACTAGCTCATTTTTGCAAAATACTGAGATTCGTAATTCATTCACATCTGTGAATAATTGCGTTGAGTGAGTTACCCTACATTTCCTGCACCCATTGTGCATGGTGAGCTGCATTCTTCTAGTACAGAATAGTTGGTGATAAATGACTTATCATAAGATAATTCCACAGTTATGAAGCTAAAACGTTATTTTTTATTTTAGCTCATATGAAAACCTTGATAACCCTTAAATTGCAATTGTTCATAACTGACCCAGGATCTAGCAATCCCCTTTTGTAATGCAGTAGGCTTATCTCATTACTTCATTATAATGGTGTAGAAACAATCAGTTAGTATCGAGACACAGATTTAAATGCCGAACGTATTAAGATACAATTATTATTTCGATCAAGCAGGTTTGCAGTGCTGGAGAGATAGTCGCTTCATAAGCTGAGTCTGTGAGACACGGGTGAAGTGATTTTTACGATTTTAGGATTGTAGTAAGACTTACCACAGCTTGAAACTTTAAATTTACCATTTTTCAGCAGTTGCAATGTAAAAGCACTCGATAATTTTGCTTTGCCAAAATGTCTACTTGAAAGCGGAAAATTGTTTATTTTTTATGCTAATTGACTTTTGCTCTAAAAATGTTAATTAAATCGAATATGATATTATCGAGTTGTATTTTTATAATAGTACGTGACTTAGAAAAGCATCTAATCACACCTCATTGCATTACCCACTCATAACCTGCATTAGTCTGTTTTAGTTTGTTAATTTCAGTATAATGATTTGAACCTTGGTTTCGTAAGTCCCTCCCCCTCCGCATATGAACTGTCGGCCTTTCAACTTTATCTGGCTTTAGGAGGAAAAGTGGATATAGTTTCAAACTTTCGTAAACTATACCAGCCCAACAAAATGCTGCAAAAACTTGAAACTTGACCTTGAGGGAGACCTTCGTTTACACTCTCAAAACATTTGCAAACTTAGTGACACTTCACACGGCTTGCTTACCTTGTAATTGTTTGCTGGTGAGACTGCTTTTGAGTTTTCTGTCACATAAATGGACCCAAATATTTTGAAAAGCCTCTAAAATAATATTTGTTAAAAGTTTATAATTTGCCTTGATGTAATTTTCGCATTTCTGATCTTGTAATTTTTGGAAAGGCTTATCGCAGCATATTAATTTTTACGTGAGCTTGTCGAAGTAAAACGGCAAATTTAGCTAATAATGTTTGTAAAAGTCATTTCAAATTTTGTCTTGTGTTGGTACATGTAAATGCAATAAAAGAAATGACCTTTTGTGTGATAAAAAAGTGGCAACAGCTATATAGAATAAGATCATTTTCCTAGTGTCACATCATATTTCCAAGCGTTTATTTTAAATGAATCGTTGCTCACAGTCTGCATTATGCTTGCCTGGATTATTGTGAAGTGTGAGCTCTTAAATTCTAACGTCAGGATGCTTGAAAAGTTTTAATAAAGCGTATATAACATCTTCAGGTATGTAGGACCGTTTGTGCCACGGCACGAGAGACTTCGCGTTCTCGGTAGTCAAGCGCAGAAGTATACTAACATCTACATCAAGAATTTTGGCGATGACCTCGACGACGAGAAGCTGCGCGAATTATTCACCCCATTTGGCAACATCACGAGTGCACGGGTGATGGCTGACGAAGGATCTGGAAAGGCTAAGGGATTTGGTTTTGTTGCTTACGAGACACATGAGGAAGCTGAAGGGGTAATCCTTTTTATTAAGTTTACATTTTCTAGATACACACATAACTGGGGAGGGGCGTCACCATTACTTTCTAGAAAGGTATGCTATATATTTTTATTTTGTCCTTAAGTAGACGTAGGAGGTTTTTTGTCAAGGATTTGGCAGAGCATTGGAGCAAAGATTGTCACTTATATAGGAGGTTGTTAACCATTAGATCATAAACAAGCTTTTGTGACTGGGAATCTACAATACCTAAAGTTGCTATTTATTAAATTCATTATTAAGACTATCACCCTACATTATATCACCAGCTAACTAACTCTACTTTATAATTTCTTAAATTCCACTTGACATTGCAGTTTGCATTTTTGTTGGCAAATTCCTTCTCCCTAATTAATAAGATGGTATCAAAAACTGAGGCTGCTACCAGGAATTGCTGCCTTGGCAATTAATCATGTTTTTTGCTTCACTAGCTTCTCGTGTATTTTGAGTACTGTCATTTACCTTTCTGCTCCAGCTGCTATTTTACCTTTTGCTGAGTCATCACATTATAACTCGTCAGTTGATAGATGCTTGTTTAAGCAGCTGAGTGCAAAAACAACACCTAAAATTTTGCTGAATATTTGTTTTGTTTTTACACACAAACATTGATTGTGTTGATTATCTGACAAATGTTGCTTTTAATTCGTATTAATGATATAAAATGATATAATATCTCATTGCTTCGTCAGGCTGTCCAAGAAATGAACGGAAAAGAAGTGAACGGTCGCACGTTGTACGTCGGGCGAGCTCAGAAAAAAGGTGAACGTCAGGCTGAGCTGAAGCAGAAATTCGAACAGATTAAACTGGAGCGCATCAGTCGTTACCAGGGAGTGAACCTCTATGTGAAGAATCTGGATGATGCTATCGATGATGAGAGGCTGCGCAAGGAGTTTGAACCTTACGGCACCATCACCAGTGCAAAGGTAGCTTCATCTTTTCCAGTTTACTTATGTTTATGTACAAATTTCGCATTTTGCATATCGGAATTCAAATCATCAAGAGCAATCTTTTAAGGTGACACCATATTGTTGTGTTTGTGCATGCGTGCGTGCGTGTGTTTTCCCAAGAAAAGAAAGGCAGTATAGCAGAAGTGTTTTTCCTAGCGGCCACAAGCTTTTGCTTTGCATGTATTACCAACATAATAATATGTAGTCAAATATACTTCAGATGAATCTGATAAATACGTTGTGATTGGCATGGATTCTCTGTTATTCATGTGGGATTTCTAGGTTAATAATATGCAATACAAATGTAGCCTAGTTGCAGTTTTTTTTGCTTACAGCACAAGAAAACGCTCTTCATAAATAAAGCTTAAAATATTCGTCTTGAAATGTTCTATCACTTACATGCAATCTTATTGCATAATAAGCTTAGCAGTAAAATCAGTATTAGCAGTAACAATATATAAAATCTGTAAATTTAAATCCTGTTTTGTGACTGCTAGACGCAGCCATTATGAAGATAAGTCATTTGAAACAAGTTTAGGTAATTTGCATAAAGTTCGAAAAGGTAATCAGAGCATGCGTAGCACACTTTTTGCTAACTGAGCAGGAGTTTCAATTACTTTATGTTGTGAGTGGTACAGGGTGGGATGGCGATGCACTTTCACCAGGTGACATGAATATTTTAAATTAAAAGAGTATTCTTTTCTAATTACACGAGTCTTTCAAACAGGTACGTGTAATTGAAAGCAATATAGACTGTGTGAAGTTTTTTGGGACATACTAAAAAAAGCCTCTTCTTCCCCTTTAACTCAAAAGTATTGTTTGCCTTTAGAGTATTGTTTTGTTTGTCAGGTCATGACAACGGAGGAAGGTCGCTCGAAGGGATTCGGATTCGTCTGCTTCAGCTCTCCGGATGAAGCCACTAAGGCTGTCACTGAAATGAATGGCAGGATCATCATTTCAAAGCCGCTTTACGTCGCCCTGGCTCAGCGCAAAGAGGACCGCAAGAATCACTTGGCTTCACAGTACATGCAGCGCATGTCTGGCCTGAGAGTACCAGTAAGTAGAACATATAATTTGGTAGTATTTCCAGATCTGCAGTAAGGTTTACGTTAAGTCAGTCAGTCTGTCAGTCAAGGAAAGTATTTCATTTTTCCACTGGCTCCACTGGTAATATACTTTTTGTAGCTCAGTCACTCTCAGAATACTCAGTATCTTGTCTATTGCTTAATTGTGATGCTAAAATGCATAGTGAGATGAATTGCTGAGCATTTCCCACATTGTAACTTTTTAAAGCCACTCAAATATTTTGCCGGTACAGTGCTGTTAAATGGCACTTCTTATTTTTTCTAACCATGCCTTCACCAGTAGTTCCAGAGAAAATCATTAGTCATACAGTCACATTCAGAATCACGCAAGTCACCATGGTCAAATTTTTCTGTTTTAGAAGTATGTAGTTTGAAATGTTTGTTTGTTTTTGCTCACAGCAAAACCAACCACTGGGAGCAATTTTCCAGCCGGGAGCTGCCCAAGCGGGATACTTCCTACCAACAATCCCACAGCAAGCTCAGCGCGGATACTTTCCAGGTCAGATGGGAGGTCCTGTTCGTGCAAATCCTCGTTGGCCAACTCAGCCGCAGATGGCCCGACCAGCAACGCAACCTGCAGGTTAGTAATAGACTCGTAGAATAAAACCGTTATTTCATGAATTTGTGATAAAAATCTTTTAAAATGATTGAGAAACATTATGCTGTTATATCAAAGTCTTGCAGTAGCATCATTTGAGCTTTATTTAATTTATTTTATATTCATTTTTATGATATCACATAAAATTGCTCAACGCTATTTCTGCAAGTAAAACAGATTCCCCATATTGCAAGTTTGAAGATGAAGTTTAATTAAGTATTTCATTGGGAAATTCATGTATTTCAAAGAAGAAACTATAGAAACATTCTAGGAATAAAATGGCCAAAGAAGATATCAAACCAGGATCTGTATAATAAAGTCAAGGCAGAGGAGTGGACAATTAAAATCAAAAGGAGAAGATTAAGATGGATAGGACACATTATACGATTACCAGGTGACAGCCCATTAAAATTAGCTTTTAGAGAAGGACTGCAGAAAGAAAAGAAACCGCAAGGATGAAAGCTGCTGACTTACATCAATTCCATCCAAAATGATCTGATCAACACATCAATAGATATCAAAAATACAGAGACACTGAGGTTACAGGTGACAAGGCAGCAAGGAATAAAGTGATTGCGAGGGTCATGTCAGAGGACGTGTGACACAAGAGCTGATAAAAATGAATTAAGTATTTATTGTACTAATGTTTCTTGTTTATAATACAGGTTTTCAAGTTGTGCAGGGCCAGGGAGGTCTGCGAGGTCCTCGAGCAGCTGCCCCTGCAGTACGAACACCAGCTGTTGCTGCTGCTGCAAATGCTGCGCGACCCATCACTGGACAGCAGGCTGCCACACAGAGGGCTGTTTCCATGGGAACAGCTCCGCAGCCGGCTAGGATTCCGCAACAGCCAGCTCAAGCTCGTCCGAGTTACAAGTACACTGCAACTGTCCGCAATCCCGTTCAGCCAGGAACACAACCACAGATGCAGCCGGTAAGTTCACTATGGAGTTTTGATGATAATGGTTACTTTGTGTCATTACGTATGAGAAGTTGAACGTTTTCAGTTTAACCAACAGTACCTGTAAACTTGGTGTGACGTACTTGGGCATCTCAGAAAGCATGTAACTACATTCTGTGTCACCATAATCACTAAAACTGCAAAATCATTCGATTCAAAGATAACTTTTAACTCGATTTGGTTAAATAAGGATGGTGATGATCTTGCTTATTTTTTTTTTAATTTGCTGTACTGCTTTTAATAAAAAAAATCTATGATATAGTAGGGCTTTGTTGATATACTTTGTGTAGTGGATCAGCAGTTTCAACATCTACATCAGCATCAATACTTATTTTTCAATAATCTTTATAATTTGTTTCATTTGCAGCCGCCACCGGCCCAGCCTGCCGTGCACGTTGTCGGACACGAGCCGCTAACGGCCAGCATGCTCGCTGCGGCTCCACCGCACGAGCAAAAGCAGATGCTGGGTGAACGCCTCTTCCCACTTATCCAGTCCACTCACACGGATCTGGCTGGGAAGATTACCGGCATGTTACTGGAAATAGACAACAGTGAACTGCTTCACATGCTGGAAGACCAGGATGCTCTGAAGTCGAAGGTTTGTTTCCAAATAATATTATGTAGAAGAAGGTGACATCTGATGTCAATCAATCAATTTATTTCACTCCAACAATACATGTACAATACATCAACATACAATATTATTGAAACAAAAAAAACAGTATAGGTAAAAAAACGTTGATGAAGTCAAATTAACCAAATAAAAGAGTTGCTGTATGACACCTTGAAAGCTTGGCTTGTTAAGGTGGCACAAATGAGTGAATGAAAGAATGGTTAGGGTTAGTAGACATGATGGAATGGAAAAAAATAGTAAGATTATGGATAGGAAGAAGGAAAAGAGGAGAAGAAACGAGCATGTAACGAGCAAGAAACGAGATGTTGTATGCAAGCGTATATAACTGCTTTGCTGCCTACTTACTCTTTTCAGTCTTGGGTCTTAAGTAACTAGCTACGACTGTTTAAATTGAACAAATTTTTACAAAAATTAAGGTCTCCCTTATTCATATTAGAGAAATCATACTAATTGTAGCGACTTTTCAACTGCAGACTAAACTAATGCTCCTCTCAATAATTTGAAAAACGTTTTTTTTTTACAAAAAATGCGTGGTGCACCGTTTTTGTTTCGTGTTCATACTTCAAGCTTTAAATTTCTTTGACTGTAAAACTTAAAAGACAAGACGAGGGGTACCAGAAGTAGGTTTGAGAAAAATCACCTTAAAAAATTATATTACTTTATAGCAATTTTATGCGTACATCGCGCTCGCATTGTAAGGATTTTTTGTTTGTTTTCATTTTAAATCTCCCGCAGTACTGTTCTGACCATACCATTACATGTGAGACAATGTGTAAATCAGAGAAGAAAAGGGAACATTAAACTATGTCCCAAAAAAACTCTGTGGAAAGTTATATTACTCAGCATTGCGCTTATGTGCTCGAAAGACTTGCGTAACTAGAAAAGAAAATTATTTATCATTTAAAATGTTTTCAACAATTGGTAAAATGTCATTGACTCACCTCCAGGGTGCACCACTCACTAACCAAAAAACATTTTTAATCTTATTGTCAAGGTACAGTAATGTAAAATTCTACTTTGATAGTGACGTGTACGCTACAAATACTCTAATGACTTTTCCAAACTCTCCTCAGTGTTTTCTAAATTTGTTTCAAATGTGTCCATCGGTCATTGTGGGTGTTTAAATTTACGTGCTTTATGCAGTGTTACATACTGCCCATGCAAGCCCTATATGTAAAAAGGTAGTATATGAGTAATATAAAATTTCAAAACTAATTCTTTAAGCTTTGTGTGTGGAGAGTTTTCTTGTGCGTTAATAAGTCACTGTTGAGACATTTATGCAGAATTTTCTTAAGATTATTCCTTACCATTATGTTGTGAGATAATTTTAGCCACACTTTTCGGCTTGGCTGCAATTTGAGTTGACAAACATTTTACTTTGCTCATTTATAAATTATTTCAGAAATCAGATCTAAGCAAAGTCGTGTCTCAGTTTCAAAGCATCTTTCATATCATGCACTGTCTGTACTATTAAAGTTTGAAGCATTCAGGAATTCCTTACTTGACTACTAGTGGTAGTATTTTTAAATATTACAACTCGTTTCTAGGTTGAGGAAGCGGTCGCTGTACTGCAGGCTCACCAGGCCAAGGAAGCGGCTGCAAGCAAGAAAGCTGCAGAGCAGTAGACGTCATTAACGATGGAAAGAACCAACATTTGCTGCATTGTTGAAGCAATACTTGACTTCGAGGATCGAAATACAAAAATACATGAAAGAGCCTGCCTATATGAATCAGCTTGGTGTTTATTAAGCACAGACGAGCGTTTCGACAGCCAAACAAAAATAAGCAATCAGTACATTTATGACACTACAAAAACTAGTAAGGTTTAATTTCTAGCACTGATAATGACAGTTGCTGTTGAAATAATCGTCTGCACTTCATAAATACCGTGTTGCACTGCGAGAAAGGCAGATTGGAGCTTGGATTCGAAAAAAAGTAAATTTCAAATCCATTGTTACAAGTTTGGCTTCAAAAGTTTTGTGAAAGTGGGTTCCCTCCATCGTTAACCAGTAATCTTGAAATAAAGATTATTAATGATTAAGTAGATATTGGTCTTGCTGCATCACCAGCACATCCTCGTCACTAGTCCATCGATTCACACTAGAACAAAAGGCTGATAAACTTTAGGCAATTTGCTCTTTGCGTAAGTTTGTTTTTTTGCAAAAATTTCTCGCCTAGTTGAAGAAAACATAGCTTTAATTGCTTACTTTTTTTATAAAATGTGATTTTTGAACGCACCGTATCATTGGTCGCATTAAACAAAAAGCTGGTTTATTTTCATAACTGGCATGGGATGCTTCACTTTATTTTTCTATGCCGTTGTATATGCACGCTTGCAAGCATGACTTTTAACAGTTTCCTAATTTTTGTTTATGCTCTAGCAAATTTCATTTACTGCGTGATTCATTGGACTAGGTATGTGGATGTAATATAGAACATGGTTTGAAAAAAAGAAAAATGTTTGTTAAAAATAGCAAAAATGTTTGTGAAAAGTAAAATGAGGAATGTTGAAGACTGCATACTTGCCAGGTTAAGACAGAGTTGTTCTCAAGTCTGTTTTGAAATTTTAGAAAATTTGGGTTTTGCAGAAGCTTGTCTGTTTTTTCCTAGCAAGTCTTGTGTCTTCTTGTAATGTGCGACTTTTGAAGTTTGAAATAATAATAATAATAATACGTATTGTAACAAAAAGTTTTAACCAGTGGCGCCATTAGTCACTGAGCTTTATCACTAAAAAAGTATAAAAAATGTAAAATATGAAACAGAAATTAAAATTATTTTGTCAACCAAATCTCACCTCCCAACTCGCTTCTGCCAAAGTGATTTGGTTTGGAGGAACTGGGAGTGTTTGTGGGAGTTTACCAAGGCGTTGTTGAAAATCCTGCGCAAAACTGTTTCCCTTGACTTACCTCATGTTTAACAAACCACTTTGCCAATTCTATTGCAACACTGGGACAACAAAGAGATTTCAAAGCCAAAGATGGCTTCCTTACATTCACTGCATGAAACACTGGGTACCAGTTTGTGCCGCCAGAATGCGGTCGAAGTCGATGATTTCCTTGTCCACATCAAATTACATTCCCTGTAACATTTTATGGTACCTTAAATCAAAAAATGTGCTTTCCAATGCAGACATATCCAGTTCTTTATTCTTCGTAACAAATGGTCATTTGTTATGAAGAATAAATGGTCAAAATTGTTGAGATGTCCATAGATCATTCTATGGTCAAATTTGTTGAGAAATTACAACTTTAGTCTCTGTTTTTTTTTTGGTGCTTTGTTTTATTAGAAACTCCTGTTTACAAGGTTCTTCTGTTTAGATGGGTTTTAATACAAAAACAGGCATGTATTTCAGGTCTGGTTCTTTGTCTATGTTGACTTCACTTGTATCGGATGCCACTTTAATTTTCTGGTGGTCAAATAAATTAATTAATAAAATGTTGTTGTGTGTTGTTATTTTTGGAAGTTTTGTTGTGCTCATTCGCTCGACGAAGTCTTTTCTAGGCGTCTTTCAAATGCTTTACTTTCTTTGTGAAAATTGCTTTTTACTTAATAATTTATCAAGATTGGGTTGAGTAATTGATGCAGTGAGGGGAAGACGACATCATATTATACGATTGTTACGTTTTTCACTGCAGGTAAGCCAAAGTTGTACATCAGTTTAAAATTTAGAAAACGATGTTAGTGGACCTAAAAATGTTGATTGTCTTTATATTTACCTTTTAGTACTGACTAACTGGACTTTTCATTGTTATCTACAGAAATAAGAATAATGCAGGTCCATTAATTACATGTATACGTTTCATTACAGTCAATAAATTACTACACTACTATTATTGAGTGTAGCTGACAACACATTTTTTTGTTCCCACAACACTTAAAGAGAAACATTTGCTTTACAACTGTTAGTTAAAGAAATAGGTGCTGAAAAGTTGAGTCAATTTGGATTTGAACCCAAGACCCATGCTTTCATGGCACACTGTAGCTACTGACTTGACATGGTAAAACTGGGGCGATATATATGTATTGCTGCATTTCAATACACACCTACATAGTATTTATTATAATTATGTAAAAACAGAAATTATGACATTATGTAGACAAGATGGCATGCTAAAGGTGTATGAGAAAGTGCAGTAAAGACCATCAACTACCGGGCCTTAGTGTTGTAATTATTTATGATAATAAATATAATTGATCTATAAAAATGTAAAATAATAAATTTTATCCCGATTAAATAATACTAAAAAAGTGGTAACAATAATTATGCAAGAAGACCGTGAGTTTAACAATAGCACAATGCGCATCACACATTCAATAATCGTTGATAAATTGTAAGGATGTGCTTTTGTGATTTCCCAAATTCCAATGACTGTGATTCTGAGTGTGATTGAGCGAGAGTCAGTTCGTAGAAAAAGGGAACTTTTATCGAGAGCAATAGATGCCGTGAGTACCGTTTACTAAATCGAAAGATCTCCCGTACTTGCTCACACGAAGTTAAGAAAACAATTGTTCACTCAGAGTTAACAATATTGAGTGTATTTTCTGCTATTTCTCTTGTTACTAAAGAACATACTTGTTTTGTTCTTTTTCTTTTCGTAAATGTGCGGCCCATGAATTTGTCTTTTAAATGGTAATAATTAAGGTTATGAAGATTTTTATTATTGTTGATTTGTTTTGAATGCGTCACCCAGAATTTTGTCAAATTTCAAATTAACGATTATGGCTAATGAATTAGAATGAATGTTTGATTTCTTTTTTTCGGCACTCTGTGCGCAGCCTAGGTCTAGCAGTATCAATATTCGCCGAGTAATCGAGTGTTCGATGTCGTGGATTGGCTCAATGAGCTTGTTAGTCTACTGCATTAGGCTACTGTTTGCTTATACAAAGCAAAAAAATAATTGCTTAAAATTATTACCAGACTGAGCAGCGATATAAGAATATTGTAACCTTCCGTCAGAAGCTTAGTACTTGTTTTTCCGGTCAGCTTCCTTAATCTAAATTAACTTGCTATGTAACTATATTTTGTAACTTGCACCCAACCACAAAAATATTTTATTGTAAATTCTATCTCACATACATAGAAAGATTGAAGTATTGCAGTTTGACTGCACTTGAATTAACAAGACACCATGGAGATCTTATTGCGGGTTATGAAATACTGACTAGGAAAACTGGAGGACGTAGTTTAAAACTTTTTAATGAGTGGTCAGTGTTCGTTGATATTAATTTACTGTGATAGTATTTAACAAACGGAATAATTTACCAACCGTGGTGATTGCCGCACTAGTCCTAGTAAAGTCTAAATCTTTAGTTGAAGATTACTTTGTGAGAAATTATTGAGCTTCTGTGAGTATTCTCGCTTAACCCCTAATCTCGACAGTGTAACAGCCCAACCCTAGACTAAAATTTAATAGGAACAACTGTAACCCCCAACCGAAACCTAGTCAGTATAGTTTTAGGGAAACCTTTTATTATACATGTAGCAACATGGGTAAGCTGAGTATGAAGCATATAATCAAGCAGACTAGAATTCACTAAGGAAGTGCACTCGTCGGCGCCAGGAACCGCACTGAAGGTTTTGGTTCATGGTACGGTTCAATGCTGATTACCAGGATGTGATTAATGGCATTGTTATGAGAAAATGAAATAGTGTCCGGTTACATTTCGTCCCTCCCTCCCTAAAGTCTCGGACCCATCTGCGAGACAACATCGCATCCAGCAGACAAGATAAGTGCATCATGGTACATTCTGATTGCAACATGATGATGTTGCATAGATACTATGAGTCAAGACATGCCAGACAAGGTGTGAATCATGAAAATTCGATGGGGGCACATCATATAAAATGAGATGTAAAGACTTTCAAGGTAGATTAAACTGCCTGTTTCATTAGGAACATAAGCATATTTTTTTATCAATAACAGATGTGATGATATAGATGATATTAATTGCTTAGTATACTTGAATAATCATCCATAGACACATTTCTCTAAACAAAAATTATCTAATTATCTATTTGTGTTAAAGTACATTCATTGTCATCTGGTATTTCAATGAATATATGATTACATTATTTAACTTATCCCGCAATAATTTACAGAGCTGGTAGTGACCAGAGATAAAGCTCAGACATGCAGTCCTCTGAATTAGTAAAATGTGCCGATCCATTATTCAAATATGCGATTATTCAACAAAAATCAATAGAAACCTGGATTGTGACGGAGTGTCATTTTTCTTTGCATTTAAATATTATGTCTATTGCGAAAGTTGAATATTGTACTTCATTTTGGACTTGCAAATAAGTTGTTTATGCTACCGAAGTGTTTGGAAAAATGAATGAAAACCATTCTTTATCAAGACTGTAGTTTGTTGTTTGTGTTAGTTCATAACTTCACTCTATAATATGGTGCAGTCATAATGTACAATACGCGAACACAACAACATTAAACTTCTGTTTACAAAATCTAAAGTATATTCATACAGTAATGAAACTGCCATTGTTGAACGTTATGAAAAGTTTTGTTCATCTTTTTCAGGATTCTTCTGAGGGATTGGTGCCTGTAAATTTTGCAGGTAAGTTTCGTGGTTTATTTTAGTTAATTCTTTATCCACTTGGTGGCAAACTCAGCTGTCAATTAGATATCTATCAATCACATGAAGATTAGGTTCCATTTAATTTTTAGTTAAGTACATGTAACCGTAAATTTTTTAACTTGCGTGTTTTCAAATCTTGTGCATTTTGCTTTTGATGGTATTACGATTTCTAATAGAGTGCATTTTTATACTGTTTTTTCATAAGTTTTAGGTGTTTTTATTTGATGAATTTGTAAGTTTATTTCAGTATTATTGCTTAGCGACAGTCAACTAATAATCTTAAAATTAAGACTAGAATTACGATCTCTGAATTAATTACAGAAGGTCTAATTAGTATTTTACTGTAGCATGAGCAATCCAATAGCTGGAAACGCTAGACTTGTTGATAAGTGATTAACATTCGCTTAAGACCTGCCTTAATTACAAGGGAGTGTGTGGTATAATTGTTGTGCGTCAGACTTGAAATTCAAAAGTCAATGTTTCAAATCCAAGTTCAGCTCCGACTTTTTACATTTTTATTTCATGTTCACTTGGTCATTAAGTGTTTTTCGTTGTTATTCTTCCAGGTTGTAATGTGTGTGGCGAGGATCACGACACGGAGCAATGCGTACATTTAGGTTTGACACCAGTGCCTGATGTAACATCCCACATGAGCAGCAGAGCTCGGCTTACTTTACCGTACACATTAAAGCTGTCGTCTGAAACTACCGGACAAATTGGTGTGGTGGCCAGGCAATCCATCCCCGCTAAGACGCAGTTTGGCCCTTATGAAGCCAAACGCGTGTTACAGATTGAGAAGGCAAACACGTTTCCATTAGGGGTAAGAGTGTTAAACCTTTCAACCTGTAAGAATTGTTATACATAATTAAAGAATTATTCTCTTTTTTACCATAGTTTAGTACTTTGATATACATCATGTCTACATTTCTGCTTTGAGTAAAAAATAGGTTTACATTTGATTTAAAGAGAAAGATCAGAGACGTTGAAATAACTAGGCTTATCAGCTTGCACATTCTTGCTTGTTTAAATTCTAATTCCTTGAAAACATAGGTAATTTGGATAAACAGTCAAATAACTGCCATGACAGGCTTACAATGCTAGCATGTATTGTGGCTTAGAAAATGTTTATTGCAAAACTATTCGCAATGTAGTGCACTATTTGCACTGCTGGTGTTTTTTTACGTATTGTAAGTGGTTAAAACAAACTCAGTTCAATATCCTAATATAAGATTGACAATTAAAATGATCGATCCAAGTTCCTCTCACTTAAGCGTAGTCGTAAACAGTTTTAGTCTTCTTAATGAGAAAAATGTGCATCTTTTGTATAGTAAGTAGTTGCTAACATAATTGTACAAATGGCTATACATTTAGGACATGCATGGAACTAGCAGTACGTTAGACTCTACTTGATACATACTTTTGTTCATTGCGCATTTGTGCTGTATTGTCTTTGCGTAGTCTCCAATGGTTCACATATAAAAAGTCCACAGCTAAGTGGCAGAATAACAAGAAAAGAAATATATTAGAAAAATTACATAGTTGTGATCAGTAGTATTGGGAATCGACCTGTACTGTGCACGGATATCCCATATTGAACAGATATCCCAGCGCCTAAGCCTAGCTGCTTCAGCATTGATCGTCTGCAATTTCTTTTGCTAAGTAACTGTTCAATTTGTGTAATTTATCATACATATTCTTTAAAATACATTTGTTGCTATTGACACTGCAATTAAATGGCAGAAACAGGTGGCAAAGTGTGTAAAATCTTACACTTATTTTATTAAGCAGTTATCAATTTTGTTAATTTATGATCGAGCGCTTACGGCTGACTGAATTTTGATTAATCGGAACGCCACTAGTGATGATGCCAAGCCTTCAACAACTGTGCATCCGTATATTTTGATATTTGCTGGCAGGCGCTATTTATTCCTGTAAAATCTCGATGCTTTTATTAAAGTTGGATTCTGTTTACGCTTTCCATGTGTAAACATCTTTTCCGTTGCAGATAATGTCCGGCGAAGGAGGGATCGTTTACCTGGATTCAAGAAACGAGAACGATTGCAACTGGATGTGTCTGGTCAGACCAGCAGAATCTGCAAAATTACAGAACTTGATTGCCTATCAGTTAGGCTGCGAAGTGTTCTTCACGGCAACCCGAGAGATTGCAAAGAACGAGGAGCTAAGAGTCTGGTACGCGCCGGCATATGCTAAAAAGTTGGGACGTCCGACTTTTCCAGTTTCTTCACATAACACTGGTAGGCCACAGGTTTTGTAGAAGTGACGTAAAGTTTATGTCAAATCTGGCAGGACTGAGCTGTAAAATAGACACCAGTCATGACAGGTTTTTAGTTGCAATTTATAATCAAAGAAAGCTTTTAGATTTTCTCTATTTTTGTTACATTTTGTTTCAAAACTTAAAGTGTTTTTCGTGCTGGTATTTCAGTTAGGTACCAGATGTAGATATTATTTTTATTTATCTCCTTTAACTTACCTTGAATACACGGTAACACATACAAGATATACAGAATGTCATAGAAAAAAGGTTGGTGGCGAAAGACCAATGGTTATCGAGTCAATCTTAATTAAAGACAAAAAATAAATGATGCCAATGACAGTCAAATTAGAAAAAAATTAGGAAAATACAAAATTTTTTCTAATTTGTCTGTCATTGGCATCATACAAACAG
The DNA here is from genome assembly GCA_030141605.1 of Tubiluchus corallicola. Classification (NCBI taxonomy): domain Eukaryota; kingdom Metazoa; phylum Priapulida; class Priapulimorpha; order Priapulimorphida; family Tubiluchidae; genus Tubiluchus; species Tubiluchus corallicola. The sequence goes on from JAQGDQ010000162.1 coordinate 57,319, forward strand.
TTTGTTTATTGTTTGTCTCAATTGAGAAGGGTGATGGAGTCAATAACCATTGGTTTTCACCACCTTTTCTGCTATGTCCTTCTGCATGTGTTAACGTGTATTCAAAGTAAATTAAAGGAGTGTCAAATATAACTAAACAAAAAACAAGAAAAAGAAGAAATGGCAAAATAATGAAGGGATTTGTCTGAGTGAACCTTATGCATTTAAACATCAAGATGCCGTAGTTCTTTAGTATCTAAGATTAATAATTTTTACGTATAACAACGTAACACAGATAGTGATTGTTTTCGCATATGAAATGAAAATATTTTGTATGTTTAATTGTATCAATTTTTTGGGCAAGTTGAATAAACACGTGGTTACAAGTTAATAAATGCTGGGCCTGGTTAGTAAACAGACGGGTGACCATTGGAAAAACTACTTCTGAATGGTTCTTTCTATGCTACCTCTGTCTATTTCTGAATGTTGCCAAGACATTTTTGTCTCACAAGATTATCTTGAGAATTAGCCAACTTCGGGTCTTGCATTCAATAAGTCCTGCTATTAACATCTGGATCTTGGCTTGCAGATGTGGCCTCATCCAATGATTGTGCCACTATTGACTAACCTCATTCTTGTTCGATTTCAATCACTAAGCATGTGCTATGACCACTCAGTTAGTCCCGCCTTTCTTGTTATTTTCTTGGCACTTTTGTTGTCATTTTTAGCATTAAATGATTTCCGTATAATATGTAGGTAATCTGGCGATGGTAAAGGGTGACACACACGTGGAAGTAAGAATCAATTCACCTTCCGATGCTGTCAACTTGCAAGTCAAGCGTCTGACATGCGGCAAATGTAACATGGTCTTTACAGGTAATTAGCTTGCAGTTGCTTGTTTTTGATATAAACTGGTATTAATAGTGATGTTATATATTTAATTGAATTTTTGGGTAATTTGCTGGCATCTTTGTAACTCAGCAAGATAAATCAAACTATTGTTCCAATTCTGCAAATGATTGTTATTTGATTCTGTGATTTTTTAAAATTCTTGTGAAACTGACCAGCTGATATCTATTCAATAAAATAAATATGGATGCAGTGCTTCAGAAACAATTAGTTAGCTCTATGATGCGAAACTAAAATTACTGATACTGTTCGAAAATTTAATCAAAGTGTTTGCAAAACAATGACTTAATTTTCTGTAAAGAGAGCCAAAATCCACACTTCAAAGCAGCACGTATTTTTATCAGAGGTTCACCAGCAGTAGGTAATTCACACTTGTGCAATATATGACTTTTGTAAAAATGTGTTAAAAGAACGGGACTGATTTATCTTAAAGGGAAAGAAAAGGCAATTTTAAAGTATGTACCAAAAAGCTCTCCACACAAAGTTATACCACTTAGTATTACACTTTACTTCTTGAAAGACGTGTAAGTTCATGAGTTGAAAAGGAAAATTCTTAGTAACTTAAAATATTCACATCAACTGGTAAAATGTCACCTTCCCAATGTGCACCACTGACTCACCAAAAACAGATTTTTAATCTTAGTGACATGATACAGTTATTAGAGTTGGGATGTCTGCCATATTAAAGTTATCTGCTATATTAGATTTGGGTTATCTGCCACATTAACACTGGGATATCTGCCACATTAGAACTGGGACATCTGCCACATTAGATTTGGGATATCTGCCATATTAGATTTGGGATGTTTGCCATATTAGATTTGAAATATCTGCCATATTAGATTTGGGATGTCTGCCGTATTAGATTTGGGATATCTGTCATATTAGATTTGGGATATCTACAAGTGTTTTTCTGGGAAAAAAAGTTACTTAACTTGTATGTTATATTTTCTTTCAGCTGTCCCTGATCTAGCTGACCATTTGATGAGGCATGTGCGAGAGGACATGAGGAACAAAACCTCAGCTCTTCCTACAGTCGTCATCAAAAACAAGGAAAAGAACACGAAGGCGACTCCAGGAAAGGAAAACACGAGACAAAACAAAGCAGTGGTTGAAGTAAGAGAGAAAAAAGAGAAACACAGTGGCTTCACCTGCACCTACTGTGGCGAGTCGTTCAGCAGCATGGCTATCATGAGACCACATCTGGTTCTACATAAACGAAACAACGACAAAGTGCAGAGTGTCTTCCAGATTGGAACAACAAATGCCGATAATAGTAATTCTCTACATGTAAGTGCCAACGGTGGTAACATGCAGCAAGTTGGTGCTGTTGACAGTAATGCCCTGCGAGTGAGTGCCAGTGATGATAATGCTATGCAAGTAAGTGCCAATGGTAGTAATATCCTTCAAGTAAGTGCTACTGATGATAATGATGCTGTGCAATTAGGTTCCTGTGACAGTAAAACTCAACAAATAAGTACTGGTGACGATAGTGCTCTGCAAGGAAGTGCCAATCGAAATAACTCGCCCAGAATGAAAACTGACAGTGATGATAACTCATTTGAATCAAATGATAATTCAAAAACAGTTGATTTGTATGAAAGTGACAAAGAAAGCGATAATTTTGATTCAGTTTTGTTTAAAAGCCACGAAATTGACAGCGATGTCGAGAAGGGTGGCGGAAAAATCAAAGAGGAAAACCTCGCTGATGAGGGCATCACTTTGAAGCTTTTCTCGTGTGAGGAGTGTGGAAAATTGTTTACCAAAAGCCCATATTTGGAAAAGCACATGGAGTTGCATAAAGGAAAACATTTCTGTAAACAATGCGGGAAATACTTTAGCAGGGAACAGACACTAAAAATGCACCTCTGCCAAGCATCCGGGAAAAATCCAGAAAAGCCTTTCAGCTGTGCTTACGAGTTTTGTAAGAAGAAGTTTGGCACAGAGAAGTACCGGGATCGCCACATGGCACTTCATGAAGGAAAATTTTCCTGTTCCGAGTGCGGTAAGGTTTACGCAAGGAAAGAAAGTCTAGATCTTCACCCTTGCTATAGCAAGACTGGTTTGATGTGCGGTATCTGCGGGAAGAAATTTACCACTTTTTCGCGACTTCACAAACATTTACACGTGCATCGCAGCGGCCATCACTGCGAGTCTTGCCGGCAGAGTTTCCGCTCAAAAGCCGCACTTGAGGAGCACGAATGTAGTAATGATCAAGCATCTCCTAACAAGTCACACTCAAAACCCAATTATGTGTGTTCACATTGTCACAAAGAGTTCAAAACATGGAAACTGTTGAAGATACATACACAGAAACATGCAGGAATTTTCAAATGTGACTTGTGCGGTAAGTCGTACTCGTGCAAGTACTCATTACAAACACACGTTTGCTTAGCAAAAAACCTCGAGAAAATATTCAGATTCACCTGTGATGTCTGCCCGAAAAAGTTCACAAAGGAAAAGTATCTGTTGAAACATATTCCTCTGCATACTGGCGAATTTGCGTGCGATGTGTGCGGACGCTGGTACAGTAGTAAAGAGTGTCTAATAAATCATATGCGCTCTTGTAGCAGAGTAGAAGCAATTGAGCTGTCCGGCATGGTTGAATGCGGCAGTTGTGGGCTACAGTTTACGGAAGTTAAGCCGTACAGACAACATATGATGACTCATACACACCAGTACGTGTGCTCGCAATGCGAAGCAAGATTTCTATCTGAAAAACGTTTACACCAGCACATATGTTCAAAACTTACAAATACCAACGAAGCAGATGACGTCTCACGACTTGATACTTCAGTCACCGTTAATGAATGCATGCAGTCGCAGTTGAAGGTAAATGATTCCCAGGTGAAGATGAATTTAGTGTGCGAGTTTTGTGGCAGGCAGTTTAGCAATCGTGGGAATCTGAATCTCCATTTGATGACACATGGCGAAAAGAAGTTTGGTTGTTTGGAGTGCGGTAAGAAATTTCACCGAAGAGACACACTTAAACAACACCGACAGACTCACAGGCAGACAGACAATCCAAATAATATGAGCAATGGCATAGCAAAGGTGTCACTCGAGCAGCTGATTTGTGAAGTGTGTGGATCACAGTTTAGTTCTAAAAGCAATTTAAATTCTCATCGCCTTTTGCATGGAGAGAAAACTTACGAGTGCAAACAATGCGGGAAGAAATTCCACAGGAAAGATGCTTTGAAGGAACATGGCAGGGTGCACAGCAATGAAGAGAATGCTTACCAATGTCCAGAATGTGGGAAGAAGTTCAAGACCAAATCTTCCGTAGAAACTCACCTGAAGCTGCACTGGAATGAAAAACCTTTCGTCTGCAGCATCTGCGGAAAATGTTTTGCACAGCGCGGCAACATGGTAAAACACGAACAGACACATTCAGGTCATCGTAGGTACGCATGCCAGTACTGTAACAAGCGCTTTTCGACCAACGACTATAAGAACATACACGAGTTGGAACACACGGACACAAAACGCTATCGCTGCTATGTGTGTGACAAGGGCTTCGTGAAGAATCACTTACTGTCGAGTCACGTGCGAGAGATGCACCGCAATGTGGTCATGATGTGCGAGTTCTGCCCAACCATCGTGAAACTGCGTCACAGTCTGCTGCGACACCTGAAGAAAAAGCACGCAGATATGAAACACATCTGGGGCACCCCGGGGTACATGCAGAATACGACCATCGACTCCAAAAAACAGTTGATTGCAACCGGCGAATCTTTTCAACATAGCGACATACCTGTAGCTTACACGACCAATGATGTCTTCGAAGCACTTCAAGTTGGTAGCGATGAACAGATGAATCCGAACCAAATATCCGAACAGGGTGAGTCTTTCGTGCAGAACACGACCATTACCAATTCGGTGTGTGTGACTGCTGAGACTGACGCAGCTACATTCCAGCAGCTGGTGCAACTACCTGGGTTCATGGAAGCCGTCAAGACCGCACAGGTTGACGCAAATTCTGAAAGCATAATAGCCTTTGAAGTAATTAAACAATAACATTTAGCTTTCATTTTGCTTGTTGATATGAAATAATTATTTTAAAATGTGTTGAAGTTCCTCTACTTTGATACAATAAAGTGTTTGTTGAAATTGCCATTATGTATTACACAGTTTAATATTTCAATCAGCCCTCGATGCGCAGTAAGTGTGTTGAGCTACAATTTATAGGAATTTGACATAATTACACTGGTTTAAATGTATTAACTCTGGTTTCTCTATATGCCCACCAATTTCATGAAATTATTTGTTTAAGAATTTTTATGTTCATTTGACACAGTCAATCATATTTGTTAAACTGAACATTATTTGCCTGCAATCATTCTAATTCAGAAAAGTTACTTGATACATAACAGATTAAGAATACATGCTGGCCAGTAAAAATAACAATTCCCATGTCAATTAATTGTAATTATTATTTATTACGTACTCGAAAGCTAGTACATTAGTGCATACAATGTGCATGTAGAGAGCAACATACATAATAAAACACATGGGCAAAGGATAGGTCACAATAACGAGATTGCAAACTCATATACATGTATATTAAATTATAATTAAAATGCACATGCATCACATTAAACAAACAAGTAGTGTGGAAAAAAGGAGTTGTCAGTAGTTGAAGACATTTATATGTCAGACTTTGGCAAGCAATACTTCTCTCTATATCCAAACTCGATCTTTGACGTCAGACTATCTCAACACTGCTGCCAATATCAGCCACAGATAGACAGATAGCCTTCTTGCGTACATGGTTTAAACATAAGGTTAGTCATAGAAATAATTTAAAAAATGTACACCCTAATTAAATTGATATCGTCAAGCATATCGGCTTATTCCCCGGCCTCCTTTGTGCAGTAAGCACGATCACAGGAAATCGGGACATCCTCAAGAACCACAGCTACGTAGAATTAACGCACCTTACTTTTTACTAGTCAATGACTATAAAACTTTTTGGCGTAAAACAAGTGAAAGTACATTGCGTTATTTTTGTGCTGTCTGTTTAGTCAGTTTGGTGAGTATCGCTTTAAGCTGACGTTAAGCGGGGAAAATTTTCGTACATATTGCGCAGTTTTCTCATTTTGCGTTATTTGTTCTAAGATGTCTGTTTTGCAGTTCGTTGCTATGTTGTCACCACGATTTAAATACTAAGTAAAAACAACACAAAATGTCAAAAATTACGTTGTGATAAACTCCCAGACATTCTAATACCAGCAGTTTCTCAGTTGGTGTGACTATCTCTCTCTCTCTCTCTCTCTTTCTCTCTCTCTCTCTCTCTCTCTCTCTCTCTCTCTCTCTCTCTCTCTCTCTCTCTCTCTCTCTCTCTCTCTCTCTCTCTCTCTCTCTCCCTCTCTCTCTGCAATGCAAAATTAGGCAAAAGTTTATGCAAGTTAAACAACTATTAAATTTTGTACTTTAGACTTTAGAATATTTTTTAATAAGTTGTAAAGTTATTTTGAAAAGCAGAATTACACACGAATGTTACCTTTTTTGAAAGTATATGTGGCACACAAGTGTTGTACTTCTGAACCATCCACCCCAAGCACACAACTGATTAGATAGTGCTTTTTTCCCTTATGAGTTGGATGGCTTCGAGGAGTCGAAAATACATGATGGTTACAAAAAAACATTGTGTTGTGTATTGTTGTTAAAAAGCGATGTCATCACTTTGCAAATGGCCAGTTATTAAGCAATAATAATCTTTCTTGTTTGCATCGATACAATGTCATATTTCGTTGCCAAAAAGTATTAAAAATATGAACATGGAAAAGTCATTCGTTTCTCCTTTTCAATTTGAATAATAAGTAGCTCTACGTTAGTGTCGTAGTTGTGAAGATGATCACCTCGTATGCTCGAGTAACTTATTGCAGGTTGAACTGTCGCCCCTGAGCCAGCTATGAGTAGAATAGAAGATGGTCGCAGAGACTCATAGATGCGTTTATGTACATATGCAACCAGTGCATAGTGAGCAAAGATTCCTCTTTGTGTTTCAGTAGAAAACGTTGCTGTTGCGGCGTGGTAGATTGTGCAGGTGAAATAAATGAAGAAGATTTTTTATATTGTCATCGTTTTAAAGTTTTCCAGAGAAATTTTAGGGTAATCCTCAGTGAAGCGGCAGTATCGCGGAGAGGAAAATCAATTTGCTGTACTTGCTAAACAAGTGATTTTTCTTGGAACAATGTCCGACGAAGTCAACCCAAAAGCTTACCCGCTTGCTGATCCTGTATTAACAAAGCAAATTCTTGATCTTGTGCAACAAGCTACAAACTATAAGCAGTTAAAAAAGGGCGCAAATGAAGCAACTAAAACGTTAAACAGAGGTATTGCAGAACTGATCGTAATGGCCGCAGATGCTGAACCTCTGGAAATTCTTCTCCATTTGCCACTGTTATGCGAAGACAAAAATGTGCCTTATGTATTTGTTAGATCAAAGACTGCACTTGGTAGAGCTTGCGGAGTGTCACGCCCTGTTATTGCCTGTTCCATTACCATGAACGAGGGATCCCAGCTGAAGCCACAAATACAAACACTGCAGTTAAACATTGAAAAGCTTTTGATCTAAGAGGAGCACTTTTAAACAAGACACATTTATTGGTATCATTTTAACATAAGTTTTAAGCATTTGGGGATTTTTTGTTTTCTGAAATGCTGATTTTGTATAGATACTATTAATATGCTTGGAAAGGGGAAACTAGACAGAGTTGTACGGCATAGTGTGACGGGAACAGCTCATTGGTCATGGTGCATCTTTGACAATTAAAGTTGAGCTGTGTTGCATTTCATTAGTGAATGGATGGATATCCATCTTTTTAGTACTTGTTCATTGGCACTTCATTTTGCTATAGTTTCTCCCTTTTCGGGGCAGATGTGAACATATATGTGTGCTTTCAAACCAAAACCATCCATAAGTCGGCATAGTTAAAACTACGTTCTGATGCCTCAAATTAGAATACACCAAAAATTTGGTTAAATGTCATTTTTATGTTTTTATAAAAACAAATGCTAAATATATTGGACTTTTATAACTTTTATATTTTAGCATCAAATTATCAAGAAAATGTTCCTAAAAGTTACTAAAAATTTAATTTGGTAACCCTATACTTATTTTTCTATCTAGAAACTGGTACTGTAATTGTAAAAAACTTCAATATGTTCGTGCAAAGTTTGTGTAGAAACACAACAATAAACAATGGCTAACTTTAACAGTGATTTTCTCGAGGTTAAGTTTTCCATTGTGTAGCCTGCACCTCAGCTTCAGTGTGGATTATCTCAGCTTAGAAAATGATCCTCAAAAAATGGAGATTTAGTTCATGTGAATAACTAGAAAAGCCCAATTGTTGACTTATGGACGATTTTGCCTTGCAATCACACATGTAAATATCTAATCCAAAGTTATAATTATCAAAATCAAATTCCAGTAACACGTGAAAATAAATGCAAAAGGCTGACTTCGGTTAAATTTGGATATATTAGTGATGCACTGGATATGAATTCTGGTATGATTAAAAGTCTGGATCTGATCCTGATTTGGCAAATGATATCTGGTAGATTCGACCAAACATTAGACTGTAACATGAGCTAATAGAGCTGGAACTGTATAATTCACACTGTTACATTATATCTCCTTGTTTCCTTTTTACAATAGTACAACGATCCTTTTTTTGCTCAGCAATTTAAACAGTTTTATTATGGAGACAGTAAAGTTTACACAATGTTGGATAGCAGCTCTCCTCCTGGAGATTAAGAATTTATTCTGTTTAGTAAAAATAATTTTTACCGTTCAGAAATTAAAAAAGTGTTTAGCAAACTTCAACCTAAAAATTTCTGATTTTCAGTCTACAAAAATTGAATTAATAACAGGTAAAATTTTCTGATTACGAACGAATACTTTTCTGGAATTTGTGAGCATACATTTATATTGAGCTTTACTTGCACATAGTTTATAAATGTTTTTAAGACTTAGAAGGTTAGACATGTTGCAGAAAAACAATAGTATACATATGGCAGTGAAGTCCAAGAATTAGTAAATTAAAGTAATACCGTGCAAAATCCCGATTTAGTAATTTAAATTTAGTAAACCGTACAGATGACATCAGAATTCGATTTGGGGTTATTCGCCATGATTCTGATCCAGTCAGTAAAAGCAAATCCACTACTAAGATGCATGGTTAAAGATAGCACTCTGTTTATGTTTGCAAATATATTTTGCATCATTTTTAGTAATTTTTATGCGTGCCTTAAAATTAACATAACTATTTTACTGTTTTCAGGTTGCCAAACGAATGTGAAGTATCAGATACCATCTTTATTTGAAGCAAACAACTTTATAGAAAACTTCTTCAGTTTACAGTGAACACATGCTGCTCAGTTCGCATCCACAACTTTTTATTAAGATATTGAACTGGAGTCTGGTTATATATACAGCATCACTTACAATTGTGCTTTTATACGTATCATTGTTTCATACTTTGCCATTCGCTGCCAGTGGTTCCCTGTTTCTAAAGTGCACTGCCTGGCATATATTCTTTTCAGTTATTTGGAACTGGGCTTTTGCCATTTGCAAGACTAGCGAGTATAAACCATCTCCGCTTCGTGAGGATTTCTTATTATGTCGAGAAAAATATTGTGATCATTGTCAGCATTGGATACCGAGGCGATGCCATCACTGTTCTTTATGCGGAAGGTGCATTCTAAAACGTGACCACCATTGTTTCTTTACGGGTCTTTGCATAGGATTTTACAATCAGAGATACTTCGTTGTATTTTGTTTCTATGTAGCGCTGGGCACTGGACTTGGATTCGTGTATCTTATGGTTTATTTGAACAACAATTTTAAGGTTTTTTGGTCGGGGGATAACTATCATTACCTGCTACCACTAGCGTGCCTTGAGTGGCTGCTAGGTTGGAGTGACATTTCCAGTTTTCATCTGTTTCTGCTGCTTGTGGCGTGGTGGTCGTTTGCAACCGCAGTGACAGCTGTCTTATACTTCTTGCAACAAATGTATCTGATAGTGAGAGGCCAGACAACTTTCGAATACTCGCGCGACATACACATGTTTAGGTCGTCATGGCGACAACATTTGCGATCCGTATTTGGTCCACTGTGGTTTTTGAATTTTGTTTTTCCCATGATGTGCTTCAAGCAAGAAGGAAATGGAGTAGAATGGGAGATGTATGTAAAATCCCTTTGATATGATGCAAATATTTTTCAGTGGTGGCATTTTTTTGTAAAATAACTATAGTTAGTACATGTATCATTATCGACTAAGTATTTTTGAATTGTAGTACATGAATTGTGTTTAGTTTAACAGTATATAAGTTCATCTTAGATATTAGAATCATACTACTCTTATCCTGCTTCAAATGTTGTATAGTTTTTTATTGGCAGTGAAGTTTATCTTGTTAACTATAAAAAACTACTGTGCACCAAAACTTGCACACATGATAAGATTGGTAAAATTGCCAAGTTGATAGACAGGTAATCTTAGATATTGAATATTACCAATTTTCATAATTTCTTTGGTTTTATCCATTTTGGTGAGTGGTTTAAATTGTGCATAACCTGTGAGGCTGCATGAGTTGTGCAGAGATTTGGAAATGTTGTTGGTATCGTAAACAAACTGACATTGTGCTCATCCTTAAGTTAAAGAAGAGGCCTAGCCTTCTGCAAAGTTGGACTTATTTCAATGTTCAAGAAAAATGTAGAAGGATTTATTAATAAAAGTGTGATAAGCGCCTCGTGTAATTAGTAAAATCACTTTAAAGTCACGATCATTTCACGCTTGGGTATTCCCATTTTGAACACCTGGTTTCATTCACCAATGACGCTGTTCACTGGCTGAAGAAAAGCGGTGCACTTCAATTTCTGTCAAAAGTACAATTTAGTAGCCAAATTTGTAGCATTTTTGCATGAATATTAGATAAACTGCAGAAGTTCAGAGTAAAAAAGAAAGTGTGGCTAGAGAAAGCCACGATGCGCTTAGAAAAAGTCACTAAGTCTACCAGTTACATCATAATTTTTAAATGAATGGCAACTACCACTACACCCAAAAATTTCTATACAGCCATAGTATAAATTAACTTTGTGCTTCTAGACAGTTTTTTGCAAATTTGTTTAATATATTTTTACGTTTGAGTGATAGTAGCAAAAAAAACAACATGCTAAATGACTTGTCCTTTTATTTAAAAATAACAGGTTTTTATCAATTCAATAATACAGACTGTGAATAAGGAAAAAAGCTAAATGCTTTCTTTGTGTGCTCAGCAACCGAAGCTCTGCTGCGAAGCTTAGTCAGCAAGTGCATAGATGACTACTGGGTTTAATATGAAGCTTCGTCTGCCATACTGCTCACTTAATTTTTAATTCAGTTGGGGATGTATACATTTGAATCTGAAATTATGGATTCGAATAAGTCACCACTTCAGCCACATATGTTGTTTATCATTAAAATGTCTAATCATAAAAACACGCAATTTAGTAGAATTTCTGTACACGATTTTTAACATATTATTTAGTGTTAACTCAGATAGTGCCGTGTTGGCGTTCACAACGTATCTATGACTTACAAGCTTGCCTGTTTTGGGATTAGTTGTGCCTGGTTGCTGTATGTAAACAACAAACAAGAACGACGAAAAGATGGCCGAAGCTTTAGATAAAGCGTCTCCCAAAGTTAAAATAGGACATTATTTATTAGGTGAAACATTGGGAGTTGGCACATTCGGGAAGGTTAAAATTGGCGAGCATCAGCTCACAAAACATAAAGTTGCAATCAAAGTTTTAAATAGGTAAAATAATTTAAAACGCATTTAAAAAAACTGTTATTTACGGTGCCTGGGATATTTTTAGTTTTCATTACGATTTTGGTTTAACAGTTTTTACTAGTTATTTTCAACTGAAAATTCCAAAATCTCTTGTAGCTGAACAACAATATAAAAATCTTATGCCTTGCACCTTTTTATTAGGCCCATTGTGTTATGTTTTGTCAAGGTATTGCACAAATGTATGACCTAGCAAATATTTAGCTGGATATATATTTTTACGAAATTACAAATTATGCCAGGTAAAAGTTTTAGGCAAACACGAACTTGTTTTAAACAATATTATTCATTTTTGTAGGCAAAAAATTAAAAGCTTAGATGTCGTTGGTAAAATTCGGAGAGAAATTCAAAACCTGAAGTTATTTCGTCATCCACACATCATCAAATTGTACCAGGTCATCAGTACTCCATCTGATATTTTTATGGTGATGGAATATGTGGCTGGTGGTGAACTGTTTGATTACATTGTTAAACATGGGAAACTTAAGGAAGGTGAAGCTCGCCGGTTTTTCCAGCAGATAATATCAGGTGTTGATTACTGTCATAGGCATATGGTTGTACATAGAGATTTGAAGCCAGAAAACCTGCTGCTCGATTCACAGATGAATGTCAAGATTGCTGATTTTGGACTTTCTAATATGATGATGGATGGAGAATTTTTAAGAACAAGTTGCGGGTCTCCCAATTATGCTGCGCCGGAAGTAATTTCTGGAAAATTGTATGCAGGCCCTGAAGTGGACATCTGGAGCTGTGGAGTTATCCTGTATGCATTGCTTTGTGGAACACTGCCATTTGATGACGAACATGTGCCAACGCTTTTTCGAAAGATCAAGTCAGGCATTTTTCCAATTCCCGATTACCTGAACAAAGCGGTGACAAGTCTTCTTATTCACATGCTGCAAGTTGATCCTCTGAAGCGGGCGGCAATGAGAGACATCAAGGACCACGACTGGTTTAGGAAGGATCTTCCTGGATATTTATTCCCACCCGAGAATGAATTTGATTCCGGGATTATCGACATGGATGCAATTCAAGAAATTTGCGAAAAGTTTGGCGTACGAGAAAACGAGGTACATCAGGCACTTCTCAGTGGAGATCCTCATGATCAACTCGCCATCGCTTATAATCTGATCATTGACAACAAGCGTAACTATGATGACCAAGGTGACAAAATTGATATTAAGGACTTTTATGTTGCAACCAGTCCACCTCGTCAAGCAGTAGGAGAAAATCCTGCCAAACCTCATCCGGAACGGATGCCTCAATTAAAAAATATAACCCACACCTTAGATAACTTGGGCAGCGTAGATAAAAAGGTTACAACGCCAGTGAAGAGAGCACGATGGCATCTTGGCATACGTTCTCAAAGCAGGCCACATGACATCATGAACGAGGTATTCCGGGCAATGAAGACGCTTGACTATGAGTGGAAGACAATAAGTCCGTTCCATGTGCGAGTCAGAAAGAAAAATGTTCACACGGGAAGATTTGTGAAAATGGCCTTACAATTGTATCAGGTTGATCACAAGAGCTACCTGTTGGATTTCAAAAGTTTGAGCAATCAGGAAGGGCAAGCAGAAATGTCTGACTCGAGAACGTCTTCATCTTCAAACGAGGGTTCTATGCCGGCCAGTCCAGTGCCCAGCTCTATGGATCAGTCTGCATCTATGGATCAGTCGGCAACTAGCTTAAGCAGCAAGCAGCACAACACATTAGAGTTTTTCGAGATGTGTTCATCTCTCATAACGACACTAGCCCGTTGAACCGTGGAAAACAATGTGCGAAGCTGCCTCATATTGGAGGGTAATCGAAATGTGTGAAATTTCAACTAACTGTAATGTAGCTTAATGTTTTCTATGTTACCAATTTAGAAATTGTAAAATTAAAAGCACAGTGTAAAATTCAAGCATTGCCAGTTACTATGGGATGCAATTGAAATCTGAGTGCATCTAAAATTGTGTGTTTTGTCTTTATCCATTTTTGTTGCTTATTTACTTGAGATTCAGTGATGGGTTTAACCAGGTTTTATTACTTTCTGCAGTGTCTATACCTTTTTTTAAGATGCTTGTAGTGGAAAATTTCTGTGATTCTTTCTGTGATGTTACTTGGCACCCTAGTTTTTGGAGTATAACTGTGACAACACTTGAGACTTTTTTAGAGTGATAAAATTTATACTAGATTAAAAATTAATTTATTTCTTTTTGAACAATATCTGTGACATTCTAATAATCAATAACACTATGGATTATATTTTTTGTCTAACTTCTCTGCTGATACACACACGTCTGTCTTTTTAAATAATAACGAGTCTAATTTAGATATTACTGAGCTGTAGATAGACAGTATGGACTTTGGTGGTATATGTGACTGTATATTATTTGCAGTCATTGGTTTCTTAGTGTATGCAAAACTGTATAAAAGTTCTTGGCAACATTGTTAGGCCTACATTATTGTTAACAGTATTCTAGTACCTTGGTTGCTGTGTATACTAACCCTTGTAATATAGTATAATATTGATCGTTTAATGCACTAACGATTTGTTCTCTCTGTTGAAAAACTTTAAGACTAAGACCTGTTGATTCATGATACATATAATTATCGACGTCTGATAACAATAACATTGTTCTCCAATGTTACCGTGTGTTGTCTCGATATGCTACTGTGCTGCCATCTATATCTAAAGACTCGTACTCTTAAACACATTTATGACTTTGAAGAAAGTGACCCAAAAAGTGTTGCTTAATCTCTAATAATCATGTAGATACTCTTAATTAAATGTTATAATTATTACATTTTGTAGCGTGGACTGTAATGCGAAAAGGTTAATGGCCGCCATCTAATTTGCTATATTTTGGTATTCATATAGCCAGAGTTCTAACCAAAGAAAGAACTCCCAGTGCTATAGCATCGTGTTGAAATTCATTGCAGCAATGTTCACGTTTTGGAGTTAGAAAATTCTGTTATTGTTTTATGTACAGCATTGCTATTGGAGTCCAAGCAGATGAAGTTCATTAATGTTTGCTATACATGTGTATATAATGTACTTTGGCAGTCGGTCAACCTTTACTCATCTATCATACGCGTGATTTGGCACAGTAAACTAGTTTGTATTGCACTTGCATTATGGTTCACAGACTGATACATATAATGTTATTGTAAATAGTAACATACTTTACATAGTGCCAGAATATGTATATTTCATGCTAAGTGGTGGTTTTTTGACAGCTAACATAACTCTAGCATATAAGTACTTTAGTTGGCAAGTGCAAGACTACCGATATTGTCATCTGTGTTTAATATAGCCGATCTTTTTGAAGAACATTTAACTGTGCTGACTGTAAGAAAAGTTCTGCTTATCGCTTATAGCAATACAGCAATTTACATTTTGCTTTAGAAGCGGTGACTGTCAGTGTGTTCTTTTTTATGAGTGCTCCCCGATATGCAAGGGGCAAAGGCTGTGAAAAGCTGTGCTTATTAAGGACTGTTGGTAGAAATTCAACTAATTTAAAAATTTCAATCAGTGTATCTACCTAACTTGTAGATGATGATAAATAAAATACCTGTGACATTAATTTATCACCAATTATAAAGTACATGTTTTATTTTTGCCTTTTCTTGGTGATTAAGTGTGAAATAAATGTTTTGCTGCAACTCTTTCACACTCTTCCTAGACGCCTTGTGCAATAACTAGGATTTATATAAAATGCATAAAGTGACTTTGGCAATGTGAAAATAAACGTTGACTTGAATTTTTCCTAGCTATTTTGTACATTACCTAGGCACAGTACCATTGTATGGAACACATAAAACAACTTAGCTAATGTACTAAACTAAGCAAGCAATTCAAGTAATTTATTGAGAATTGTTTTATTGGCAGTGGGTGCGACGTGCTCATTTCTGACATGCTGCTGAATCAGGTGGATCATTTTCATTAAATTCCTCTTTCACTGAAGTTATTATGAACAATTTTTTCATCAATTCCATCAGTCCTATAACGTGCCTAGGAAAAGTGTATATAAAAATACTCACTTTCACACTTTGTCTGTAACATATACAAAAATTAAACTTAATATGTAGCTGGATGACATATAAAAAAGTAACACTGACGAACAATGTTTAGTTTAGGTTTATTGATGGATATAATCACATACAGCTGTGTGTTGCATAAAACTTACACCATCTTATAAAATTTACGTTTATTATACGATCTGCATATTAGCATAACTTACAGAATATATAATATTTATATATATATGTATCTATAATGTAGTTAAAATCGCTGAACAAAAACAATGGCAGTTAACACATAAAATATAGTACAATAATTATTATTTTATACCAAACCTAGAAATAATTATACAAAATCTTGTCCTGTATTTAAGAGCAATTGTTGCCAAATGCGAATACATCACAGTTAAACTTCACAAAGGAATGATTTCAAATCTAAACTCTGAATTAGAGAATGGAAACCTCGAATGCAAGGGCAGCATATACCTGTATGAAAATATGCTCAATGCTCACCGAGCATTCCGATCTAATGCTCTACTCTGAATTGGAGATGACAAATGAAATGTCAACATGTACATGTATGTAAATGTGTTCAATGCTCACTAAGCATTCCGGTTTAATGTTTAATTTGAGAGCAAAACGCAAATACAAGGTCAGCACATGCCAAACTAATGTCTTCTTCACAAAAAAGAAATATTTAGTTAAGAGTTTAGAGCAAATTACACAAAATTTATGCAATACAGGCAAAGAACAGGTAAAATATACACCTGAATGACCATGAAGTCTTGATTTAACCCATCTTATCAAACTGTCTTGGTAAGAATGAGTCAATCAAGCAAGAGGACAGAGCAGACAGCCCTCAGATGTTATATGAACGCTACAAAAGCTCTGGGTACATAAAAAGCCCCTCCACTATATTCAATAAACAAACGGAAATTTTGACTATGCAATTAAGCAAACATTTCTATATAATAAATCAACACTTCTGAGCAAAAAGGTTGTCCAAGGCACTCTACTCAAGCTGCTATCACTGTCAAATAAGCAGACTGAAACACACAAAAAAGAGAATCAAAGTGCCACACGACCGGAATTTCAAGGGACAACAAAGGTTACTTGGTTGCAGACTGGGATGGCAAGACGTTACTTGGTTGCAGACTAGCAAACTAGTGATGCTTTAGCAGTCAGCGCAAACATTTTAAATTACTAATAGTTTTATTTTCCAGTTATGTAAGTTTTTTAAACAGGTAAGTATCAGGTATAATGCTAATTGGTGCAACTTGGAATGTTTTTAGGGCATAATTTATCTTTCTCCTTTAAAACGTATAATGTACACACACTAAAAAGTGGCGGTGAAAGTTTTTTATGTGACGGGAAGAATTTCAATGCCAAAAATCCAGATATTGTAACAAAATTATACTATTAGAGATTTAACAGTTACAATCACAGTTGGATTTTTAGTAAGGTGTAGATTTTACATAGATTAATAAATTAAAAGCTTTAATAGACTTGGATTCCATAACTACGAATGTAACCATTGACATGATTCACAGGAGAGTTCAGCTTTAAAAGCTGGGTAATATTTCAACTTTTCTTTGTTAAATTAAATTCAGCAATTCAAGAAGCAATCAGATACTTTGAAGCTCACTTCGGACTCCTTCTTCGGTGTTTTAACAGGCTTTTGAAACAGATCAATCTGCTTTTCATATTTAAATTAATAACTCATTGACGTAACATCATGAAATTAACAGCTTTGCTGCATCGTATCATTTCATAATTGAAAAGTGAGACTTTAACCATTAAAAGAGTAACCTGATCAGGTTAAAAATTCTTGTTCACGCATCATGCTACCTTTTATACTTTATCCACTTTTATTAGAATCACTCTAGAAGACACTTACTAACAATGACAACTTAATCAGCACATTTAACAAGTGCATCTGAATTCACATTACTCTGCATAATTTAAATTTGACACAAATTATAAACAGACATTCACAAACGTATCAGCACAGCAACTACAAAAGGCTTACAATCGCTCATTTCATTCGTGCTTTTACGTGCTGCACACTTTCAAAAATGACAATCTTGTCACGATCCTGTTCAACTGTGTTTTCACACAATCCTTTTATTAAACTTACTTACTCAAGGCAACCGCACAAAAGACGAAAACAACAACTGATGATACAAAAGGTTGCACTTTAACAACACATCAGAAAAAAAACACTCACATTGCCAAATCTACAACAAACTTTTCCAATCACAAAACCTAAGTCTTCATATTCGTAAAACACACTGTGTAGATCACTTCAGCACTAAAACCCTTCGAGTGTTAGTAACGCACAAACATATCTACAAAATCTTGTCACTCTTAAAATAACACAATATTCTTCGTGTTTAGCACTAAAACATTCAAGTGTTAGCAAACACCTGTATAAAAATATCTAAAAAATTAAGATAACTGCAGGCCATAACTATGATTAACAAAATCTATGCCAAACTGTCTCGTACAAAACATATATCGTGTTAATGTCTAAAATCCTTAAGGCTGTTCCGCAATCACTTGAAGATTACAGTAGTCACAAAATACAATCTAAAAAAGCATTTAGCATGAAAAGGGGTTTTGACATAGAACACATCACAAACACCAAGTGTAAAACTAACGACAGTTGGAATTTATTAGCTAGCCTATCAATATCTTCAAACGGACGGAAAAAATAGTCAACTTGTACATTATTTGACATCATTAGCAAGCCAGCAATCAGCGAAAAAAGTTGGTGAAATCTTAGGTGAGTATACCATAACTTCTAAAATAAAAACAAAATAAAAAAATGCGCGATATTTCTTTGCATCATTTACAAATACCGATTTTGAAGAGTTATTTCCATTTTTGGAAATAACTACAACAAGGGTCACTCTTGTACATGCACATAAATGGATTTTCCAATCAAAGTCAAACAGTTAAAATGTTAGCATTAAATTCAATCAACTGTAATTTCACTATGAATTTTTATGTATTTCCATATAACTTCATCTGTCAATATCACAATTTTAGGACAAAATATCTCAACGGAAACGGAAACAACAAACTAAAAATGTATTACTCAAACTCAGATAGGCAATTCATGTATTTTCTAAGGTAAAATTTTATAGGACATTTACTAGAAATCTTTACAACAAAATGAATTTTTGTGCATAATGTTGTTTGGAATGTAAAAAAGTGGTAAATGCAGAGAGCATGGATTTCATTTGTTCATAATGTCAAGTTCAGATTTCAGTATTTAACAATCTCTTACATATATGGTTCAAGTTAAACAACAGATCACAATATTTTGAATATCACATACATGTTAACAGGGAATGAACGGTGGGATAACGGAATGATGTCATAATGATAATAAACTCAGTCGAAATACAGCCACTGATATTAGCTCTGATATTAAGTAAATAGCTGCTGATACGGTGCTGCTACCTGGTGTCAGTGTCATGTTCTAATACCTCATACTCCTCCGGCCGGAACTCCATTGGCAGGTGGCGCTGCTAAAGCCGGCTTGTAGTCTCGTCCCATCAGGCAGGCGAATACGGTCATGACCATTTTAGGTTTGACTTCAACAATGTCTTCGGGTAAGGCATAAACCTTTGCCCCGATCTTCCTAGCCATTGTTATTGCATACTTAGCATTCAGCGTCTTGTCCTGACATTAGAAACATAAACATAATTGATTATTACTAAAAACAGAAAATAACGAGCGTAAAACTTTCCAGTACGAAACAGTTTTACTATATTAACAAGCTGCATTAAATGCCCACATATTAAGATTTTTTCGACTTTTTACTCACAAACTAAAACTTCCGAGTTAAAATTAGAACTTTATAAGGAAATTAAAATAATAAATTAGAAATGTTGGTATAATAAAGCAGTTTGCAGAATAAATACAATAACTGCAGTGCATAACCAAAACAATATCAACTACTAATTTCTTAAAAAATTAAATCATAAAACAAAAACAGTCAACGATGAAACACTTTGATTCGCCTTCGTCAAAGAAACACTTGAAACTTGTTTGTTAATTAGAATTAACAAATCAGTGTGTTTTTTTGACAAAGCCAAACCAAAGTGTTAATATTTAGAGCCGTGTTGTTAATATTCAGGTCAATTACAGCACATGTTGTATAAAAGCCCTGGTTTAGTTTTTAAAGGAACGGACAAGTCACTTAGAATGTTCGGTTTATTTTACTGTTATAACTTAAACTTGGAAAAATGTAATAGTGGCAAAAAATTATCTATAAAGTCGAAAGTCAATTTATACCACTGCTGAATGAAATTTTCGGGTGCAGTGGTAGCCGCCATTCATTTTAAAACTAGGTCGTAACTGGTGGACTTTGTGACTTTTCTTAGTGACTTAGCGCATAGTGGCTTTCCGTAACCGCGCAAAGTAATTCAATCTACTGCAACTTACCTAATGTTCGCGCAAAAATATCACAAAATTAGCTAACTGATTTTTTGTAAAAACGTATCATACTTTTGATAAAGTGCGTCAGTAAACGACGTTATTGGTGGAAGAATCGTGTTCAAAATGGCAGTGGCTAAGCATGAAATGATCGCGTTTTAAAACGATTTGACTAATTACACGAGGCGCTTATCACACTTTCATGACTAAGTTCTTCTAACACTTTTTGTTAACAGAAGGCTTGGCCTTTTGACCTTTCCTTTCCTTTAAATATTCATTAAATGATGTCATGAAGTTGTTGCTGCAATGTATTTTTTCCTGAAAATAAGTTCTAAAAGACAGAACTAAAGCCATTTTTCATTCTTAACCCTAAAATCTGCATCAGTACCTCATCGCTGAAGCCTCTCTTCACCATATCGTAATTAACGGAACCCGGTTTGATGGCATCCACAAGGTCGATGACGACTACGGCGTTGGAAATGCTCTGATCTTGAAAGTTGGCGATACTCGTCTTCTTTCCTGTAGATTTCAGCTGAAGTAGATAGACAAATAGATAGATAAAAGGTTAACTTTCATACAAAAACTGAATAAAATTGCATTTACAATAAAAAGACAATTAAAAGGCATTACCTGTAAACATTAAAATGATAACAAAATATACTAAGATCATACACAGAGCGACACTGACACAACCTACTGGAGAAAAATACCCTACAAACACAGAAACCATCATTAAAAAATGAAATAAAAAAACTAAAAGAATCTACCTATTTGCCAAGATCATACTACTACCATTTAAAAGTCTTTTCATATAGGGTACAGGTGAATAACACAGGTGAGGTAGAGCTAAAGGGTTCAATTTACCGACTGGAATATTGTTCATCAAAAGCGTCATCTATTTAGGAGATCATAATAACAAAAGCTAAACATTAAAGCAAAAAGCAACACTTGCATTGGCAGTATGCTATGTTCCCATTAACTCCTTCAAGACTGCAAGAGTTTACTGCGTTTTGCATGGGTTCATGAAAAATTGCTCTCACAAAGCAACGATTACATTATATCTGATAATCTTTGTAGGTTTCCACTCCGCACACAATGAATTTTCATGTAAAATTATATATGAAATTAAATTGTAAATATATGCAAATTAAAAATCAATTGTTGACAAAAAAAATGAAAAAAGATTTCAGTAACTGCAGTGTTTGTACAGTAAGAATACACAGTATCACTTGTGTGAAATAGGCAAATGCAGAAAATTTCAACTATCCAGACTCAACACTCTAACACACTTTGGCCTCAAGTCTACTCTATTTTTAAGGGTAAATTCCCGTTAAAAGCTGAAAAGACCTTAATTTGTCCTTGGCGGGCTGATCAGATTTTCCTGCAACTCAGTTCAACAGATAGTTTGATCGAGCAAGTGTCAGCCAGACTGAGCTACTAGACAAACAAAGCTGGGGTGCCTGAAAATGGCATCATCTTCTTAATTTTATCAAATTAAATCATTTACAAATATCATGATTGGACAGCCGAGATTCTCCTGAATAGAACAAGAATCCATTCCTGTAATCCATTAATTATGCCTGTGCTGATACAGTAGCAGAAAAGGCACAGGTCTTATAAGCCCCATTTTGAGTGATACGACCCTGAAGGAGTTAATGAGGCGAGTCTTGATTATTGTTTATGATCGTCAGTATTAATAATCATAACGTCAATAAAACACTGGTGATAAATAATTAAATAATATGATTGACCAATACCTTCTTATTGACCCATTCGATAATCTCCTTTTCAACAATCGGATGTCCAGCCCCACTAAGCTGCGTGAGTATGGCTAGAGTATAGGCACGCATGAGTTGCCATACCAGAGCTGAAACAAGCAAACTGTATAGGAAAACGTGGTACAAATCAGCTGCTAAAACTTGCGCTTTCACCTACCTCGCTGCTCACTAATCACTCGAATGTGAATTACTTGTTTAACTTTTGCAAAGTGAACTACAATGGTTTCCAATTCCTTAGCTACAGTAATTTGTATGTCATATCTCAAATAAAGAGAAAAATGATGGATTGATGATTCAAGCGAGAAGATGCTCTCAGCTGGACTTGCGTGAGCGAATCTTAAAGCTTTCACCTCAAATCTATAATCAAAATGGATTTCCTCCCTGATAAAACAGTAAAAGCGAAACTCTTACACAGCACAGTTAATCATGCAATCAATGAAATTTCTCTATTTTAGCTAAAAATGGTTATACTTAATAGGTGAAGTTATGATACAGCATTTAGCAATGACACGGTGGCAGTGCAAACACAGCACAAGTAACTCTGCTGGGCAGGTTGTATCTAATTAACAAACAAATTTATTTCTTCAACTTTCTCACACTTAACTGCTACTATAATGAATAGAATGTTGAAAGACATTACTTGGATATGCCTTCCAATTTCACAAAATCTTCAAGAAATGTCAAAAATGCAACCGACAACAGCGCAAATTGAAACTTAAATTTGTTTTGGGAATTTGTGATCGTCGATTACGCACCAAGAGTTAATGTCTGGTTCCCCTCGTTCAAATCCTGTCCTCCGATTCCGACCAAAGAGAACCTCATGTCCTTCCCCAACTCGACTGCATAATTGCAGTTTTCCAGCTTCTCCATGAAGCCCTTCAGCTTCGTGAAACGCTTGTGCACTCGACTCCAGTTCACTGCGCCGGGTTTGATGATGTCATACAACTGCAAGAATCAATAAATCAGTTGAAATGACGTCATAATTACCACATCTTAAAACAGCTCACTACTATAGCGGCTCAATATTGAAATAAACAATTTGCATAGAAAACGGACTGGTTATTTAGAAATAGTGCTAAGCTCAAAGTGAAATAGTAAGTAATCTGTCCAATTAGAAATAGTATGAACAGTTCTAAGGCACATAGCACTTCGCAGCATGTTTGCTGATGCACAGAACGTAGGCGATTATATTGCAAAACTCTGATTTCTGTACTTTTGAAAGTACAGATCACTAAACAAACATTCAGAGTAACATTACAAATACAAGCCACTACCTAGACGATAAAGAATTCAGCTGATAAGATTAAAAATGAACTAGAAAACTTTGCATTTTTTAACTAAATTGTATATAAAAACCAAAAGCTAAAGATGCATATTATTAGTTTTTGTTCCAATTACGCAACTATTTCTAAGTAGCGTGAGCTAGTATTAAGCATGTTGCCTAACAGTAACATAATAAACGACACATTTAGCAATGAAGAACTCTATGTGATTCATTTACCTGAAAGATGACGAGACCATCAGCCAAATCTCCGTACAACCAGTTGACGTAAGGGTTAACGCCAAGGCTGTTCATCCAGTTACGGTAAGCTGTAAAAAACATACAGGTTAACAGTGAGCTTTGTGGTATCAACACTTTTCTCTAATTAGCTGGGAACTAGCACTGTTGTATTGTAAACTACAAGGAGGAAACCTCGGGCCTGCTTTGTCATGTTGAAGTAGTAGCTCAGCTGGCACAACATGGAAGTATTAGTGTCAGGTTTTGGGTTCAAATCCAGACTAGTCCACATTTTTTCAGCATCTCCATTCTTTCTCCAAGTCATCACCCGCAATGGGTAATGATTGTTAAAAAAACAGAATAGTTCATAAACATTTTGGCAATCACAGTTATAATCTAACAAATTGATAAGAGTGAGCCTGTTCATCTAGTACGGTAAGTTGGGAAAGAAACATGGGTTAATACAGAGACTGTTTGTCCTGTTACAGGAAGTTGGAAACAACATACGATTTAACACCAAAACTGTACGTTTATTTGCGATTAGCTGAGGACACTGAAGTTGTTTGTCCAATTCTGGTAATATGTTACCAGACTCACAAAGTGCAAAGGCTACAAGCCTAGATACTGAAATACTCAGTTTTTTTCTAGGTGCATCATACAAGAACCTGACTCTTCAATTTACTAAAATTGACCATCATATGCAGTAAACACTGTCAATTTTGTTTTACACGAAAATTTTGCTTAGTATAAGTAAAGGCCTCGGACAGATATAAAAGCTTGTTAAAGCAATGCTGAATAGTGACGGTAGTAATGCTGAATAGTGACGTCCACAAAAGGCACAACAATCTCATGGCATTAAGTTTAATGAAAACCGTTCTTCGTTACTGCTGTCTACATTTAATAGCAGTCAGGCATAAGCAAATAACATATGGTCATCTTGCCTTTGCAGTTATTGCTCCACTATTGTGAATCGTTTACCATGGTCTATGTGTCAACTATGCTGCCATCATTACGAAATTCTAAAAAGCCCTTAAAAGTGCACCTTTTTAGGCAGCATTGTGGATCATAGCATTATTTGTACATCAGAGTAAAGTATGTTGGTAACAATTTTACAATGGCCTCTAAAATCGATTTTATAATCTTACAGCACTATTTACAATTATTATAATTTTGTGATTTGAGAATAATTAATTTTATGACTGTATACGTAGCTGTAGGTTATAAAAGCTTTCTAATTGTAAAGAACATCGAGATTACTTGATTCAATGCATTACATAAATTATAAATATTTTTATTACTTTTATTACTACACAAATTTTTTAGATAATATTACAATTAACAGACTTCTTACTCTTACTTACTCTTTTCCTCGCGGGTTTCCCCCTCCATTTCCTCCAGGTCTGGCATTCCGGCGGGCTTATCCAAGGCAGGATACATGTTGAACAAGTTGGCTACGAACGCGGTGTTCAGCTTGGAGTTTCCACTCACGACATCTTGACTCGTGACAAAAGCACGACAATCCAGCTTCTCCGATTCACACAACATCAGTTCGGCACGTTTCAGTAAGTCATCCTCCTGGAGCACAGAAAATTGAAGAAACTGACAAGATGAAAATTGCACAATACTACAACATCAAACAAGTTTCTACAAGTTTCTGCAATAAACGACCGACGGTAACTACTGCTTGAAACACGTAAGACTAATGCACATTTCATACATGACAATCGCTTTGAAAAAAACCATAATGGAAAGCAATAAAGCAGCCGAAATGATGAGGAAAACGTTGCGAAATTTTGACATTAAATGACACCTCATGAACATCAAAAACATGCTGACGCAACGAATTTCCAATGAAATGTATTATCAGAAATCCTTACAAGTTACAAAAAACATTAATGTTATGTACGAGTAAATATGCAGTGCCGCACGCTTTAGCTTCACAATACTGATACATACACATCTTTTACAGCTGAGAAGTGGGTTATATTGTCACCAGTTACACACTACTCTAGAAGACAGGAAGTCATGACCTAGTTACGACCATGAATATCAATAAACAAAACAACTCCTGAAAACCACATTTCTCACACATAAGCAACGTATCGCTCTACAAACTCATCAGATTCTTTTGAACGACGTCTTAAAAACATTTGTTTAGATTGTACTTTTTACGGTGAATTAATTTTTATTTTTTCTAAAGTATTTTAAATTTTAATGTATCTTATGATTATAAAATGTAGTTTTATCGTTCAGCGTGCTGAGATTTTAAATAATGTACTGTGCTATATAAATAAATTTTACATTCATTCATTTACGTAAAGCGAGAAATAAACTCAGCAAAACAACCAACAACCCGAACAAATGACAATTATACTAAGCTACATTTTCGTTCATATTAAAACCAGCTGGAAATATAAAGTACATATGAATAAACAAATATGAACTAACATAATTATAATCGGAACTTCCAACCAACAGCTGTACATATAGCTTTGTTGTCATACTATTCAAAATAACGTTAGTTTAAACATAATGTATTATAGGATTGGATCCGACAGTTTCAAGACATGATTTGAAATCCTCCTAATTACAAAACATTTACAATAAGAATTAATTATATCTACCAAATTAACTATATCTGACAAAATAATGTTAAGTACGATAGACTTGATGAATCAATATTAAAAGATTCTGCCTTTTCCTGCATTTCGGTGTTGCTCAACTTCCAAAATTACAGTCCCAACTAAAGCTGGTGCACAACTAAAAAATGCTATTTAACGAAACAAAATAGAACTGCGATACAAAATATGTAACTCATACTTAATGTAGAAGGAACAGTATGTTAAGTGTCAGTTCAGACAAGAACTTTTTTACTCTATGGAACTTACATGCAGAGCTCCTGTTGTCACGCCCATCTCTTTGGGTGCGATCTGATGAAGTAGGTGAATGTACGCTTCGGAATCCTGAAAGCAAAAACAGTGGAATATTTCACAAATGTGTGTTGGACTTACAACCCACAGCTCCTTGGTTCGCATCCAGATTTGGTCAAAACATTTTCCTATTACGTCTAAGGTTCAGTTAAGTCTGGTTTCCTAGAAACTGTTAAAGATTTCAAATTTTTGGGAATAAAAAATTCAGATGATCATAAATGGGAAGCTAATGTGTTATGTATAAAAAGGCTGCACTTTTCAAGACAATTTAAATCATTTAACATTGCCCCTGCTGTGCTGGAGTTTTTGTCAGTAAAGGAGAGCATCTTAATGACATCCCTAACTTATGGCACTACCACGCGAGAAGATCGCAATGCTCTTGATCAGATTGTTAAATCCGCCTCAAAAATAATAGGAATTGAACAGCAATCTATGGCACATTTGCACGAAATGAAGGTTGCAAAGACAGCACAACTTATCATTAGTGACAAGTGTCATCCTAGTAGTAAATTTTTCGAAATGTTCCCTTCTGTTCGTAGATACTACTCACTTAATGCCAAAACCACGAGGACATTAAATTTTTTCAATCCTTTTACAGTTTGCACTATCAACAGTAAATTTCAGTAAATTTGCAATATTCTCCATATCACTGTATATAGTTTATTAGCACTTACGTAACGACATATTGTTGTAGCAGTACGCAAGTACTTCTTTCGTGGAAATTCATAAAACCTCACGAATTTCATTATATCGTAATATAATGACAATAAATTACTTACTTACTTACAATTCATTAATGTGGGTTCATTTTGCAATCACAACTGCGAAGAGCTTAATTTCAAATTTGAAACTGCTGTCAGTAAGCCAGTAAATGTTTGTAAATGCAGCTGTGTTTCTAGATTACAGGCACTACATTTAACCTGCAAGGTGTCAGCTTACGAGGAAGGTCAGAAATTCTGTGAAGTCAGTCTTACGTAAAAAATGTTGGAAAAATTTTGTAATAAAGGTGCGATAAGTACCAGTGTAATTAGTAAAATCAATTTAAAGGGACAAGATTTTTCGCATTATGAGGTCCTTTGTCGATTGAAGTAAAACAGTGCACTGTCAATTTTAGTTAAAAGTATAAAACGTTTTTACAGAAAAACAGATACCTAATTTTCTGATAGTTTTGCCCAAACATTGGGTAAGATGCAGAAGTGTGAGTTGTTTAAATAGTGCACACTTAAAGTCACAGAATCCGCCAGTTATGTCATAATTTTCAAGTGAATGGCCACTACCAACATGCCTACAAATTTCTTTACAGCATTATTATAAATTAAATTTGTGCAAATTTCTTTGCTACATTTTTCTAAGTTTAAGGGATAACAGTAGAATAAACCCAACACGCTAAGCGATGTATCTTTTCCTTTAACTTAAGTACCTTGATGTCGTTACTAAAGTTGCTGATTCGTTTGTCTTGTCCCGCTTTCTCCAGGTGATAATTAACCCAGCGGATGAGGATGGATTCAGGAGACAGCTTCATCATATCTTCTATTGATTCGTCATCGCCTAGCAACGTGGCGAGTCCTGGACAATGCTGCAGGTCGATCTGATTGAACAAGCCAATCTATAACACAAAGTCATAACTTGTATTGACTCCAAGATTCGGGTTTAATAATTGTGTTAAACCATGCAGACTGTTGCAATCTACAAACCAGACAAATATAATAGCTAAAGAAAGGCCACATTAAAATAGAAATACTTAATGCCAAAGTGGAGCCAAACGTCAAAAAGTTATGCAGTATGAATCACTACGCAGACATCACACAAAAACACAAGTCAATACAGAGAGATGGGATACAGGTAATGAAAATTAAATTCCGCTTGATAAATTAATTATACCTCTTTGAGCAGGCTGCCTTCTCAATAATACAGGATACTTTTATATAAACATTTACTTCGTAGCTCATACATCACTAAAGTTCTGAGCAGTCACTGCTTTAGACTACGTATTAGAATGCATGCATATCTTATTGAAAATCTAAAGAATAAAGCACCTTGCAAAAATTTTAAAAATCACTAACTTGCACTTGATATATTAAAGGCCTATATAACCCCTACAGAACAATGAAGTTTTTTAACATATTATTATGATTACCCAAAGAATTCATAGTTATTATCAAACAAAAGAAACTTATAAATTAAATAACTTACCTTTTTCTGGTAAATTTTGAATGCGCGCATTGCTGTAAAGTCCGCCATGCTTCGCGCCATTGGCGTGAGCGAACGAAAATGACGCACGTAGTACAGAAAGCGTCTTTGGTTACCAATCTTTGGAGACCTCATAACTGTACTCATAATGTCATTCGTCTCGTGCAACGAAAAATGGCGGTTCTTCAAATTTAATACCGTTAACAATGAAGTGATAAAAAATCAAAAGAAACAAGTTTGAGAGTAAGTTTATAGTAAAATAAATTGAATACTCATAATGAGAGTAGGATTGTAAGTTGTAAAAACTTATATTATAGTGAGGGTTTAATTTGACTTCAACTCTGCACATTCGTACATCCTCTCAGACTACGAAGAGCATGAACTGGACTTGTGTTAATTATATGCTTTCCACAATCTACATAACTACAAGTAAGATGCAGAAATGACATGATACAAAATATTTGTTTAATTGTTACGATTTTCAAAAGATAGCTACCCTGATGATCTGCCACACAAGTCCGAGCACCAGATGGGGTTTACCAGCTGCCAGGTCGTCAGGACCAATGTTGACGATGTTGCAGCCGATGGCTTGCGAAGAGTTGAGGGCGAGCAAGAGGTTCTCATGCTTCCTGTATATGGACAGGTTACTGGTGTTGATCGCTCGTTCATCTATGGTTTCTGGCACTGAATGGTTGATCACTTTGCTAAAAAAACAAAGAATAATGCGAGTTTTTCTCACGTCCAGTTAGTTCAAGTCTGCCAATCATGTCTTTAGAATTCTGAAGGAAACTACTTAACATACAATTTCGTACCATACATCAGAATGACTTACCAGACAAATATCTATGCAGCGAGATGTTCTGTTTGTTTGCCTGTTAGCGGCATTTGGGCTGAAGGAAACTGCAGGATTTGTACTCAGCTAGGAAGTTAAGAAATGCTAAACCCTGCACCCAAATGGAGCAACGACTGCCAAGAAAACTGCTTCTGCGTGGTGTTGTCTGCCATACTTCAGCTATTACTTTCTCTGTAGTAGGCTATGTACATACCAAAACATGGCTGAGATAGCTCTGCTCAGCATATCATCTTAGAACAATATCCTTGATAAAGCCCCTCAGTTCCTGTCCTGTTACAAGGTCGACAACCACATCGACTACATTGATTTGTAAGCGTTTACTTTGAGAGACCATGTCAAGCACACTGAAGGGCGGCTTTCATAGCGAATAAACGCATAAAAATACTATTCTGTTCACTTAAGTTTACTTCATATTGAAGCTATGCACTTTAGTTGGACTCATACTGAAAAGCTCCATAACAGCTGCTACTTGGGTGGCAAGATTTATTACTCGTACGTGAAGGTCAGGAGTTTGGTATGCAAGGAATGAGAAAACCTTTTTGAATTACACATGCAAACAACGTTTTCTGTGTTCATACATTGCAATAACCAGCGAAAATCAATAAATAACAGTAAAAACATGTTTCTTATGTGACCATACACTAGTTAGTATTAAGATTTAAGATGTGGTCTTGGCCCTAAGCTAGTTGGGTTAACTTAACTTAATATTGTGCAAATTTGTAAATAATTAGAATAAATAAATATAGCATTGTGTCATTCCACAGCACTCTCAGTATTATGCAAATATGTAAATAATAACTGTGTAATTATAGCTGCAGCAAAAAAAATAAAAATGTAATTTGTGTTTATCGAAGGTAGATAAATTATCCACAATTGTTGTTATAACATCTCAATGATAAATTTACTTGCTTAATTAGCATTAGCCAAACCCTGCAAATAAAAAGTAACTGCATTTAACGAATTTATTTTTTATTTTGATCACTGTCTGTATTGTATGTAAATGTAATTTGTTTTTTATCTGAATAAAAGAATAATAATAATAATAACTATAATAATAATAATAATCATAATAATAATAATAATAGTAGTAGTAGTAGTAGTAGTAGTAGTAGTAGTAGTAGTAGTAGTAGTAGTAGTAGTAGTAGTAGTAGTAGTAGTAGTAGTAGTAGTAGTAGTAGTAGCAACAACAACAACAACAACAACAACAACAACAACAACAACAGCAACAACAACAACAACAACAACAACAACAATAATAATAACTTATCAATGTCATCATGTTAAGTTTTATGCAAAGATTAATTTTTCCTTGCTGACATTAATTCAGGAGGAAAGAAGAGGTCCACTCTATCACTGTTACATCAAAATGCAACAAAAGTTTTAAACCAAAAATGGAGAATTATCAAGAACCCAAGTCACGAAAGCTGTTCACATCGTTATCATGTAAGCTTGCCATCTTCCAGGCCTGTGCAAATCATGCAAATAGGTTGGAAACTAAACTGTGTTCAATTCAGTTTCAAACTTTGTTCAAATATTTAACTAAACTGAATTAGCCGACTTAAAAGTGTTGTCAATTATTGGCTGAGTTTGCATGTAACAATCGTGTGCATACTTCTGGAACAAATGAAGGCTATCCTTTATACTAACTTCAAAGAACTTATTTAGATACTTGTTGCCCAAGTATAACAAGCTAATTTATGCACCATTCTCTAATAGTTTTTCTTTAAGTCTACACAAGTTTATCTTAACGGCAATTTTCTATCACACATGCAAAAGAAATCAGCAAAAAACCTCCAAAAAACTTACAGTTCTTATGTGTTAATAGTCTCTGACATTTATTCAAACCTTACAATGTACTTGTATGTATCTAAACAAAATTTTTGTATAATTAAATAGTAGCTCTTCCAAAACAAATTAGTGGAATTTCTATCTACTGAACTTAATGTTAGCTGTTAACAATGGAGAATCCAAACAATAATAGAGAATAACATAAAAACAAAATTCAAACTAGAAAATATTTTTAACGTGAAACAGGATTTCTGAATTACCTACAGGTACCAAATTCATTATCAATCCTAGCTTCAGCTAATAAAGTACAATTACGGCCTGATTACGATGAAATCACAGAGCCTAAAATCACCTGTATACAATACAGGACCATTTGATACAGACGGTTGACTTTTACGACATTTGCCTACCGCATACCTGCAATCAGGGGTTAACAGAGGTACGCACGATTAACATCAGCCAGCGATCGTAAAACACGCTACTACAGCACCTTCCTGGGTAATAATTTTATCAATTTATACAGCTGTTAACGCAACGCCAAAAAGGCAATGCTACTGTACGAGCTACATAAAGTGCAACGCTAATTGTAAATTCAGTATGGATGAAATTCAGGATAAACTGGAAAATTGTACCAATGATGATGCCAGCACTAACTGCACTATTGTTAATTAAGTTTTAAGTTCATATTTAAATACAACGGGCAAAACAAGACAGTTATAGATAACAAAATGCACATTATAAGTCAAAGAAAACTATAATGATCTAAATATCCTATTTTCCTTAAAAAAAGTTTTCATTTACAACAATAAAGGTAATGCCTGCCAGCAAACAGCCAGCAAGCAAAATAAACTCACCTAAATTGAGTTCTTATTACTTTTTCTGTTATCTTTCAGTTCAGCTTCTGTTTACTGAATGCACGTTTAGTTTAAGTATTTATTTTAAAATAAATTTCCCTGACTTTTCCTTGACCAAACATTGATTTGCCACGACCAAGATAAGCAGAAATTACATTACCAAGAAAAATTTTTGTGTATGGACATTCATACATATACTGATATATAATGTGTCGGCACAGCTGCAGTAGTGCTAACGAAATTACACTAATCACATTAAATAAACTTTCTTAATACAAGCAATATTTTTGGAACAGAAATCGAAACTGGGAGACTGCCACAGCAAAATTTCGTTTGAACACGAATCGCTGAGAAACATGTTTGGTAAAATATCAGTTCACGGTGATTATTTTTGCAAGTCTTTCCAATTTCCCTGACTTTTTGCCCCATTTTCTTCATTTTCCCTGACTTTTTAACAAATTATCTTTTTCTTTGACTTTTCCATGACTTTACAGGGTAGCCTGTATTTTCAAGGTTTTCCACGACTTTACCTGACCTTGGGAACCTGTTTCATTTCACTCAAGTTTTACAATAATGTAGTACAGCAAAAAAAATTCTATAGCAGGATGAATACTATAGCTATAGTATTAAAAATATAATTATATATTTGATATAAATATAACATAAAAAAGAAAAGGCAACTGTAAATAATAAAAACACTGCCACATAGATTTAATTTCATGAAAAATCTGGCATAAAATATAAATATGGATAGTGACATAGGGGTGGCCTCTGGTCTTTCGCCACGCCAGCTCTATTTTCATTCCTTAATCAATGATTATGTAATGTATGTTATTAAGTAAAACAAAGGGACAAATAAACTTATTGAAATGAATTGAATAGAAAAAAAAATTATGAGAAATAATGACAACCTTACCACAGCAGTATACCATCATTGACGCGTCTGTACAAGCTCTTGCCATCCGGGTCAATAGGAAGCAAGTGCTTCAAATCAGGATCATGACCCAAGTTCCTGGAAAACAAAACTCTTACTGAGAACAGCAAACATTTGCAGATTAGTAACTAGTTCACGTTTATAAAAAAAATGAACTAATATTTCTAAAACATGCTATAGTTTACAGTCACATTACCTTGCATATTGGTAATGATAACAATGACAACAATGATGATAAAAATGACAACAATGATGATAGCAATGACAAGAACAATGATAGCAATGACAAGGACAATGATAACAATGACAAGAACAATGATAACAATGACAAGAACGGTGATAACAATGACAAGAACAATGATAACAATGACAACAACAATGATAACAATGGCACAAAAATAGCTTATTATGCCGTTAAATTTGATAGCAAAGTTTTGCTTGCACTACTTTTGCATAAACACAGAAAAATATGTCTTTATGCTAGCCTCAAAGTATGTCGACCTCATTGGGACAACTACGGCCTGCCACTTAAAAGTTTTTCACAATTTTCTCATCTAATGACCGCCTTTCCGACCAGGATATTTGGGGTTGACAGACATCAAATTACTGTTTTTACCCGAGTTTATTACTACTCACCAAAAATTCGTCAAAAGGTAAAACTTAAAATATACCACAAATAATAGCATAAAGTTTCAAGCTATAATCAGTATATTCAGTAAGCTAGTGAAGAAATCTCTTTCTTTCCACGTGATAAGGAAGTATGAATAGCTCTATTGTTCAGAGAGAAAATCAATACTTTACATTTCAAGATTGCAAAAATCACGAACTAGAAAGAGATTTCTAAAACATGCTATAGTTTACAGTCACATTACCTTGCATATTGGTAATGATAACAATGACAACAATGATGATAAAAATGACAACAATGATGATAGCAATGACAAGAACAATGATAGCAATGACAAGGACAATGATAACAATGACAAGAACAATGATAACAATGACAAGAACGGTGATAACAATGACAAGAACAATGATAACAATGACAACAACAATGATAACAATGGCACAAAAATAGCTTATTATGCCGTTAAATTTGATAGCAAAGTTTTGCTTGCACTACTTTTGCATAAACACAGAAAAATATGTCTTTATGCTAGCCTCAAAGTATGTCGACCTCATTGGGACAACTACGGCCTGCCACTTAAAAGTTTTTCACAATTTTCTCATCTAATGACCGCCTTTCCGACCAGGATATTTGGGGTTGACAGACATCAAATTACTGTTTTTACCCGAGTTTATTACTACTCACCAAAAATTCGTCAAAAGGTAAAACTTAAAATATACCACAAATAATAGCATAAAGTTTCAAGCTATAATCAGTATATTCAGTAAGCTAGTGAAGAAATCTCTTTCTTTCCACGTGATAAGGAAGTATGAATAGCTCTATTGTTCAGAGAGAAAATCAATACTTTACATTTCAAGATTGCAAAAATCACGAACTAGAAAGAAAGACCTGATGTTGTCATTGTTACAACTGATGTTATTGTGATAACTATAATAAAAGAAGACAAACATTAAAACAATGAGATTTATACAAAAATACTGGATGTCTCAAGTGCCATAGTCACCATTAAAGAAAAGCACAAGTTTTTCTAACACCTAATGTTTACATAAGCATAAAGCCTACATTAGATTAAAAGCGATCATGGAGGCCAAAGGACAGAAGTATAGCAAGTAAACTTTAAATAAATACAAAGGAAATACAGTAAAAACACAGAAACTAGAAAACAGCTTGAAAGAATAAGACTACTAAGCACACTAAGAATAGGATTACTACTTAATAATAGGTACTCTGACCTAATAATGAAAGAAAGATGTTCTACAGGTTGTTCTTAACTGACTCTATACCGTATTTTTGGTTTCCATAAATAGCTTTAATTTGTTATTATTTCTACACATGTTCGTGTCAGAATGTCTAAGTTTTATTTTCTTTCCTATTTTTTAAAGTTATTTTTAAAAAGTGTGCATTACTGTAACAATTTTTTAAAATAAAATCATAGAGATGTTAAACAGATCATTTGGTTCAAAGTCTGCCTTTTACACTAAAGGACAGCGCCAAATCTTTGCCGGTATATTACTGATTTGAAATCTTATTAATATAAGATACAAGAACACATATGCCAACTCTTATCTACATGAAAAATTCCGTAATACAAACAAACGTTGGCAGTAAGTCATACGCACATTGCATAAGGGAGTATCTCCATAAAAGGGACATACAGAACTTCAGGCATTTTTTCTCTAATGACTAATCTACTTCCTTGTCCATCAATCATTATTATTCCAAACACACACCGGTCTCAGACAACGTTCATCACTCATACGCCCCCCCCCCTTCACAGTATCCATGACTTTTTACATAAGCAGCTAGACCACCTTTTACCCTCTAGCCTTTCCAATGTGTAACACCAACACATCCTGCATTAACAAAGCAAATATACTTATGCTGTTAGTCTGCTACACGTGCTTTATTAAAAATAGTGGATGGTAAAGATACGTGCTCTACGCCCAAAGATTCTACTCAAACTACTGCTTTATTAATCAAAGTAAAAGTCAACATTTTGCAAGATCTTATATCAAGTGCAAACATAGTTTCACACATCCAGTGACATTACTATAATAATAAATTAATATAAAGCTGCCGGCACAAACACTTCCATAGTAGCTACATTTTGAAAACCGGCTAAGTAAGTTTGCCCTTTGTATCATTAACCAGTAATACCAGACTGTACGGTTGTTAAACGAGTCTAAATAAATTTCTCTAATACGGTGATCAAAGTTTGCACAAGATAAATGAACCAGAACGCTTTTTCAAACATTACGCAGTTCAACATTCTGTCACTTGCCTGCTAAAATTCTAGACGACCAGGAAAAGAGCATTTAACAAAAGTATAAAGTGTTCTTTTATTTTTACTAGGTTAGTTGTCAACTTTCTCTGTTTGCCAAGTCTCAAGTCTTTTACATGCACTTTTACTATAAGCGAGGCCTAATACTGATGGTTTTAGTAGGACTGGAATCTTGCATAATAATAATAATAATAATAATGACGGCGGCGACGATGACGACCACAACAACAACAACAACAACAGCAACAATAATAAATAATAATGAAACAACTGCCAGGCAGTGTTGTTAGCGACCACGAAAAAATTAATTGTGATGACGACCACAATCATCAGGAATTTTTAATTGCGATGCCGAATGCAATCAACTGATTTACTACGTGATATACATAAATTCACAAATTCAAGCAAACCGGTACTTTTGTTTACACGTTTGGTTGTATTTGCATTTACGTATTCTAGACTTTGCCGAAGCTGTAGACTTTTCCATTAACTTTTCAAATTGACTTTCATACTTGATACAGTAGTTTCGGCCCACACAATTAAAATACCATTAGAAATTTTCCCATTGCAATTCAGACTGCGTATGCCAGATAAGTGTTTGGCAAGTATTTATTTTATATCAAAATACAACTGCAAAATACTCTGTATGACTTTTGAAAACTATGAAG
Organism: Tubiluchus corallicola; assembly: GCA_030141605.1. Lineage (NCBI taxonomy): Eukaryota > Metazoa > Priapulida > Priapulimorpha > Priapulimorphida > Tubiluchidae > Tubiluchus > Tubiluchus corallicola. Next base: position 93,899 of record JAQGDQ010000162.1, read on the forward strand.
GTTAGAAAGAAATGATCACTCAGAATTACGATGTGATCACAATCAATGATCACATCTGAGAAAGAAACTGCAATGAATTTATGCGGTCACACAATTTGGTCATTTTCGATTGCAGTCATTACAATCCTGCCATGCCAGGACTAAGTTTTCCTGATGGTCAGAATCTGTTTACCAGGTTAGGCCAAGCAAGCATTGCTTAATCAAATCATGAGGCAAAGTTCTGTGACACTCAACTATAGACTCCTATTAATAACATGCTTTACAATAATATGTTCAAGAAGTTTTTTATTTTATATACATCCAGATTTCAAACATAGCTAAAACGTCTTTCATAGATCAGTAGATCAGTGCCTCATCCAAATTTATTTTTCTTGATAATAAGCAAAGTTTTGGTCCCTCCACAAGCACCTGCATTAATTAAATCAGTACTGTCACTGAGTGTAGAGTGTTAGTCCTGCATAACACTGACATCAGTGCAAAAATCAGAAATCGAATACACCTACGTGTTAATCCAGTCTGAAAACGCCACTTCCTCCTCGTGTCTAACAGAGTGGGTTGTTCCCTCATTTGAGACCTCCGACATGCCGCCCAATGTGTCGAGGTTCGTGCGCTTTGAAACAAGCTTCTTGAACTTCGTGGCAATGTCTTTAGACCGTAAGCTGATGCACAGCTGCCAAATAGAAACTCAAATTAGCTTAGAAAATAAGCGACACGCTTATTACTACTCATAGAAAAAAAATAGCAAAACTGGATCGTAAAAACACAGATTAAACCAGGCTTTAACGTGGATTATGAAGCAGCTCACTGCACACTACCAAAAGCACAGCCATTTTTCTTTTTCATAAACTCCGGCACACTACAAACAGGATTTCGGCATTCAGTGGCACAGCTTGATTAATAATGTTTGTGGCAAAACTAGAACAATGCTCTTTACGAATGCTAATTCCCTATTATGAAAAAATGAACAGGTGTAGACTGTATGTACATCCTTGGTCTATGATATCAAAATCATAATTAGTATGGCAAATGAAACTGCCTAAAGTGAACAGTGCAAACTATTATGCAAAACTAGCACATGTGACCACTCAGCCATGCACAATACCATACTGCAAAAGAACACCGAAACATAACATTATCAAGCAGATTATAAATAAAACCAAAGTTCAGTGATATAAACATTGTTTCAGTTTTAGTCCTCCTTAACTATGTCGAGTCAGAATCTTTTAGTTTTATTAATACTTTCATAGTACCCAAGCTTTCATAGCGAGACACGACAAACAACAGGACTATTTTTATTTATGCTAAAGCTCCACAAACCACTAAAATCCTTTTTGCAAAAGAAAAACAGAAATACACAGTCAGAGTCCCTACCTGCTCAAATTCCTCAAAGCTGAGTTTCCCATTGCCTTCCCCTTCCTTGTCGAGGTCAAACTCTTGCACCAGTTGGCGAACACGGAATGGTGGCACTTTTATGCTCACAGAGTTGAGGGCATCGCCAAGTTCATCAACAGTTAGGTAGCCACTGCCATCAGCATCAATCTACAAAAGGTACAAAATTTGCTAGTACATGTAAATGAAAAATACCAATCAGCAATATAGTGGCCTGTTTCATACAACTAAAGGAGAACTAAGCCAACTCAGGTCATCTTCCTTTGCTACTGTTTTAACTCTAACTTATACAAACTGATGAAATAACTGACAGCTTTCACAAATTGTTTAACTTACATCTTTTCATTATAAATTCATTAACATTTTATTTGACATTTGACACCAATTTGACATTTTATCATTTGAATGAAATTAAACCTAAATGAAATTGTATGTTTTAAAGCAGTTTCAATCCAGAGTTCAGTTTTTTATAAACCCCATACACTAGAATATCTGGAGTAGAAAAAACACAGATCTGATTCATTTCCTATTAAAACAATGTGAAAATTTTCTGGCACATGCATAACTGATGCACCAATGATTTTTCAGACCACAACTATAACATAAATCAGAACAGGTCTACCTAAAGCAGAAAACTGAGTAATGTGGTTAAAACAATCAGATCAACTGAACGCCAGGCAACATATGGACCAAAGCATGCATAATTCACTAAAAGATCCAGAATTTAATGAGGTGTAAAAAAACCTAAAAGCTGTTATCAGTATGACTAATGGGACAGGCAATGCATGCTAAAATCCACAGTTTATCTGGCAATCAGCAAAGGTAAAATTTACTTTTGGACATAGAAATCGCTACGCTATACCACAAAACTGAGCTCATAAAAGCTACACCTGGATCACATATATCTTAATTTATTTCAGTTTACTGTGCATCAGCAAAAATGATACTAGGGCTGTCACCTTTACACGCGCAAACAAAAGCATTTTGTTTGGTGACTCTACACGTTTACTGACTTTTGTAAATGATAATCGGGTCCCTTCATCTTTTCTTTACTTATGACATAACCTAACAATAGCTGATGAACTGTTTTCTTTTACAAGATCATCATCGTGCACACATATACAATGTGTACACAGTGTACATAATATTGTACACTGATAAACTTACTATGATCATTTATTTTTATTAATATGTATTTTCAGCTACTAGTAGCTAATACATTAGCGAGACGTATGCGAATTTATTTAATCCTGGAATTGAAGTATTGAACTAGTAGATAGACTACTAGCTTTGGACATTCCAAGTTGGTAATAACCAGTGGTAGCTAGTCTGCACAGCCAAGCCTGACGTTTTTTCACCTTCCAAGTCTGTAACAGTAAATCACCCTTGATCACCTTTCTTACCTGTCCATCTAAAATTTCCCTCACACTGCAGTTGAAATTTTTGCATAAAAGGCTTCCTTTACGTAAAACAAGCACGCTAAAATAAGTGAAAATAGGGTATGCGACAGCTGTGGCTTACCCTGACTTTCTTAATTTTATAAAGTAGACAAATTCGCCAGAACTTTGCATTAACGGTGCCGTGTAAACGTTTACTCAATTTAACAAACATGACAACCCTAGTCAAAAAACATCTTTTTCATTCCCTACCCACCTCAGACATATATATATATAACAGTTTTAAAGTCATAACTTCTCTAAATTCATATTTTATAACTGTGCCATTTTTCCAATGATTTCATTGTGCCATTTTTACTAGTGGCATTTTACCGTGCACCAAAACGAATAAAAGAGAATTGGCAGTATACGAGTTACATTAACTTTTGGTATGAATCCATCCTTACAACTCTTAGCACATATTTTCCGTATGAAGAGTGGGGTGGTGGCGACTGGTGACTTATCTTAGCCCATTATCTTAGTTACACGAACACTACACCGACTAGCCAACAGGAGGCTGTCCAATACTTTACTACAAGATGCAATACAAAATTGGTGCTGATTATGGGTGTATTATGCATTTATCTGTGCGCTTCTGCATATTTTCTTGTCTTTCATAGAACAGCTTTTATGTAAAAACGAAAATTGTTTATCTCCAATCCTTACATGAATCAGCGATGAGTAATCCAACTTAGCTCACACGGTAATTAACAAAATTATTTAGACTTATTTTTTAAACTAAGCACGTTCTTGTATTTTTCTTTAAATTTTAATGTTACATAATGCTAGCATCATTGTAACTTACTCACCGTATTAAATAGATGTGACAATTCTTCTCGCTGTTCGGCTGTCAACTCCAAATTCTCATCCGCCATCTTGACTGGGTTGTCGTCGGTATTTAGCAAAAACTTCCTGCTAAATGACGACGAAGAATAACCTTTTCCGCTTCGACCATGAAAACGTATCTATGATCAAATTTGCTCAGACCGGTTCCGAAAAAACACGTGAGAATGGGATCAGGCCAGAACGCCTGCAGAATGGTTTGGCAAATACAGTGTAGGTAAAAATTTTTATTAGTGAACATGAAAGTTTATCAAAGTTAGAACAACGATATGAAACACTGTAGAATGCAGAGTCTGCAAAAATAGTGTAAAAGACAAATGTAAAACTACTGCTATTTATCAATGCAAAAACATTCCAAACTGACCAGGATTAAACTTAGCCTATGTACAAGTCATAGACGTCTTGAAATGCTATAACCATTTTCATTCCGCATTAATTATTCATCAAAATGTCAAAAATCTACTTTTAAATTTTGTTTCAAAACTAACATATTTTAAAAAAGCTAGAATTTAGCATGTCACACACAAAGACAGCTCATATGGTGCGTAAATAAATAAATCATTGTTACCTACTAACTTCGTTCTAGGATTGTAGCTAATACAAAATAATATTATATTTTCATTAACATCGAATATGATCCCAACGTACACTGCAAAACAAATCCACACTGCATGGACATATTAGGTAGTTTTTTACAAATGCAATATTATAGTGTCACAAATAGTGGTGAGCATTAAACATTCAAGTTTGCATGTTTGAATAAAAGTTGATCAAAAGTTCTAATTCAACTCAATTGAGTTTTTCCAGTTCCAACTTGATTCGCACCTAAATTTATAGATTAATTCGAGTAGTTCACCACTTTAAGCGCATTCCATTTTTTATCAGCGAAATTTTTAAAAGAACGAAAACAGCACATGCAATCAGCAAAATTTAGCTGCAATTTCCGTACACAATTTATAAACAAATATTAGTGTTAGAATGTGAAAGAAAGCTCTTCTGAGATTTGCCATCTTTAATATGAATGCCCTTTATAGTCTCATATTATTTTTATTTCAGGAGCTTTTGACTAATAAGACTTTTCAGCAGAATGGATTTGCTGCTAACCTGAGAGTCAGCAAACAATCTATTCCACCCACGAAGCCCATTGGGGCGAAAGGTCCTGAAATAGATAAATAATCAATGTGAGACAATAAAGGGCATTCTCGTTTTTATGATAAATATTAATGTTTTTACTGCATACAAAATCAAGCAACATGAATGCTCTTAGCGATACTGCCTTTCATTAATGCTTGGAGTACCTTTAAAACAGAAGTAGATTTCGATTTGGATTCGAGTTCGAAAGTCAGATATTTGATTCGATTGGAATTTGCTTTCTGACAGAGAATGTTCATTCCTAGTCAGAAATGTTCTGAACAGCATCCAGTGATAGAACCATAAAACATTTCATCACAAAACCGAAATGCTCAACAGGCGAGGTTTGTAAACTTATGTTTTAAACCTTGGTACTACCAAAGCAAAGAAATCCCAAGAATTCAAGTCTTCTCTGCGTATGCACCAGTTCGTGGTAGTTAGGATCATCTTAAGAGATGAGCAATATGAGCACAGAAGAAAAATGTGATCTGTCTTTGATCCTATGTTATTAGCAAGTCAGGGATGATAAAGTTTCAATAAAATATCATTTTCATATAATCTGTTTTTGTTCCATTGGCCTTAATAAGAGCAATTTGTGCTTAAGTTGGTTCAAAATTCTTGATCATACTTAATCTTACTGTTTTTCATTGAGTTATTATTTATTTATTTATATTTATTTACTCTTATTTATTCTCAGCAACTTTAACTCTTAATAACTCCTAAGTATTTCAAGCTAGGGTCACCAAACTCGCAGGGTTTGTAGCCCTGCGCATGGAATGTACAACTGTATGGTGACAATTGGCCACTGATCAAGGGGGGAAGGGCATGGACGTCAGTCACTTTTTCCTTTAGGTCGCATCTCTTCCTAGAGCTTTTGATTTCTTGAAATTTTTTTCACAAGTATTTGGGCACTGTGAGGGGAGGTGTGTACCAGGGATTTTAAAAAGCTTGCAAGTTTTAAACGCCCGAGGGAGGGGCCAAAATGCAAAATTTGGGGTCCCCTCAGTTGGTGACCTCTTAGATATTGAGGGCTAGGGACACAAAATTCACAGGGTACACTCATTGGGCAAAGTTATCTACGTATACGGTGACCCGAGTTGCTGGGTCAAAGGTCACGGAGCGGGCTTGTCTTCATTTATTTTTCTTTAGAATCCATCTGCTCTATAGTTTTTAAGACAATATTTGATATGTGGTTAGGCGGGGACAGGTTGTTGGATATGGCAGAATATTGGTCATTTGGAAAGAGGTAAAAATTTACCCTATGAAGCAAAAACCGAAAAATGGGGGTTGGGAGCAGAAATGCATCAAGTGTCTTGGAATATTATCTTGTAGCATATCAAATGAAAGGTCTCGATGAGGCGCGTTGAATGGCAGAGGTTACAATGAGATTAGCTAATCCGCGACCCCGTTAGGAGAAAAAACCGAAAAATGGGGGTCGGGAACTGAAGTGCACCGAATGTTGAGCAATGATGCCTTGTGGCACATCAAATGAAAGGTCTCGATGCGGCAGATTGAATGGCATAGGCTGCAACGAGAATAGCTAATTTGTGACCCCTCTAGGGGGCAAAAACCGAAACATTAAGGTCGGGAACAGAAATGCATCGAGTGTCTACGAATAGTACCATGTAGCATATTAAATGAAAGGTCTTGATGAGTCGAATCGAATGATATGGGTAATATATGGGTTATAGTGTGAATAGTGTTAACTTAATCAAGTTATTTTAATTTTACATACTATTAAAAAATAATAGTCTTTCTATCTTTTATATCATTCCATATATGAGTTTCATTCATTACATCATTCCATTTTAAGCACTAACGTTTTTTTTTATCACGATTCACTTTAAATTTTCAGATTATCTCCATTACTTTTTTTTTCTCTATCACTGTGTGGGACAATCTAACAAGCCCTGCTTTTTGATTGCCCACAACACATTTACATTCGTGTATAAGTAAATAGTGCTTGAGGCTTTTCTGTGCAGTATTTTTTATTTGTATTATATCCATTGTAGGCCCTTTCACTGATATTGTATATGTAACCTGTAAATGTGTATGGTGAAATAAATGACTATGACTATGACTATACTTTAGTTTTTTGGAACAAATTGAGTCGTTAACCGTACTGGCAGCACCCGTTGTCCTTGTTTATTTAATAATAATAGCTGAAAACGTCAAAAACGTTGAATAATTTATTATATATCTGGTAAAAGAAAAGAATCTTACTTTGAGTTAGTAAAATTTCCAATATTAAATTTGTCTTCGATATTAATCTTTTTGAAGTGAAATAAGCCCACTGCTTAGGCGATTCCAACATATCAGCTTAAGGTATATCATTTTCATTTTGTCTCGCTTCACAGACAGGTGACCAGTTTCACTACCTCTTGGACAAATAATTGTTTTCTACTAAGTAAATGGGCTAGCGAGCTATGTGCCCTACATAGTTTCTCTCTTTAAAGCATTAGATACTTAGTTGAATGTTATGATGATATTAATGGAGCTAATAATAATGATGATATTACTGTAAAAAACACATTGCAAATTGCCAAGGAGTATCCATCATTATTATAAAGTTACTTTTTTCTAAAACAAGTTTAGTTTTACGTTTCATTATGTCATAATTCTCGACAGAAATCGCCAGTGTCCTACTTGGGCTGCCCATGTACGACACTGCTTTTCCGCAAATTTAGCACATGCGTTTTACCGGAAGTGTCTTACTTCGGCTAGTGGATTACTCGGCGCCCTACAAGGATTAGCTGCTGCTGCATGGGTTTTAGAATTAAAGTGATTTGAGTATAGGTCTAACTTACCGTGATATTAATCTAAAAATAAGAGGGCAGGTGACACTGGCATGCAGACTTGTGCAAAACTGTGTATATATCCCATTTAAATGAGAGTATTTTGTATTTTAGAAGAGTTCGTTATTTTTGTTGAGTTAACGGTAAACTTGAAATTTATGCTCGCGAATGGGACGTCTCACTGTTTACCACGTCGCCACAACCGGCCACAATGCTGGTTCATCGATTCTTTTAGTTTTCCACTTTACCTATTATATGTTGTTTTTAAAATGAGCGAAACCAAAGGAGACACACCCCTGGTTTACATTATCGTTTGCTAAAATGTGACAGCATTTGATTTCAAAAATATCTAGTCTACAAGAGCATCAACAAATAGAGGGAATGTATTTTGTACATAGTTTTTAAAAATAAAGAATTATAATAAAAATAATAATGAAAGCATCTAAACAATAGAAGTGTGTCACAAAAAATCTATTTACATCAAAACTTATAGTGCCAGTACAACTGCAAATGGGGTTGGTGTGCTTCATAATAAACCAATGTAGAATGTGCTTTTTAGCCATTTATACTCGGTGCCAACTTGAAAACAGCTAGATCAGTTAATGCGCCAAATGATGTACATATGATTATCAATATCAAGACTAGTGTAACCATTTTTGCTTTATCTCTTGCAAAATAATGTGATAATAAATAATGAACTCAGCACCATTTTACATACGTTAAATGAGTTAAAGTTGCTCCCAATTTTAATTATTATTATTATTTAATAATTACTTCATTTCTTACAAAAATTTTAGATGTTTTAGAAGTTACAAGGTAATCACCAACTAGGCATTGGTTGGGGATTCCTTGAAAGTTTAGCCTATTAGGCAAAGTGATTCATAGAGCAACACAGAAATAATGTAGGTGTCATCGAGTCCGGTGCAATGTGCATCGGTGCCGGCACCCAAAAATCTCCTGTACATTGTGTCTGGCACTCAAACAGCCATTACCAATTTGTCTTCACCTAAATGGTTGTTTACAAATGGTCTGTCTACTAATCTTGCAACTTGTAAAGTAAGCAACATATGACATGGATCACTCTTTGTGTTGACTGCGATATGCACATTTTTTGCTTCACCTTTTCTTCAACATATAATAGCAACTGCACCACCTACATGCTTTTCCTGACAAAACAGTTGGTCATTAATTTGTACAGTAAATCCTCACTTAACGATACTAACGAATTCTAACTTTATGCATCATTAATTGAAACATCGCTGAACGAAACAATCCTTCCATAAGAAATAAAGTAAAAGCATTCAGTTGCATTCCTGGATCAAAAATCAATAATGCATGGGTGATAAATTAAACACTTTATAAGCATTATTGCTTACAGTTCTACATTGCCTATGAAACATAGATCATGGTAGGTATCTTCTTGTTATCAGTTTAGTTGGGCAAATTATTATCTGCCTATAATAACCATACCATGGTCTACGTTAAGTAGTGGCCGTCATTTATAGACTGTGAGAGCAGTAAACAAAATTTATGGCTTAAAGTAAGGTTAAAAATCACCGTTAAAATGAAATATGTCGTTAAGCGGGGCGTCTAACCAAATTTGTTCATGAATTTTGATTCCTTCGCATATGCACAATAATCGTAACTGGTTGAGCTGTTTAGATTTTCTATAGCTTCCTTGCATTTCTTTATTTTTTCAGGTTGGAGATCGATGTTCTTCATTTGTCTGATTGTCACAGGTGTAGGAATGTGGTTCATTTCTCTAATGCTTTTAAATAATCAGAAGATTTTGACTTTTTTAATCCATGGTTTTGATTTCATAGCGTGAAACAACTTCATTGTTCTGATACTAGTGGTAAAACATTCAATATGTATATTGAAATTCTAATGATGGGACTGTTACTATGTGAATCCAGTGGATCTAATAGCTGGGACAGCTTTTTATAAATAATCATTTTTATGTACCGGTAGCTACCAACTAGTTTACCATGGATGAAGCTCTTAACCATCACCTAGTGGTTAAACGTCAATTGTCAATATCAGACTCCCATTATAAGAACCAATGCAATTGTAAATTTGTGCATTGTTTAAGCTTTCAAATGTGCTTATGCTGTTTTTGGGTGTTCTCTCATTCTTACGTGAGATGATTCATATGCGAATTGTTGTGAGATACGTAAAATTTAAGCGTGTTAACTGCCGTGCCTAAAATGCATGTGGTGGTTGCTATCATGTTATTATGTTTTCTTAAAACTTCATTTATCGTTGCTTTTGAAAAGAATGAATCGAACAAAATGACTAAGTGTCAGCAAGTTATTGAGTGTCAGTCAATGGGCAGTTCTTCTTCCTGTTTTGGAACTTCGTTGCCTTATAAATCCACCTCACCGGTGCTGATTGCAGAGAACGCTACTCTAGAGTTGGTTCAGCAACAGTTGAGTTTCTGGAAGGCCTTGGAAAGGGTGCCGAAGTGCTGGGGCATAGTACAGCCTTTCATCTGTTCCGTGTTCATGCCAAAATGCGAAGACGATGTGTTGCATTTGCCAAGTCAGGAGATGTGCGAGATCATTAAGCTGCCATGCAGAATCGTGGAGCAAACTCATGACTGGCCAAGCTTTCTGAAATGTGAGAATTATCCGTCTAAGTGTGAGGTAAGTTTTCTTAATTGTAAGAATTATCCATGGAAGTGTGAGGTAAGTTTCCTGAAGTGTGAGAATTAATCATCTAAGTGTGAGGTAAGTTTTCTTAAGTGTAAGAATTATCCATCTAAGTGTGAGGTAATTTTTCTTAAGTGTAACAATTATCCATTTAAGTGTGGCATACATTTTCTTGAGTTAAAAAAATATTGTTGTTCCAAGTGTAGAGTAAGCTTTTAATCAAAATTTACTGTGGTGTGTATTATAGAGGCCATGATGGTCTATATTTTCACATTTTTATAATTTTTATTAGCAATTTTTTAAAATAATTAGCAAATTTTTGCCGTTATGACTTTTGACCTTTTATTGCATAAAATTATTGCCACTACCAAACAAATCATAATAATTACTTACCGATATATTGTTGCATCTCTAAAGGACTGCTTATATGCAGTTTTCCACTAAAAAATGTCTTTTTTCAGAATCCATTGAACAAGGTCAAGTTTAATACAACTGGCCACTGTGCTGCGCCACTGTTAGCGACAGAGAGTGAAATTAATTGGTTTCCAAACGTGGAGGGTTGCGGGCTGCAGTGTGACAACCCCCTGTACACACAAGAGGAGCGTCTTTTTGTTCACATTTTCATTGGAGTACTCGGTTCTATTTGCCTGCTGTGTTGTGTTTTTGCTGTTGTAAGCTGTTTTATCAATAATCTCTGTTTTTTTTAAATTGTGAAACAGTATGTCATGTAATTGCTAAATTTTCATTTGTCTGTAGTGCAACTGTAAAGTCAGTGGACTTTCATTTTTCTGATTTTGGCTCAACTGCTTTGAAATAAAGCAAATCTAATACTTGCCAATTTTGTTCTACTGCAAATTCAGAGGTAGCAGGCAAGTCCAGTTTCTTAACGTACAGTAAGTCCCTGCTTAACGACGCTTATCTTAAACAAAGGACGCCAAACAAGGGCCCTTTGTTTGAAATAAAAGGTTGAATTTTTGATTGATGATTCACTGTCAGATTGAATTTTCAGACTACCTGGCGTTTTTTTAAACTTGAAAGTTTATTTTAAGTTATAAGAATTAAGTGAAACATTGTTAAACTAAGCTAAGACTTCCATAGTAAGTAATGTAAAAGAATTGAGATAAGATCCACAGGCAAAAATCAATGCTGCTTAATTCGTATATATTAAATGTTTTATGAGTTTATTTATATTTTTACTGATTAATTCCTTTCTGCTTGCTAGAAACTACTAATCTTTCTTAGCGCTAACATGCATTGCAACAATTTCGGTCTAGATACTCATTGCTATGGCAACAGGTTGTAGGCAAAATTTCTTTGCACCCAGGTGCCAGGAGGCTATAAATAGCAAACAGATTTCACTTGACACACTTGATACTTCACAGCTAACATTAAATTTTAGCAGTCAGTCTGAAAGCAAAAACATAAATAATTGTACTGTTTTACATCGCTATTGCAGTTTTGGAAAAGAATAATGCAAAAAGTACTGCTGTGTTGTTTCAAATTAAGTAAAAAAGTTGTTGATAAAGTAAAAAATTGCTTTGAGCAGAGTAGAAAATCATCATTAAAACGAAACACACATCATTAAATGAGAAAAGGTTCAAATGTTCAGCATTATTAAAACGAAACGTCGCTAAACAGAGAGTCGTTATGTGAGGACTTGCTGCACTAGTTTCGTAGATCTCTGTGAAATAATAGAACTTATTGTTTAGTGTGGCCTGTTAAGTAGGTCTTGAAACCTTAAAATTGACATTTGTTATTTGTGTTCAAATAGTAGAAGCAGCTAACAGTTATCACACTGTGTTTTAACGACCAAAGTTAAGCTATGCCAGGGCTGGTTACGAAAAGGATGGGTGATGGGGGTGTTTTGCATTTGTTTACACTGCCTCCAGTTACTTTTTTTGTTAACTGAGAACTTTATTTACATATGAAACATCACTTTGCTGATCTCGCCTTGCAGAGTGACAAACTAAATTATAAATAAAGTGGTTTGATATTGTCTGACATTCAATTTTTCCATTTTTTCAGTTCAGTTTCATTGTTGATTGGAAAAGTTCTAATAAGTACCCAGCTGTTATCATATTTTACATCAACTGGTGCTTTGTACTAGTAACTCTGGCTTGCTTGGCTCAGTTTTTACCTGGAGGACGACGAAATATTGTGTGCCGCAGAGATGGAACACAAAAGTTAGCCGAACCTAGGTATTTTTGACAAACTTTGCATCTTTTAACTGTATCCCTTAAGATATAAAAGGAGATCTGGTTATTCCTATTTAGTATAATTTGTATTGTTTTAGTATACGGTGTGTTGTTTATGTTTTAATTTTGTTTAACTAGGTTTGGAAGGTTCTGCAATTTCGTTATCTTTAGTAAAAAGAATTTTAAGGTAGTCCTATAATACATTAGGTAATTTAGGAACATGTTTGTGTAAATTTCTTAAATATTTTAAACTATTTTTCACGCAATAGTTTTTTCTTGTGCTTCAAGTATCGTTACTTGTCAGTAGTATGAGAATGGAGTGTTTAAATTATTTTTGGGTAATAAGCTTTTCTAGGCCGAAAAGATGGAAAACTTTCAAAACTTATGCTAATTTCAATGCGAGGAAAGTCTTTTTCTCACTTGAGCTTCTTGGGTTGTTTAACAGTATTTCTAAGTTTTTAAATGTTTTGAAAAACAGTGATTTGAGAGTTTTTATACTAAAAATTGCTGTTCATTTTCATTATCGTTGATTGGCTCTATTGTCTTTTGTAATTGGATCAAATTATCACTTTCTTTTACGTAAAAGCCATTTGACGTCGATATTCCTAACTAAGAGGCCATAAAATACAGCCTATGTAAGACTACTTATGATATTGCCAGATCCTGTCTGAGAGACCTCAAATTCCACTCTGCATAAGACTACTTCTGTCATTTACTAGGATTAGCCACCAACCAAATATCTAAACTGGAATAACTTGAAGAAAAGAAAAATCCAACGCATAAAGCTTCTTACACAAATTTTTACCATAAATTGTATTGGTTTAGCAAATTACTGAACAAATTTGTTTCGCCTGCCCTACATTGACAAAATTTGTCTGACAGCGATGTCCAAGATGATTTCAATTTGAACTGCAGTAAACTAACATTTATTTTCGATTAAATAGCCGATTGTGAAATATCAGTCATTATAGTTGATAAATGATCAAATTTAAAGGAAAGGACAAGTCACTTAGCATGTTAGGTTTATTTTGCTGTTATCGTTTAACATGAAAACATATGACAAAGAAATTTGCACAGAAACTGTCTATAAAGTTATAAAGCATAAAGTTAGTTTACACTACTGCTATATAGGTATTTTCAAGTGCGGTGATAGCCACTATTCACTTGAAAATTATGACGTAATTGTTGGACTTTATGACTTTTTGTAAGCACAGACTACTTACACTACTAGTTCAAGCTTCTGCATCTTAATGTTCATGCAAAAAATAATATGTTATACATAATTAGCCATCTCGTTTTTTGTAAAAAGATATTGCTATTGTACTTTCGACGGAAATTGACAGTGCGCTGCTTTTCTTCAGTCGATGAATGATGTCATTGGTGGAAGATTGGTTTTTCAAAATGTGAGCACTCAAGCGTGAAATGTTCACAACTTTAATATGATTTTACTAATTGCACGATAAGCGTTTCAGACTTTTACTATTAAATCCGAACATTTTTCATGAACAGCAAAATACGGGCATCTTTCTTTGACTGACACAAAATATTTGTTTTTATTTTAGTGCAGGTGATAACTTATCTTGCCTGATGGTTTTTATCGTAATTTTCTACTTTATGACAGCTGCAATCATATGGTATGCTCTTCTAGCATATTCGTGGCATATATTCTTTAAGGTACGTTTAATTATATTATGTTCACAGAGGCGTATTTACCAATAGGCTAGCTAGCTGTAGCCTAGGGTGCCAAATTTTGTGTACCTGTCATATCCATATAAAGCTCCAAAGTATGTGTCCCAAGCATTTACATAGCAATTTTATATAAGCGCCATATAATGTACAACTTACAATTATTAGTTAAAAGAAACCCATAGGTAACCCCTGACTCTGCATTCATATTGTTGAAAGCACACTCAACGATTTAAGTTTAATAATCTTTCTTTTTATGTGGATTTTGTTTGAAGAATTTATAATTTATGTTTTGCTAACCTATGAATAGCTGAAAATTACTATTCTATCACTTATTCAACTAACTTTTTTTATTTTTGCCCCGTACAGTATACTACTAAGTTTTCTACATGTTTCTTGTGCTTGTATTGAACTCAGTTATGCGCAAACTAACTTTTTATGGATATTTTCGTGTTTGTTTATAATCATACAGGTTAGTACTTATGAAATGTTAGATTTTAAAAGTTTTCAAACTTTCACAATGTGATGACTGAGAAGTATAATCAGGCATATATTTTTTACTTTTTCTGTCATGCAGTCACCATAAAGAATTTCTTGATTTGTATCAGTTGTGATAAGCGCACACCTGTATGTTGTGTATTTGACATTAGTACATGTGTTTATTACTAAATATATTGCTCATGTACATTAACATATTGACAGTGTAATATATTATTTTCTCTACGATTTTCCAAACATCTTAAAATTTTGTTCTTTTTTATCTGCTGCTTCTTTGAAATGGAAACTTACGTAAGTAAATGGCAGAACTGTAACATTTTGCTCCTTTTCGTTTGCTCTTAATCCAGACATTTATTAGCTGAAATGAGCCATTTGTCCACACTTTGGTTATATTGAGTAGTGAGTATTGTTACCTGGCGAATTAACTTTACATGTGAATTTGAACGAGGTATAAGAATTTTGCTGTTGTGCTTACCGCATAAAATGTGCTGCAAATTTGGGCATAGGGGTACTAAAAAGGATGTTGTTTTAAACCAGGCTTTCATGGGGTTTGCAACTTTGGCAATTGTCCGAAAATTTCCAAATCAAACAATTGCCAAACATTCATGGATGTTCGCCCTTGTTGCAGAAAGGTCACCAGCTTCGCCAAGAAATTTTGAAATGTCACAAAACTTGTCACTTTGCCAAAACTTTACAAAACTGTCGTAAAGTTGTCGTAACATTTGCCAAGCATTCGCAAATTTGTCTCAAAATAGTTGTGACATTCATCAGTAATTTCAGAACCTGCGGCAACTTGGCGAACATTTTGCTGGACTCTTTGACGAACTCTTCTGAACATGTAGTGACGACTTTGCGACTACTGTGCGACCATTTTGCAAATTTTTTGGCGAATCTCGATTGTCTCACACTTTTTCTTGGAAAATTCGTGAAATTATCGCAAACTACTCGCTTACAAGTCGCCCAGTATGCGCAAACATGTCAGATGATTATGCGTTATTTTGCGATATTCACTGCAGAAAAAAATCCTGAAATTCAAAAAATGTAGCGAAAGTCGTGCGAATTTCAAACGGATGATTTGTGATAAAACACAGTTTCGGGAACATTTTTAATGACTGTTGGACTTAGAAGATTTTCGATTGTCACAAAAGAGTTGTGGTCCTGTGAAACCCTGGCTTTAGTTAATAGACATATTTTCTTGTTTAACTTAGTTTGTGATATTTTCAGGCTCTAGGTTCATCGAGGGAGCCCATCAATGAAAAATCTGCATATTTTCACTTGTTCTCTTGGAGTTTGCCATTAGTACTAACCATCACCATACTAACATTATCAGTGGTAAGTCGGTAATTACGCTGAAAATGAATTAGGATATTAGAAATGTAATTAATTACATTTAAAATTTGAAATTAATTAAATATTTTGCTGAAAAATTGCTGATTTGGTTTCTTCCTTGGTTATATGATGTTATTGTTGATGGGATAGGTCGTAATCATGGTGATTGAAAGGAAAATGTAAGGAGAAAATGTAATTCAATCCTAATTGATCTAGTAATCCAAAGATTTTTTGTTCAAATTCTTCCATCAAATTTGGTTAAAAAATAAATTGTTAAAAATAAATAAATAAAGTGTTGGCAACCATTATGCTCACTATGCTAGCAAGGAAAGTTGTCACTCGCTTGACAAAGGTCTACATATGGTAACTCAGTAGCCGTTAGTATCAATGTTCACTTTAATCTTACAGTGCAAATGTGGCAAATGATATGTATGTCCGCCCATTGCTTTAGGAAAATGTAGCTTTGTGTTTGTTTTATATATATCACTGTTTTGTTTACAGATGATTATATGTGTAACAAACATGTAAAGTTGACATTTTCTCTATAACTTGTTTCTAAGTTACGGTCGCATTGTGTGTTCCTATAAATAAAAACATAGCATATAGATACAGCGAGAGTCAGGAATAGGTGAGTGGTCATGAGATTTTCCTACTGAAATCAGGCAACACCGAGCCTGATCACTAGGCTGATTAAGGTGTGAAGCCACACGGAAAACTTGCTTCTGAGAGGTTTCATCTCTCATTCTTCCCACAGCTACTTAATCTTCCTATGGTAGGACATACTCACCCAAACATGCTTGCGACACTTTTACAACTTCAGCGTATCATTGCAGTGATTTGTTCTGAGCTAAAGTCCAGTTCTGCCACAACCATCTACATTAAGTAGGATCTATAGCTGGGTGCAAAATTTCAGCTTGTAGAGTGCATTAGATGTATACAAAAGTATTTATGTTAAACCTCAATAGTAAAATTTCAAAATTGGAACATGTTGGAAAATGTTTATTGTGCAAAACATAATTTTGGAGTATCATGTTTCCGTCTTACTTGACATTTCAAATTTGAACAGGTAAAACAATTACCTTGCTTTGAATTAATTTGTTGTACTTTAAAAACTTTCAGCTTGCTAAATGATTCTTTGTTAAATGTTAAATGATTGCAGGTTGATGGAGACTCACTGAGTGGTGTCTGTTTTCTAACAGTTTCAAAATGGCCCATTAGGACCGGATTTGTTCTACTGCCTACGTTTGTCAGCTTGACTGTTGGTGGATTTTTTATGTCAAGAGGTAGGACTATGCAGATTAGCTGTGTAATTTTCTGTGCACTTTGTAAAGACAAAATATTGAATTATATTTAACATTTTTACATCATCACAGGTATGTTTTGCAACATTTTGTTAAACAGGTCTTCCACTTCCTCAGTTAGTCAAACCATTCTTCCATTTCACTATTTTAGGGGCCTCATGCTGCCATATTATTTATGAAAAACCACCTGATAAAGTGACTAATTACCATACGGTACTACTGGTACATTACAAGTTAGCAAAGAATGTGCTGTGAATGCTTTGATTCTTTTTTTAAACTGTACGCAATGTTACCTGTTTTAATCGAGTTACCGCTAAAAGGTTGCGCTTAATGGTCATCACGGGAGTTTAATTTACAAGTTTTATTTAGCATTTCTATTAACGCAATCCCTGTGTGCAATAAGACGCTTGTAAGTGATGTAAAATTTAAAGACGAATTTGTTTTTGTTTTATTTATGAAGAGTGTTTTATTGTGCTTTAACTTTGTACGTATTGATTTTGCAGGTTTATATACACTATGGCAAGTGTACACACACAGTCCTGGTGCGGTAAGCGAGAAAGCACATTCAAAAATAAGAGCCACTATTATTCGTTTGAGTAAGTTAAAATATTTCATACATTGTGTCACGCTTAAAAAAAGTTAAGACAGTTTAAACGAAATGATCTTTGCCAGTTATATTTACTAACTGCTCATCTTTAGTTTTATAGCATTATTGTCGTGTAATTATGTTGCAAAAGGATATTTTAAGGAAGAAAACAAAGTTAATAATCTAGTAAATTAATGCTCCAATTTTTTGCTGGTACTTTTTACAGGTGTTTTTGTGAATTCAGAAATAATCGGCATTAAAAATTTGTTTGAAATAAAAGCTGAATGAAACAAGATGATTAGGAAACCAAACATAACATTCGCAAATTTGCTCATCTAGTTAGAATAATTTTTGATCGTCATTAAAAGCAACAGACATGTGGGCCTCATAGTCTTCACTATTGTTAGTTTCTGTGAAGTGAATAAATTTTGTTGAGTTTAATTGGAGTCATCGATTGTTTACGTTTTCATAGGTGTTGTTCTTGTAATGAGTTGTTGTTTTGTGATCACAGCACTCGGCTGTCACATATATGAGTACAAATATCGTCACGTCTGGCAAGACAGTCTACAGAAGTTTCTTGTGTAAGTGCAATTTTGTCGTCATGGTTACCTAGAATACTGTCAAGTAAAAGTTTGCTTTTCCAGTAGTGATTTGCGAAATGATTAATTGGGTATCTGAGGCAATCTAGCAAAATGTGTAGAACAGCTAGAACAGTTGAAATAATTCAAAGAACACCCAAAATTTGTCTCGTGTTTTCTTAGAACATTTTCTCTTTGACATGCAGCTACTTTCTACACATACATCCTGTGCTGTCATGTTGAGTCTTACATTCAGAAGTATTGTGCTTTTTTCCATGTACTGCTTATTTGTGGAATTCTTTACCGTCATGTTGTTTGAAGTTGTTGTTCTTGCTGATTTTGATCTTGTGTGATGTAAGAGGAACATCTAGTAACTGTTTCCGTGACATCAAACTTTCGACAACGTTAGACAAACTGTAGCACCATGGGGAATAACTGAATAGCCATGGTGAAGCTAAGCAACTCTGGGTTTACTTAGTAAATGGATTGGTAACCCAGTGCTTCCAAGTGGCTTCACATGCCCTCCTGCTGTCAGCTGTACAAACATGGCCTAAAATGCTTGTTTCAGCTCATTGTTTCTTATGTAAAATGGTTGTCCTATGTAAGAAGCTGTGTCATACTACGGCCATCTAAATTTAGAAGGTCACTCTGTTTGAGTGCTGCATTCCATTTTCCGAACCTCATAAAAAATCATAACTAAAACTGAAAACAATGATTATAATAAACACAAAATGATAAATGACGTATAATTAATAATAAGTTTATTTGTGCTTCAGCTGTGATGCTCATCCTAACAACACTGCACTTTGCACAATTGAACGCAGGCCCAATATCATCTTCGTCTATATGAATCATTTGTCATTATTTGGTGCAGGAATTTTAATGAGTTCTTGGGTATGGACGCGATCTACCATCCGTGCATGGAAGCGCTGCATGTACAGGTATGAACGCCGTTGTTTTGTATATCTGAGCGTTAACTAATATCAAATAGCTACAAATAATTAGAAGAGCATGCGACAGATGTAAATGATAGACAATTTTTGAGCTGTTAACCCTTTCACTATGGAAGGCGGCACACTGCCTCCTATGTTTTGCTTGCAATGGACGGAAGGTGGTAGACCACCACTCAAGCTCAGCACTAAGCGCAGTCACCCAGGTCTGTTTATTTCACTGCTACGGTCATGCAAAAACATTGTAGGAAAGTTAAACAACTGTGGGATTGGGGTTGCTTCTCAATAAGTAACGCTAACCAGCCAATCAGCGTCTGAAGCTAGGTGCGTTCTACAATACTGTACTGCATTGTCATGCAAAATCACTTGTTAAAAGTTGGTGAAACATATTTTAAGTCTCTTGTTCTGGATTCTTATAAAATGATTGCGTATTATGGATACATAACATGACTTTTGTGAAAATTGGTTTCTTAAATATGAGTACATGGAAATCATCTACGGATGAATTGAAAGTTTAACTGCCTATATAAATTTGTATTTTCTATTTTTCAGTGTTAGTTGATTTTGTTTAATTTTTTGATATTTGTCTTATTCCATAAACTGAATGTTTTGTGTTGTTTGGCTCACAGGTTTAGAAAGAAGCCCACTAATGAACCATTAAAAATGACCTGTGATAAGGTTGTTGCCAGAGCATATGCCAAGAACAATATGGTGGGAAGTACGCGTCGTCTGTCTCTCAGCTTGCATAGCACTCATGACGACCCTGTGGGTAAGTTAATTTAGAATTCCAGTTTTAAAGCAATATTTCCACATTATATTCCTGTTGGCTGTATCCTGTAAAATATTTGCTAGAAATTTGTGTTTTCTATTATAATATAGTAATAATAATAATAATCTTTATTTAA
Source organism: Tubiluchus corallicola (assembly GCA_030141605.1). Lineage (NCBI taxonomy): Eukaryota > Metazoa > Priapulida > Priapulimorpha > Priapulimorphida > Tubiluchidae > Tubiluchus > Tubiluchus corallicola. The sequence continues at coordinate 114,172 of JAQGDQ010000162.1, forward strand.
AGTCAGCTTTTAGATAAACAATTAACATAAACTGAAAGAGCTTTTTGCCGACCATAAATAACAATTCTGCAACTACACAACAGAGGCTATTATTATCCAGCTTTTATCCTAAATACCACGCACCTCGTAGAGCAAGAGCAGTCACCATTTTTAATGTCTTTGGTATGACCCAGCCTCTGTATTGAACTCACGACCTCCCAGATGGAGAGTGGAAGCGTTGCCACTAGACTATACTGTCTGATCAAAATGACACAGACACATTTTCTGCATCTTACTACATTTTACTTTTTAAAAGCACCAGTTCCCCAGATGTCACAAGTAAATCTCTGCAAAAAATCAAATAAATAACCAATGTGTAAGAAATTCCCATTCCTACGAAGACTTTCTATAACTGCCTTGCTGCAGTTCTTACAACTGCACTAATTCTTTGTGTTGACTTTGTATGTGGTAAGAAAGCTTGTCAGGATCACGGCCATCTTAATGCATGGGCATGCAGGGTAGTTACCCGGGAGCCCCATGCTAATCTATGTTTGTTGTGAATTGCTGTCGGAATGAATCTGAGCATCTGAAGCGCTACATGATTCTTGACGAAAATTGTAAAAATGGCATTCATTTTCAAGACTAAAACTTTTAAAAAATCGCCTTCATAACACAATGGAAAATGACATCCTGAAGACCATTGACCTTAAGCCAATTATAAATCAAATTCTCTCAAAAGAAATTTTGCAAAATTTGTGTTTTAACAATTGATTAGTTATAAATAATTCGTATTAAATTCATACTCCATCTGTATAATTTACCATTTTTATGTTGAAATTTTTGCATCTTTCAAGGCTTGTGCTACATTATTTTTGCGACATATGTTTGTATTGATTAATCTTTGTTGTACAGCATGTTTTTTAATGTTTAAACGTCTGTTTCATTGGAAGTATCAATATAATAAATGTACGTTTAATTTTATTGACCATCTACAGTTTTATTGCTTTGAGTGGTTGTGTAGGTATGGGCCCTATTGCGCTGCTTAGCCCATGGGCCAATAATGCCGTTAAAACAGCTCTGGCCAAGATGGGGTATGCCTTTATACACACGTCAAGTTTATGAGACTTTTTGTCTGTGTGTTAACACTTTTTTAATGTTTTTACACACGTTACATTTGAAAGGTTTTTTGCCTGTGTTTAATTACTTGTGGTGTACAAGACCTTGTTGTGCAGAATATTCCTTGCTGTAAAATTCGCAATTGTATGGTTTCCCTGTAGCGATTTTTGTGTGATGACGTTTCATGTGATAATGAAGATTACTGTAAGTGAACTATGCTTTCCTGCACATCTCGTGCATTATGTGCATATGCAAGCTTAAAATTAATAAAATAGTTTATCGAACTAGTTAGCAAATAATCTAGGTTCTAGCTTGGCTACATTGCAACTTGAATTGATGAAACATGTAGTGATTCTTTGCTGCGTTATCTTGTGTTCACCATGGTGACATTATCAATTGCTGTTTAACGAGTTATTTTTATCAGGCGATTTAGAGAAACATGCGGATAAGAAACAAAAAGATCAAACGAGAAATGAAAACACGATAATACTTAGTTTCGTAATAAAACATAGTACGCAATAAAACGTAATAATATGTAACACTAAAACAATTGAATTTTTCACTTCTTTACGCTTGACGTAATAATCTGTCTAGTTAATTATCATGGACAAATATGTCACCTGTACCTGTGTTTTCATTCTTTATTAAACAAATTTTCGGTTTTGCTAGGAATGAATATTGAGATGTATGACATGTCACAAGAGTTGAGCTCCAACTGGATTGCAGGCATGCCGAAGTTACACAACCCCAGAGGTGCCTTTGTTCAAGAGTTACCTCCACAAGCTGCCATCAGACATACTTCATCACAGTCTGGTAGGTGACTTACATATGCACATGTACTTTTATATGTCACAGTATATAATTTATAATGTCCAGCTACATACATTGGTGATAAAATTAGGCAAAATTATATATGTAAATATTACCGCAATTTGGTTTATTTTGGAAAATGCCAAACATGATGAGTATTCATTACGTGCTTCATCTATGTACGTAATTTTTTAACTTATTAATTTATTAATTAGTTTTATCTACCAGCGCTCATTTATCTTTTATCAGTTGCTGTGTGTAACTAACTGGATGCTTTTATGTCCAAAATAAATAAAATGAATTGAATTGACGTGTGCGCGTGAAGATGATGATCAACGTTTATTTCACAAACTTATACAAATAAGCCTGTATAATCGAGGCCTCTACTTGGAATGAGATGATTACCGTAATATCATATGATATGATGGGATGGGATGAGATGGATGGATGGACGGATGGCTGAGTGGGTGTTTGGGTGGGCAGGGTTTGGATGGATACAATACAATTATATATATTATATGAAATAGGTGAATAACTGTATGACACACCTGCTTAAGCAAACTTAAATCTCTTTCTCTTCGTGTAACGTGATCTAAGATCTAAGATTCGACATTTAATACAGAGAGTTAAAAGTTTTAAGCAGTTCTTGACGATTATTCAAATTAGAACAAACAAAAAATGACTTGTTCATACCTTTTTGAAATTTGTAGTGTCTGTCTATCTGTCTGTCAGTTATTTGTTTCTGGTTATCTTTTCTTATCTATCTGCTTACTTTTTGGCAATTATTTTTTTCCTTAGATATAAATGAAAGACAGAACTCCATTGACTCGCAGCTGAGTAGGCTGGCTCAGCGAACGCGGAAGCGGAAGAAACGCAAGTTACGTGGTCGCAGTCAGGTGTCACCTTGGCCAGTGCAAACAGCTTTTGTAGCTAACCAACGACACGGCAGCGACTCCACCTTGGGTAGCCATGCTTCTGCACATATTCCAAATCTGCTTCTGGACAGTCGTGGATCAACTCGTATTCCGTCAGCTTCGCAGGATCATCCTGTGTCTTCTAGTCGTCGTACAGGATCTGACAAACTCAAACAAGAGAACGGGTTCCTCTTCAACAGGAGATATGATCCTAACCTTTTGCCACAGAACCCAATATTTTCAATATCAGGAAATGTTCCTCCGCGGCGCAGGTGGAGTGGGTCTTTTTCCATGAATGACGTCATGACGTCGACGGTTGCAGCAGGTGGCAATCCACATCCGACAATGGATGACATCATACTGGCGTACCATTCCGGATATAGTTCTGGCCTCAACAGCCGCCGGTCAAGTTTTGACGGTCCAAAGTTGATGATGATGAGACTTCCGGGGCAGCTGTCAGACTCTGAGGTGGAGAGGCCCCCTCATTTGGCCCAGCAAAGTCTGAACATGCCGATTTTTAAGCGTGAAGTGGGTAGATCGTCGAAAGCAGAGAGTCGTGTTGAACACGAGAAAATCGTATGTCATTACACGTTACATGATTCCTCCTCTAGCTGATGCTACAGAACATGATGAGAACTTAGTTTAACAGAAAAGTCATAATATTTGGAGTTTTGTGTTGATACAATAATATAATTTTTGTAACGGTAGTTGTATGTTAGTTGAATAGTGATGAAGATCTATTAGCATTACACATGACAACACCAATATGAATGAATATTTACTTGAAAATGTAACATGTGTAGGTTAAGTACATTACTTGAGGTGGAAGCTATAAAAATTGAATGATCATCTGATAAAGTCTTCTGCTGTGCATTGATATGGCGGCTATAAGCTATAGCAGCTGTGTTCGGCCATTTTGCTCGAACAGTCATTATGGCCAACCTGTGCTGAGCGAAAAATGTGTGTTAGAAAACTTACCTAAATAGTTTCCACATTTCCGTTCATTGGCCACTTCTTAGTAATTTATTTACTATTGAATGACTCTTCAAAATGACATTCAGGCACGGATTTTGAAGTACTTCAACTGCGCTCATAAGAAAGGGAATTCATAAATTAGTTCAAGCCTTGTACTATGTGTGCTAATTTAAATAGCTGTATGTCTGATACCTTGACTAAAGTTTACAATTCCCCAAACACAAGAAATTAGTTTTTGAAGCAGATTAGAATTACGATTAGTATTAGGGTTAGGGTTAGAATTTGTGTTAGGGATAGGGTTCGTGTTGGATTAGGAATAGGATTAAGGTTAGGGTATTTAAACTGTTTGAGGAATTGTAAACTCCTTCCAGTAGTTTAATAGTGATGTTGCTGATATTTGCTTATTAAACACGAAAAATACTGAAACAACAAACATTGTGAAATAATTTTGTTGTCATTGATCTCTGTCATTTGCACATACTGTCGTGTTAAGCGCTGCAATTATTAAATAATTGCTATTCTCATTTGTCTGTTAGTGAATTTGAATGTTATTATTGAGATTAATCACAGAATGGTGCTAATTTCTCAAAAAGAAATATAAGAAAAACTTTTTGTAGACAGCCTACTTACTGCTATTGTGGCTAATGAGATTACAACCAGTTCATTTGTAGGGCTAATTACTCTATGGTATTGTAAGTTTTTAGTTTTTCAAAGTTTTACTGGTTTGAAATTGCCTCTGTTTCTGTGCAAAGTATGTTATATTAAAGTTTTTATTGATTACAAATTTTTTTCAAGTAAATAACTGAGAGGCCAATCTATATTCTCTATATGCAATTATTACAATCATGTATTTAAACTTTCTAGAATTTTTTATACACTGATCTATAATATTTTTTACAAGTACATGTAAATGTATTTATGAGTAGTAGTTATTTTTATTGCTATATGTTAATTATGGTTGTGAATATTGCAACGTAGTATAGTGTATATTCTGTTACAAAATACTCATTCTTGCCTTTGTGCCATATTTTATAAGTCGCATACATTGTTTTATTGTAGTTGCCACACGTTATGTTTATTGTTTTTATACTACTGCTTTTAGTTATACATACAATAAATTATTCAGCAGAAAAAGTGTGTCACTGCTAAACCTCTGAATTTGATCATGGATGATCAGTATATTTCATTTTTTATATTCATTTATGCAATGATATCTATAGTGTTCTTGATGAGCTGAGATGTTAGCCTCACATGAACTTATAGTTTGACATGAAGCATGACTCTGATGTAAGAGTTTGTGTCTTCTGAGAATTTTAATAGACACCAAGTCACGTCACTATTAACTCTAACTCTTAAATGATGAGATTTCAATGCTTTTAAGCCTTTATTGAGAGCCTGAGACACATGAAATCCTTCACAAACTTCAAGCATTCTCATGAATCATTGTTTCAAATCAGGAAAGTTGTCAGGGCCAGATTACCCTATAGGCCAGTATAGGCTGAAGTCTAGGGCGCAAAAACTGCGGGGGGGGGGGGCTGCTCAAAGATTATAAAAACAATAATATAATCTTTTGAAAAATGAGTATAAATATTTTTCGTATTTTACATTGCTGAATAGTCATTTAGCTTAAAATTTCAACTTTAAAAATGGAGGCCTGGGAGTCTAAAAACCTAAATTTTAAAAACGCGGACCCTATTGGGAGGGCCCTGTAATTTCATTAATCTAGGGAGACTAAAAGGTCATAATCTGGCTTTGAAAGTTGTGGTTTTACTGCTTCAGCTACTTTCTATTGATTTTACCTGATCAGCCTTAACTGTATTTACAGGTTCTGATTATCACAACCAATCCGATTGGCTTGCTTAATACGTTAACAAATTTGTTCTATTATCATTCTGAAAGTTATGTGCTTATTGCAAATACGTGTGATTCTTGTTTTCTGACTTCAAATTGGTTCAAGGGTATCACTTTCTGTGAAGGTTGATAACCTTCAGTTATTATGGCCCTGCCAATTACTGGCAACATTGCTGCACTGTTTTCATTAAAATATAATAAATTATTATTGAAGATTGTTGTTGCTCAGTGCTCGCTGTTCAGGACCACGCATTTGTCGCTAGTCGTTTGCCAGTATGCAATGCATTAACATTAACTGCCTATTGGCCTAGTCGCCACAAATTCACAGGGTGACCAATGTAAAAAGAAGTGTGATTATCGTAGTGTAGCAGTTGATATCGGATAAATTAGCATATCAAATTTTCAAACTAACACAATATAAAGGGGTTTTTCCAAAAAAAAGCCAGAAAAAAGAAATCCTCAAGTAAACCAGTCAAAACAGAAGTATATATTATTGCAAGAAAGTGCAAGTACGTGGGCACTTTTCTAAGCACCGAAGATGACTAAAAGCAATAAGCAATACATGCTTTTCTTCAGCACAAGAATGCATTAACTATCAAGAAATTAAGTCTTAACATAAGACTTCGACTATTTAATGTTTACGTTACCACATATGTACAATAGCGAAACTTGGGGTTTAAAGATTACTGAAGAAAAGCAGATTGACACATTTCATAGAAGTCTTCTTAGAAAAGTTATAAATATAAGGTTGCCATATATAATCAAAAATGAATATATATAAACACTAGAACAAAAGAAATTTATTGGCGTTCAACAAAAGCCAAAATCGGAAGATTAATAGGGCTAGGACATCTTCCAAGATTACCAAATGAAGCACCAGTAAGAATCGCATTAAAGAAAACTTTAAAACCTTGCAAAAAACCACCTGGTAAACCTAAAACAACTTGGACAGCTAAGACAAACAAAGATGTTCAACAACTTCAACCAAATCTATCTTTAGGAGTAGAAGAACTTACGCTGTTAACTGCAGGTAGAAGTGGGTGAAATGCTCTGATAAATCTATGCCTACAACAGGTGGACTGACGTTTTGAAGAAGAAGATGAATAATGTAGCGCTAAGACGAGCTGATTTGTGCACTGCTGTATCACTGTATAACATGGCAGAAAATGCAGCGGAAAGCGTTACACATGTTCAAGTGAGATTTTTTACGAAGCACGAGAAGTAAGAATCGTCACAACATTTTTCTGTTTTTGCTATATGGCATTTTCTCAAGAATTGTAAATCCCAAATGCTCGAAAGAATTGTAAATAATTGCCATGTAGGCGTATAGAAATAATTAAATAGAATTAGAAACATTACAGTAAATCATAATTCATTAATTGCATTTGACACATTGTATTGGTATATAGTAGACGCCGCGTAATAGATTCACTTAGGGATGGAACTGTTTTGACCCAATTAACCGAGTGAATCTACTAGCTGACGGGTGTAATATTACTGGTATAGAAGTATAGATCTTCAGTCTTTGAACAGCTTAGTAATAGTATGCAGTGTAGGGCACCGAGTAACCCACTAGACGAAGTAGGACACTTCCGGCAAAACGCCGGTGCTAAATTTGCGGAAAATGAGCAGCCCAAGTAGGACACTAGCGATTTCTGTCGAGAATCGATATTTATGACATACTATTACTAAAACGTAAATATAACAATGATGGATAGTCCTTGACAATTTACAAATGTATTTTTTACAGCAATATCATCATTATTATTAGCTCCATTTTTAATATCATAATAACATTAAACTAAGTATCCAATGCTTTAAAGAGAGAAATTATGTGGGGCACATAATTCGCTAACCCGTTCACTTATTTGTCCACAATTATTTGTCCAAGAGGGAGTGAAAAGGATCACCTGTCTGTGAAGCAAGACAAAGTAAAAAATGATGTACCTTAAACAATTGTTGGAATCACCTAAAAAGTGCGCTTATTTCACTTCAAAGATTATTAGTATTGGCAAATATTAATTCTTCTAGCTCAGAATAAAATTCTTTTATTTTATCAGATGTATAATAAATTATTCAATGTATATTGACATTTTTAATTATTATTATTCGATAAACAAGGATGACGGATGGTGCCAGTACGCTTAAAGACTCAATTCGCGACCTGTTTCTAGTTTCCTACTTGGGCTAGCCCATGTACGCCAATTGTCCTACTCCGGCTAGTGGTTTACTCTGCGCCCAATATGCAGTGTAAAACTAAAAGTGCAAAGACTGAGAGTTTTAAATGTTAGGTTTTTCGCTTATGCTTTATTTTTCAAAATTAACTTTACGTTCTTAGTTACTCTATGACATTTGTGCTTATAAACTCACAAAGAATACTGGCAGGTTACTGCCGATAAATTGATTGTGTAACAAAAACAATTAACTGTTAAATGTTCTCCGAAAATCTCCAAGTGCTTCAAAAGGAACCCACTAGGCTTGTGATTAAAAATTTAGATTCCATAGATCCCTGGGCAACGAAGTTAATTACAGCTGATGAGTGGGTGACAGATTCGAAGCAAAAATGCTAAGATAGTGTATTTAGCGCTTGATGGAAAAACCTGCTAATGAAAACGTTACTACACATAATTGTTTCAACCTATAATATAGTGCACAAATGCAAAGTAAAAAAGACAGGAAACTAGCAACAGCTCCCTAATCACACAGAAATAACCTTATTTTAAAAAAGTACATGACTCATTGTATTGAGTCAATCATGCACAGTTATTTGAATCAATTGCTGAAGTTTATATATATTTAAATAGGAGCAAAACCCTTTTGAGTCAGTTAAGTGACTGATTCTATTAACCGAGAGTCTAATAACACCCACTGTACTACACTCTAGTTTTATTTTGAGTATTACTGTTTAAAAATGACTTGGTTTTCACTGGAAGAGTTTACTAAACTTGTGGATTTTTGCAATTTTTCGTTTTACAGGTTTGCAGTCCAAGATGTTCCATATTCTATTCCTGTCAATGTTGGCATTTCAGAACTCAGTGAACTGCTTAACAAAATACTTGATGGAGGTATTTTCATTTAAACTTTTCAGCAATATCACAGAAATTGCCCGTGATTTATGTTGCGACTTTTTCTTTCTTCAGACAATGCTGCTTTTGTCTTATGAGAGTGCATATAGTTTATAATTGTATTTTTAGATATTTTCATTTGAATAGTTGATTTGTAGCTATTCCATATTTTCCACTAGTGATCAAATATAGTTAGCACATCATGAAATAGTAATAAATAATTATACATATTTTTATTCACATATGTAAGGCATTTGTAAGGTAGGATACTAATCTCCTCATCCGATTTTTAGGTTCTAATTTTAATCTAACTATTGTCATGTAATGGTACTCGCCATTTCAGACAGAAGAGACTGGGTGACCACTGAGTTTGACTTTCTTCATGATGGGGAATTTCTCAGAACCAGCATAGAGGAATATTTACAATCAAGATCGTTGAGCACAGTAAGCTTTTCAATTTTTTTAGCATGTTGACCCACATTCAACATTTGCCTTGAATCCTGTGTGCAATAACTGTTTAAAGCTGAATCTGTGGAACATTTAAGATCAATTGATATCAACGTTTATTTTATTTCCTACTGGTTAGTACTAGTGTTTTAACTTTTTTATATGTATGACTGCTGCGGGTAAGTATATGAACGTGCCAAGGAATTATAAAATTCCTGGCAGGTTTGCGATAAAAAATATTACCCGTGCAATTAGACGGAAACAGCAGTGTTTTTATTGTACGTGATCTTTGATTTTTATGAGCATTTTGAAGTATGTCTCACTTTGAAGCTATTTTTAGATTTTGCTGCTTACTAGGGTTACCAACTAATGTCCTATCCTACTTTCTGCCCTTCTGACATCTGATCAAGTAAAGCTCTTTTCTATCAAGTATTGCTTCAGCATGAAATCATATAAGCAATTGCATAGTTATTCTCACAAGTGCTTTATATAAAGCTAGAATTAACATAGATAATTATCTTCAATAGAGTAGTTGTCATTATATTGCACTGTTTTATAACCTGTCTGTGTCTTTTTATAGGAAGATGTTTTACTTCTAGAATACGTTGAGAAATACCCAGCCCCAGATCCCAGGAATAGCTTGAGCCATGATGACTGGGTGTGTGCTGTCAAGACAATTCCCGGCTTGTAAGTATTTCTGTGTGTGATTTTTGAATTGGTTGTAGATTGATGGTATTGCAAAATAAAAAAAACCTGCCTGAAGAAATTAGGTAAAGGGTTAAGAGTAACATTCGCAGGCTTAGTAGGTCTAAGACATAATAATAAGTCTTTTCACAAGATCCTGTTAGTAAATCACTCTATGCAAAGACGAATGCATAATTAAGTAAATTCCTCGTAAAATAACTGAAGTTACTGAACTGATGTGGCAGATGGCTTTGCTTTACCCACGTGTCACGTGATGGTTGTACTTAAGACACGTTGCTGTAGTGCATTTAACCTTTGACCTACAGCAGCTGCGCGTGCGCACAACGAAACTGTAAAAAGGCTTATTGCTGAATGTTGATTAAACAATGATGGATTACACCAGAGAAAAGAACCCTTGGCTGGTTTGGAAAAAGAACTGATCTAACTGCCATCTTATTCTATTCTCTACATTAATAGAAGCCTGATCAGTTTTTTTATACAGTTTGACACTCTGTAAACAAGCACCATTGCTCAACAGCAGAGTCTTTTTATTATGTTGATGGTTGTAGTTGGACCAGAACCTAGCTAATTATTAACAATAATCTTTTAAGTTGAGTTACTGAAATGTTTGCGGTATCCTATATACCTCCATTGTGCAGAAGTCACCCATTCGTTTATTGACCATGTAGAGCATTGTATAACTTTGCAGCAACCAAACTTGCCGTGTGACCACTCAACCATTTTTCTTAGAAAAAGTGAAGTGTTTAAAAAAGTTAATGTTCCTTTGTTATATGATGCATGTTTTCAAAGTTCACTGATGTCTTCTCCAGATTCACTGCTCCTGTAACATTGTTCTCTTTTTAGTTTGTTGACTGGTTGCTATGACAACACAGTACAGCTGTGGACACTGCATGGAGAACACTTACTGACCATTCCCGGTCACCTAGGACCTGTCAAAGATGTAAGCTGGATAAGTTACGGTAATTTGAAAATTGAAATTTTACTAGGTTTGTTAGGATAGGGTCGCCACATTTACTAAATTTGTTAAATGTTTACATTGGCCTTACTAAATGAAACAATTCCGTTTACACTCTATACATATATAATTATTATACGTGTACTTGTCGGCAGGAGTATGATCTACCATCTCGTCCAAGAAATTTTTCGCCTGTCACTGTTTAGAATGACTTGATGCTGACAATATTTTTATAGCTATTAGTAATTGTTTCTAATGCTTATTAGGCTTATTAGCAATGGTTTCTGGTGGTTATTAGTAATTGTTTGTGACGGTTATTAGTAAAGGTTTGTGACGGTTATTAGTAATGGTTTGTGACTGTTATTAGTAATGGTTTGTGACGATTATTAGTAATGGTTTGTGATGGTTATCAGAAATGGTTTCTGATAGTTATTAGTAAAGCTTTCTGATGGTTATTAGTAATGGTTTGTGACGATTATTAGTAATGGTTTGTGACTGTTATTAGTAATGGTTTGTGACGATTATTAGTAATGGTTTGTGACTGTTATTAGTAATGGTTTGTGACGGTTATTAGTAATGGTTTGTGACGGTTATTAGTAAAGTTTTCTGACGGTTATTAGTAATGGTTTCTGATGGTTATTAGTAATGGTTTCTGATGGTTATTAGTAATGATTTCTGATGGTTATTGAGTAATGGTTTCTGATGGTTATTAGTAATGATTTCTGATGGTTATTAGTAATTGTTTGTGATGGTTATTAGTAAAGCTTTCTGATGGTTATTAGTAATGGTTTCTGATGGTTATTAGTAATGGTTTCTGATGGTTATTAGTAAAGGTTTCTGATGGTTATTAGTAATGGTTTCTGATGGTTGTTAGTAAAGGTTTATGATGGTTATTAGTAATGGTTTCTGATGGTTATTAGTAATGATTTCTGATGGTTATTAGTAATGGTTTGTGACGATTATTAGTAATGGTTTTCGATGGTTATTAGTAAAAGTTTCTGATGGTTATTAGTTTGGTTTCTGATGGTTATTAGTAAAGGTTTCTGATGGTTATTAGTAAAGGTTTCTGATGGTTATTAGTAAAGGTTTCTGATGGTTATTAGTAATGGTTTCTGATGGTTGTTAGTAAAGGTTTCTGATGGTTATTAGTAAAGGTTTCTGATGGTTATTAGTAATGGTTTCTGATGGTTATTAGTAATGCTTTCTGGTGGTTATTAGTAATGGTTTCTGATGGTTGTTAGTAAAGGTTTCTGATGGTTATTGGTAAAGGTTTCTGATGGTTATTAGGAATGGTTTCTGATGGTTCTTAGTAATGCTTTCTGATGGTTGTTAGTAAAGGTGTCTGATGGTTATTAGTAAGGGTTTCTTATGGTTATTAGTAAAGGTTTCTGATGGTTATTAGTAAAGGTTTCTGATGGCTATTAGTAATGCTTTCTGGTGGTTATTAGTAAAGGTTTCTGATGGTTATTAGTAAAGGTTTCTGATGGTTATTAGTAATGGTTTCTGATGGTTATTAGTAAAGGTTTCTGATGGTTATTAGTAAAGGTTTCTGATGGTTATTAGTAAAGGTTTCTGATGGTTATTAGTAAAGGTTTCTGATGGTTATTAGTAATGCTTTCTGATGGTTATTAGTAATGTTTCTGGTTATTAGTAAGTTTCTGATGGTTTAGTAAAGGTTTCTGATGGTTGTCAGTAATGGTTTCTGATGGTTATTAGTAATGGTTTCTGATGGTTATAGAAGGTTTCTGATGGTTTAGTAAGGTTTCTGATGGTTATTAGTAAAGGTTTCTGATGGTTGTTAGTAATGGTTTCTGATGGTTGTTAGTAATGGTTTCTGATGGTTGTTAGTAAAGGTTTCTGATGGTTATTAGTAAAGGTTTCTGATGGTTATTAGTAATTGTTTCTGATGGTTATTAGTAAAGGTTTCTGATGGTTATTAGTAATTGTTTCTGATGGTTATTAGTAAAGGTTTCTGATGGTTATTAGTAAAGGTTTCTGATGGTTATTAGTAAAGGTTTCTGATGGATGTCAGTAATGGTTTCTGATGATTATTAGTAATGGTTTCTGATGGTTATTAGTAATGCTTTGTGATGGTTATTAGTAAAGGTTTCTGATGGTTATTAGTAAAGGTTTCTGATGGTTATTAGTAAAGGTTTCTGATGGATGTCAGTAATGGTTTCTGATGGTTAGTAGTAATGGTTTCTGATGGTTATTAGTAATGCTTTGTGATGGTTATTAGTAAAGGTTTCTGATGGTTATTAGTAAAGGTTTCTGATGGTTATTAGTAAAGGTTTCTGATGGCTATTAGTAATGGTTTCTGATTCCATTATTAACATTTCTCCCATTAATTTTTAGATGAATCTGGTGGTAAGTTCGTCAGTGCTTCCCACGATCAAACACTTATGATCTGGGAGTGGAACAAGTCATCAAACGCAATCGATTGCGCCCATGTTTGCCGAGGTCACGAGCGAAGCGTCGAAAGCGTAGCAACGAGTCCCGATCAAACGCATTTTGCCAGCGGCTCTTGGGACGGAATGGTCAAGATTTGGTCAACGTGTAGGTACCAAGTTATTATATTATGTCTATTTTATTTTTAAGTTTTTGTTTTTGGAGAAAGTACCAAATGCAGATTTACCTGTGAAAATGGTAAAATTTACCCAGTTATGTACTGTGTTACACGGTATTCTCTTTAAATTTTGGAACTCAGGTAAAAGGATAGAAAAATAGAGAGGCTAAAGATTACATTTTCTGACACATAAGAAATTAGTTTTGTGAAGTGGATCAGAGTTAAAATTAGGGTTAGGGTTAGGATTTGGGTTAGGATTATGGTTGGATTAGAGTTTGGATTAAGGTTAGGGTTGGGATTAGGGCTAGGTTGGGTTTTGGTTTGGGTTAGCTATTTAAATTGTGCTGGAATTGTAAACTCATTCCAGTAAAGAAATAACAAGAGATCGGAAAAACAAAATAATGAATGCTAACGTAAAGTAAATAAACATTGGTAAGGTAAATTAAGACACAGCAAAAAAGTAAACCAAAGATAGGTAGGATAAGATAAGAAAGGTAAAATGATGTCATGTCGGCGCAGTTTAAGAGCAAAAGTTATAAATGAATGTGTAGAAAACATTTTATTATGTGACTGACAATAGAAACGTCTGATTGCATTGTTTTTAAACTTTGTCAGGTTGTATTATATTCTTACTTTAGATTAGAATAAACTAAGTGTAAATATTTTATATTTTGCTCGATCATGTTCATAATACAGTCGCACCTCTTTATATTGCCCCTCTTTATAACACCAGCCTCACTATATTGCCAACTCATTGCTTGACCACATTTCCATAATGTATTAAATATAGGTAATACAGCTAAACTTGCATACCACCATCGTATCTGCTGTGCCAGAAATCTATTTTACATAATAAATTTGTTATTCTGTTATAATGTCTTCCAAGGTAAAGCATAGAGAACTGCTGCTGAAAAAACAGCCATTGTTTTATAAAAACAATGATCTCTGATAAGAAAAAAATTATGGTGTTTAAATTAAGATTTAGGTTTTGTAGCAAGTGACTGTATGAAAGTGAATGTTGAGGTTTTGAGCAAGGAATGTGCATTTTAAGTTTTTAAGAGTACAAGAGTTGTGTACAGTAGTGAATTGATGAGTACAAGAGTTGTGTACAGTAGTGAATTGATGTGCATTTAGCTGTGTGACTCAAGGTCAAGTTATTTTCTGCGGCTATTTATAGTCTTAATTATCCAATGTTACGTTGGAAGCATACAAGCTAGGTATCAGCTAATTGTCAGTATTTTGTAAGATTGTTTCTACACATTGTATTACGAAAACGTTTTGCAACGTATCACAGTAAAACTGCACCTGCATTGTTAATGCATCAGAAATGTGCAATATAACATATGTATGGCTGTCGGTATAATGCTATGCTGTTTAAAGTCACATATAAAAATGAACTAGGAAAGAAAATTGGGGTTGCACAGTAGAATAGGTATAATGTTTAGTGAAGCTTACCGCCAACCTCGCTGTAGTGCCATATTTTGTGGTCTCTGAGAAATGGCGTTATAACGAAGTTAATCCGCAGCTTGTCAGACTTACCAGGTCAAGCCAAATAAGATTACATAATTCTGTTCGGTCTATGTTAGACAAGGTTAAATTAAACTTATTTAGACACTCATGTCTGGCAGTGACAAATGTAGAGTACCTCTTGACAGTCAAGTGCAATGGGTGAATTTGTTACATTATTAATTAGGCTTTACCCTACAGCTGATGTTTCACTTTTGTTTAAAGGAGGAGAAAAAGCAATTTGAAAGTGCATTCCTCATAATTATATTACTTAGTGTTACGCTTACCTGTTTGAAGGTCTTATGTAATTAGAAAAGAAAATTCTTAGTAATTTAAAGTATTAGCACCACCTGGTAAAATGACACTATATTGCACTTCCAGTGTGGACCAGAAAATGTATGATTGATGTTAGTGACAATATAAATTCTTTTAAATTTTTCCTTACTTAACGAAGTATGTGCTACTGGTATGATTACTATGATTACTTTTCCAAACATTACGCTATATGATTTAAATTTGTTTCAAACAACTTATTTTAAACGGCTGCACAAATTGTCATCTCGGGAATTTAAATTTACAAGTTTTATACAACGTTACTGCTAACACAAGCTCTGTATGCAATAAGACAGCATGTAAGTGATGTAAAATTCTAAGACAAATCTTTCAAGATTTATTTGTGAAGAATGTTTCTTGTACTTTCAGGTTTTGATGACAGGGAAGGAGAACAGGAGAGGAAGAAGACTAAGGGCAACAATCAGAAATCAACCATTCAGGTTTGTCTGTTTACTGCTTTTGTTCTGTAAAGTATTGATTTTATGAAATTGTAAATTGTTTTCTAAGGTGTTCAAAATCTAACTGTAGAGCACTACTTCATGATGCAAATAAGCAAAAACGGCGTGAGATTGCACTACACACCACAAAAAGTCCATCTTCGTATCGAATTTGATTTGCAACAGTTGATGGTGTAGCAGCTCAGGTAATGAAGTTGATGGAGTGCATATTTGGCTGAACTTTAAAGACAAGTTACAATTTCACAAAATCTGCTTTGTGTTGTATATTAGCAGGTTTTTCATATTATTCATTTAAATAAAATTAAAAGCTGGGGTAGATTGGTGTACTCAGCATCAGGTAGTTCAATGAAAATTTCATGCCTAGTAACTTAGTTTTCTTAGTAACATTTCCCATTCACAAATCTGTAGTCACTAGTTCCACTAGTACCTTTGTAAGGTGATAAGTTTGTTCTTCTTGTGTAACTGATCTATGGTATCGTGCTCGTTTCTCAGCACAAGCAGGACGTATCAGTAGAAAATGAATTCTGTTATAGTAAGCCATTATTATAGTGAACAGTTTTCATGGTTTTCATAGTTTTCAAACTGGGCCTTGGGCACCAAATTTTGGACGGTGTTTAATTCTAGAAGGGATTAGTTTCCTAAGATTACGTCACTTAAAAGAAGACAGGATTACTTTTCGTATACTACCCATTTTCAAGACCCTAAAAAGTATACGGTCTAACAGTTAATACTAGTTTCTGGTAATTAGTAGTAGATTAAAACTTTAATTAACGGCTGGTGAGCCAATCGTTGATGACATCACAAACTAACATAATGTTCAACGGCAAAAATATTCCACGAGCGTGTTACACGTGTTTGCGAAAACAAAACTTGAACTACAGTGTTACTGTAAGATTTTCAGTGTGTTGTACCAAAAATAGACAAGTTTTAAGATGAAAATTCAAATTTCAAATTTACTGCTGTCAAACGTATGTAGTTCGTCACAAACTGATATATTTGAACTGAGAGGTACAGCATCTGTTTTTTGTGCAATGCATTTTCAAAATACAGGCGCTAGTGCGCGTCTGACTAGAGAATGGCGAAATTGAGGTAACAGCGAAGAACTAGTGGCGCGAATATGAAATTGTGTTTGTGTTGGGTTCGGTTTTGCTTTGAAGCAGCCATTGGTAATGCATTATCCTGCTTTTGCTCCCAATTTCTGTATAAGTGTTTACAGAATGGTCCTTTCTTTCTGTGGCCGTGGGGTAGGGATTAGACCATTGAGGAGGGGGCGCAAAGAAAACTTTTGCTTAGGGTGCCAAACTACTTAGTACCAGCCCGGGTGCTAATGCAATGTGCATATGCAGTGTAACATAATTCCTTAGAATATCGGCTTGGGCTGTGCAGACAGCCTAACAGCAGTCATTGTGTATACTTCAACACAGTTTACACTGCTGTTTTTAAAACGTAGTTACTATAGTCATATAGAGATGTATACAAGTACGCAGCTGTTTACATATTAAACAACTGTAATTTATTACATCAACATTCTTCACAAAATTTCTTGTAAATAAATGCAATGACCTAACAAGAAGCAGGTAGAATCTACAAGTTCAGAACATATACATAGTTGACATATGCAAATGCAAATTTTAAACAAGCTAATTTAATTCACGATGTTCAAAATTTATTTTGAAACCTAAAATCTTGCAAAGTTCGTTCTAGCAGCAGAGCTTAGAAACTGCTACTACATAAACCTGCTTTGTGAGGATTAATGTTTAAGAACATAGTAAATTACAATGCACATATTGTTCTTCTAAAACACTAAAGATAATTCAAGATCACACACACAGGAAAAGAACTTCTGGTAAAGTATCGCTAAACATATCCTATAACATTTCAGTCTCATCTTCATCAGTTTCAAGAATTCTGTTCACTTGTGTGCTCTCTTTCATGAATGCTGGTAAGTGACATGGTCCAGCTCACGTATGTCATTCAATTACGGCAAATTTATTCCATCAAATGTGCTGCTCAGTTGCAAGATAAATTTCAACAATGTTGGTCACTTGTGTGCTCCATTTCAAGAGGGTTGTTAAGTTATGTGCTCCAATTAAAGATGTTTATTCACGTATGCTTCGTTTCAAATGTGCACGTGATTGAAAGATTAATTTCAAGAATTAATGAATTCAAGAATTACTTAAATGTCACTTATGCGTTTCCCAAAACTGGTCGCATAAACAAAATTTTCTTGAAAGCCATTTTAAAGTCGGTACTAGAAAATGCATATATGATTGGATTAATAGCACTGTTTATTATACCCAGTGCATATAGAACCTGGGATGTTTCGTATTTCCTTTTGTGTAATGACAAATAAATAAAAGTGTCATGCAGGTATCCAGGACTCAAACATGCAAGAAAAGTAAAGGTAACAATAGCTAGGGTTTTCGTTGCTTTCATTTGCATCATATTTGCCTGTCTTCCTTGACCTTGACTGTGTATTTGTATAACCTGTCTTCTTGCAGTTCTCCAAATGAGGGTATATAACACAAGAATCACAGCCGTTGGTAAATAAAATACTAAAATAATAACAAGAATTAACAAACCCTGTGTGTTGTGAATAATACTCAGAATAGAGAAGATAACTGCCTCAGTTAAACCAGAAATCCAGGTGATGCAAAGTGCTGCAACAATGGCTTCTTTACTCACTATCGTGTGATACCTCAACGGATGAACAACAGCTACATATCTTTCAGCTGCTATCAGACACAAGTGAAAAGCACTTGCATTTATCATTCCATACTGCAGCGTGTGATCAACTAACATAAACACCCAGGATGATCTCATAGGCAGATACACTAACTCTGTAATTTCTACTGGTGCTGCTAAGCCAACAAGTAAATCAGTTACTGCAAGTGATGCTATGAGAACATTTGTTTTAGTTTGTAAGCAGCGAGTTTTACAAATTGCAATCAGAACTAATGAGTTTCCTATAACTATAGCTACACCTGACAATGTGAATAGCAGAATTGCTATCAGTATTACAAGTTTACCTGAAGAAGCTGTCTCTATTTCAGTTACATTCATCGTGGCAAATTCGTTAAGATTCATTTTCATCGTTGCTTTGAGATTTGAAAAATGAAATATAAAACAGGACACGAACAGATGTAGTGCGCTCTCGCCCATAGTGCACAATTTTCCGACCTGGTCCAGAAGACATGGCTACAGTGGTTTTATTTACATATACGTTCTATTTTAGTACGTTTCAAGACGAATATGACCAGCTTGGAACTCTTTGGCATTAACAAATTTTCTTGGAAACAAAAGCACGATATGTAATTACAACAGTCCTTATTCTCACACAAAGCTTGTTCCATAAAATATCCTTTTAGTCAGCACTGTGTGGTTTTAAAAGCCGCTGTTTTGCTGTTTTTGCAGTGTTTACTAAGGCCGCTGAAAAACATTCTTATACTTCTGTAAATATACCAAAATTCATTGGCAAATGTACTGTGCCCAAAAATATGTTTATTTTCTTCAGTATTTTACTAAAATTTTGCACTGTAAAGAATACGTTAAGATATTTTTCACATTAACGAATAATGTAACCACAAAATACGATGGCAGCTTTTGCATTTTGTGCTTTGTAGAGATGTGAAGCCATTTGCTGAACAATTAGGCAGCGGGCAAAGTCAAGCATGGGCTATTGTCGCATGAATGTAGAGTAATCAATGTAAAAGCATTCAGTTGCGTTCCCCACCCAAAGATAAATAATGCTTAGCCTAGTAAGTGGGCTCACTTAGTTGCCCCGCAGGACAAAAATCAATAACGTCTGGCTATTTAAAGCTCAAATTTGAAACTTAGAAGTTCTTTCTTGCATACATGTATCTTCGCTGGTTGAATCCCTAGTACCATTTTATTTCTTCCCCTTTTTATCTTTCTTTGCTTGTTTTCTAGATAAAAAAATCAATTGTTTCTTGCATAGACTCTTTCTTCTTTTCTGCTAAAACCATTAGCAACATCATGTCTCACTTCTCAACTTTGACTTTGCTTACCATTCATTTTATTAATGTTGGTAAGTTGTGTGGTCCGACTCAAGACTGTTGTTCATTTGCATCATTCGAACACATTGCTCCTGCTGGTTAACAAGATCCATTTCTAGAATGTTGGAAAGTTATGCATTTCCAATAAAAGATGCTGCTCAGTTACGTGCTGTTATCATTATTTACCGATAATTATTGTGGAAACAAGATTTTCTTGAAAGCCATTTTAAAGTCTGTACTAGAAAATGCATATATGATTGGATTAATAGCACTGTTGATTATACCCAGTGCAAACAAAACCTGGGTCGTTTCATATTTCTGTTTACAAAAGGACAAATAAGTAAGCATATCATGCATATATACTGGACCTAAGCATACTAGAAAAGTAAAGGTAATAATGGCAATAGTTTTTGTTGCTTTCATTTGCATCACATTTGTATGACTTCCTTGGCCTTGATTATGTATCTGTAACACCTGCCTTCTTGCAGTTCTCCAAATTAGGGCATATAATATAACAATCGTGGAAATTGGTAAATGAAACGCTATAATGCTATCAAGAATCAATAATCTTTGTGCTTTAAAAAAGTTTCCAGAAACGAAAATGAATGGCTCAATTAATGCGAAAACCCATGTAATACAAAGTGCTGCAAGAATGACTTCTTTTCTTGTGAAGATGTGATACCTCAGTGGATAAACAACAGCGATATATCTTTCAGCTGCTATCAGACACAGGTGAAAAGCACTTGCATTTATCATTCCATACTGAAATGTGTACTCCATAAGCATAAACACCCAGTTTGATCTCATAGGCAAATACACTAACCGTGTTATTTCTAATGGCGCTGTTAAGCCAACAAGTAAATCAGTTACTGCTAGTGATGCTATGAGAACATTTGTTTTAGTTTGTAAACACGGAGTTTTACAAATGGCTGTCAGAACCAATAAGTTTCCTGTAACTATAGCAGTTCCTGATAACAGAAACAGAATTACTGCTACCACTTTCATAGGCTTACCTGAAAAAGCAGTGTCTGTTTCAGTTATATTTACAGTGCCAAAAGCATCTGAACTCGAATTCATCATTTGCAGTAATTACTGCATTGCGTTTTGGAAAGTCAAAACTGTATGCGATTTGCCATGAAGTTCTGTCATTGACTTTAAACCTTACAATTTCCCAAGCAGTCACAGTCACAACAGAAGTTTTATTCTTAGGACAAACGTAGTCAGGAAACACTTTGGCATAGTAAAATGCTGATCGAAGCACAAGCAGTGTAAGGAAGTACCACAGTCGCCAACCTCACATAAACTGTTATTCAGATTTAAAAATAGTGTAACTATAATTCATGATAACAGCGTTTCTTCTGCATGTATTGTGTGCATTTTGTAGATGCGAAGCTGTCTGCTGAACAAACCTAACACAATTAAAGTGCAGCTTGCAAGCTGTGCAAGCTTATTGTGCCAGTATGTATGGCTACGCAAACATTTAAGCGCCCACAGACAATGTGATTGTCACATCTATGTAACCTAAACCGTTTATCAAATCATGATTTGATAGCATAGTAATTACATTTGTTTACTGATCATTAAGGAACTGGTAGTCTTTCAAATTTAATTACAAACCTTCTGAAGTAAGCTCGCGTCAAATGTTCATTTCTTTCAAGTTTTCTGCTGTTGCTCAGCTGTTTGTTTCATTTCAAACTTAATTCTCGCTCGTATGCTCCATTATAAGCTTGTTGCTCAATTGCGTAGTGTCTTATAAGCTTGCTGTGTACACCACAAATAGTTAGACGGTTACCAGTGTAGGTTTATGTAAAAAAGCAGCCATCATATAAAACATTCAAATCAATTTGATACAATGTTAAGTCGTTTACTTTTTATCATCTGTTCTGCCACTCTGAAAGTAGTCTCCTTACTTTCTGACATCCACCTAAAACGGAGTACCACGAATCAAATTCTGGACCAACATTTATTGTGGTGTCTGTGTACTCTGTTTTTTTTGAAATTTTCCTTATAGTCAACATTGTGTTCTTGTTCCAATTGCTTGCAAATAATTTTTTTTAACGGAAGAATGTTAAGTGTTCGTTGCCAAAGACGCACTTTTCATTTCGAGCTCACAGTTATATTCACATTAGCAAGCTCATTAGTGCCTGAAGTTGAATTCATGATTCTTTGCACTTTTGAAAACAATGTTTTGGTTTAGTTTCTGTAGCCAGTAGCCAACCCGAAAACGCTTCAGCATAAGAAAGTGGTGCAATTACCACCATCATAGTCCTAACACAACACTGATTCTGATTGATTCAGTAAAAGAACAAGGTAACCATAGTACATGAGAGTAGTGTGTTTATTACGTGTGTTCTCTAGATGTCAAGCAGCCTGCTGAACTTCCAATGCAACAGAAGTGTAACATGCAAGCGAAAGTAGTACAAATATACAAACACTTCAACAATTAGACACAGGCAGTATGATTTTCACACCTACGTGAACTCGATATGTATCATATCTTTTGTTACCAAAAAATCTTGTATTTCCATAACAGAAGTTATTACATTTGCATTTATTATATTTATTGATGATCAAAGGACTGGTATACTTCAAAATTATTTGGTAGTTTATGGGCAGTTGCGCCATCCGTGAGCGTTAAAGGACAAGAAAATGGCCAGCCAAAGTAAGCCTCAGAAAATTCGCAATAAATAATTATATGACCTAAGTATAGTCTTAAGCGAATGAAGTACTGACGTTTTTGCATTTACTGCAATTTTTGTAAAATATTTCAACCGCTGCCGTAAACGTTGGCACAGACATGTTTCATTTAGTCCGCCAATTGAAAAGCCAACAGGTGACTGATCACGTGGCATGACATCACTTGAACACAGTCGCAGTGAGTTCTGAGCACGAGCGCTTAAGATTGCCTCTAACCGTTATAGTTCTTTAGCGAAAATTTCTGAGACTTGCTTTAACTAGGCCTTTTCTTGTCCTTCAGTGTGCAATTTCGCCGTCAAGCCGTTATTTCTCAGAAACAGCAGTGATACGTAAAAAATACCTAAATCTTGAAATGCAGCCCATTTTTACTGATTTGCAACTTTTGAATTTTGGGTAGGCAGCAGGTAGTGCAATGTGCAAAGTCAAGCATGGGCTATTGTCGCATGAATGTAGAGTAATCAATGTAAAAGCATTCAGTTGCGTTCCCCACCCAAAGATCAATAATGCTTAGCCTAGCAAGTGGGCTCACTAAGTTGCCCTGCAGGACAAAAATCAATAACGTCTGGCTGTGTAAAGCTTAAATTTGAAACTTAGAAGTTCTTTCTTGCATAAATGTATCTTTGCTGGTTGAATCCCTTGTGGAATTTTATTTATTCTCCTTTTTTTCTTTCTTTGCTTGTTTTCTAGATAAAAAAATCAATTGTTTCTTGCATAGACTCTTTCTTCTTTTCTGCTAAAACCATTAGCAACATCATGTAAACCACTGTAAACCATCAACACTATAAACCATTAGCAACATCATGTCTCACTTCTCAACTTTGACTTTGCTTACCATTCATTTTATTAATGTTGGTAACACATTGCTCCTGCTGGTTCACAAGATCCATTTCTAGAATGTTGGAAAGTTATGCATTTCCAATAAAAGATGCTGCTCAGTTACGTGCTATTAACATTATTTACCGATAATTGTTGTGGAAACAAGATTTTCTTGAAAGCCAATTTAAAGTCTGTACTAGAAAATGCATATATGATTGGATTAATAGCACTGTTGATTATACCTAGTGCAAACAAAACCTGGGACGTTTCATATTTCTGTTTACAAAACGACAAATAAGTAAGCATGTCATGCATATATGTTGGACCTAAGCATACTAGAAAAGTAAAGGTAATAATGGCTATAGTTTTTGTTGCTTTCATTTGCATCACATTTGTATGACTTCCTTGGCCTTGATTATGTATCTGTAACACCTGCCTTCTTGCAGTTCTCCAAATTAGGGCATATAATATAACAATCGTGGAAATTGGTAAATGAAATGCTATAATGCTATCAAGAATCAATAAACTTTGTGCTTTAAAAAAGTTTCCAGAAATGAAAATAAATGGCTCAATAATTGCGAAAACCCATGTAATACAAAGTGCTGCAAGAATGACTTCTTTTCTTATGAAGATGTGATACTTCAATGGATAAACAACAGCGATATATCTTTCAGCTGCTATCAGACACAGGTGAAAAGCACTTGCATTTATCATTCCATACTGAAATGTGTACTCCATAAGCATAAACACCCAGTTTGATCTCATAGGCAAATACACTAACTGTGTTATTTCTAATGGCGCTGTTAAGCCAACAAGTAAATCAGTTACTGCTAGTGATGCTATGAGAACATTTGTTTTAGTTTGTAAACACGGAGTTTTACAAATGGCTGTCAGAACCAACAAGTTTCCTGTAACTATAGCAGTTCCTGATAACAGAAACAGAATTACTGCTACCACTTTCATAGGCTTACCCGAAAAAGCAGTGTCTGTTTCAGTTATATTCACAGTGCCAAAAGCATCTGAACTCGAATTCATCATTTGCAGTAATTGCTGCATTGCGTTTTGGAAAGTCAAAACTGTATGCGATTTGCCATGAAGTTCTGTCATTGACTTTAAACCTTACAATTTCCCAAACAGTCACAGTCGCAAGAGAAGTTTTATTCTTAGGACAAACGTAGTCAGGAAACACTTTGGCATAGTAAAATGCTGTTCGAAGCACAAGCAGTATACGGAAGTACCACAGTCGCCTACCTCACATAAACTGTTATTCAGATTTAAAAATAGTGTAACTATAATTCATGATAACAGTGTTTCTTCTGCATATATTGTGTGCATTTTGTAGATGCGAAGCTGTCTGCTGAACAAACCTAACACAATTTAAGTGCAGCTTGCAAGCTGTGCAAGCTTACTGTGCCAGTATGTAAGGCTACGCAAACATTTAAGCGCCCACAGACAATGTGATTGTCACATCTATGTAACCTAAACCGATTATTAAATCATGATTTGATAGCATAGTAATTACATTTGTTTACTGATCATTAAGGAACTGGTAGTCTTTCAAATTTAATTACAAACCTTCTGAAGTAAGCTCGCTTCAAAACTGCAGAGAGGGAATTCTATCAGTTCATTTCTTTCAAGTTTTCTGCTGTTGCTCAGCTGTTTGTTTCATTTCAAACTTAATTCTCGCTCGTATGCTCCATTATAAGCTTGTTGCTCAATTGCGTAGTGTCTTATAAGCTTGCTATGTACACCACAAATAGTAAGACAGTTACCAGTATAGGTTTATGTAAAAAAGCAGCCATCAGATAAAACATTCAAATCAATTTGATACGATGTTAAGTCGTTTACTTTTTATCATCTGTTTTGCCACTCTGAAAGTAGTCTCCTTACTTTCTGACATCCACCTAAAACGGAATACCACAAATCAAATTCTGGACCAACATTTATTGTGGTGTCTGTGTACTCTGTTTTTTTTTAATTTTCCTTATAGTCAACATTGTGTTCTTGTTCCAGTTGCTTGCAAATAATTTTTTTTAACGGAAGAATGTTAAGTGTTCGTTGCCAAAGACGCACTTTTCCTTTCGAGCTCACAGTTATATTCACATTAGCAAGCTCATTAGTGCCTGAAGTTGAATTCATGATTCTTTGCACTTTTGAAAACAATGTTTTGGTTTAGTTTCTGTAGCCAGTAACCAACCCGAAAACGCTTCAGCATAAGAAAGTGGTGCAATTACCACCATCATAGTCCTAACACAACACTACTTCTGATTGACTCAGTAAAAGAACAAGGTAACCATAGTACATGAGAGTAGTGTGTTTATTACGTGTGTTCTCTAGATGTCAAGCAGCCTGCTGAACTTCCAATGCAACAGAAGTGTAACATGCAAGCGAAAGTAGTACAAATATACAAACACTTCAACAATTAGACACAGGCAGTATGATTTTCACACCTACGTAAACTCGATATGTATCATATCTTTTGTTACCAAAAAATCTTGTATTTCCATAACAGAAGTTATTACATTTGCATTTATTATATTTATTGATGATCAAAGGACTGGTATACTTCAAAATTATTTGGTAGTTTATGGGCAGTTGCACCATCCGTGAGGACAAGAAAATGGCCAACCAAAGTAAGCCTCAGAAAATTCGCAATAAATAATTATATCACCTAAGTATAGTCTTAAGCGAATGAAGTACTGACGTTTTCGCATTTACTGCAATTTTTGTAAAATATTTCAACCGCTGCAGTAAACGTTGGCACAGACATGTTTCATTTAGTCTGCCAATTGAAAAGCCAACAGGTGACTGATCACGTGGCATGACATCACTTGAACACAGTCGCAGTGAGTTCTGAGCACGTGTACTATAAAGATTTGTGTTGTGGTTCTGTGATGCCATCTAATGTCGCGCCGCCGTGACAGTCTCGTGGGAGTATTTAAAATCAAAACAAACAGGAAATTCTTTTAACACGAATATGATAAACGCTTAAGATTGCCACTAACCGTTATAATTCTTTAGCGAAAATTTTCTCAGACTGCTTTAACTAGGCCTTTTCTTGTCCTTTAATGTGGAATTTGGCCGTCAAGCCGTTATTTCTCAGAAACAGCAATGATACGTAAAAAATACCTAAATCTTGAAATGCAGCCCATTTTTACTGATTTGTAACTTTTGAATTTTGGGTAGGCAGCAGGTTGCCTTGGTCATAGTATTGTTTCATCTCTTTGCTCATCTTGGTTGCCAGGTATAATAATAATACTTGGGTGATACCTGACTTGTTATCTAAACGTCCCTGATTCAAATGCACCTCACTCTCGACTTTTTCACTTTTCCTTTTGGTCAAATTTGTTCTTAAGCCTGTAAACAGTTCTGTGACCTGGGTCAAGCGGGTTCTTTCCAGGGAATTCAAGCAAAAGTTGTCTGAGTTTTTAAAGTCAAGCTAAGTCTCTGTCAGTACAATATGCATTGATTTTTTTGGTTCTGTGCACAGAATAACTGATGCTGTTACATGATTATAATAACAATATATACTTTAGCTATTCATTGGGGTTTCACTACTATTGGGGAACTTCTTAATGCTTTACGAGTTGTGTACAATCTAGGTTAACCACATAAACTTGCATATAGAAATACCTGCCACTGTAGCAAGGCATGAATCCTGGAACACACTTGTGGTTAAAAGGTCTAAACCACTGACTCTTGGGACTCCATTTGGGAGTACTTGGCTGTTTGGCACATTGCATGCTAGTGAAACTTGGACAAAACGTTCCACCTATGTTCAGAGAGGCTTTTGAAACCAGCTTATGACAGCTTAACCTACACTTGAGCATTGTAGTTCTTGTGCGGATATTAGGAACTAAACATAACTGATTTTGTACAAAGCAAAAATGTAACCAAAAGTGATTGGCAGTCTACTTAAACTCAATTCAATGGTGGTTTCACTGATTAATGTGAATTTTTTTCATTTCAGACGCCAGTCAGCACATTTACAAGTCACAGAGAATCAGTGTCCACATTAGTGTGGCTTGGACAGAGGGACCTATGCACAGCATCCTGGGATCATTCCATGAAAGTGTGGGATGTTGAAACTGGAGCTGAGAAAATTAAACTTGTAAGCTGGATACAGTACATCTTATGACATTGTCATTTGCTGCTGTCGTGGAAAAGGATTTCAATTGTTCAGCTGTATAAAAGTTTTAGTCAGAAGCAAGGTGAATAAACTGGCCTAATGATCATACCAGTGCCTTGATGTTGACCAACATGATATTAGAATTAAATATACAAGCATCGTACAACAGAACAATTCATTTTGTATTCTACAAAAGTTACAACTTATGCAAGTTATCTGAAGTTTTAGTAGGAAAGTTTTAGTAGTAGTTACTCGGTGTGCTAAAATTGCTTTTATTTCTTCTAGTGAGCAGCTGAAACTGCAAATTATATTGCCACAAAGTAACACTATTTTTCACTCTGTCTTTTGTAATTTTCTTGCATTATTGCAAAAGAATTCAAAACTTGTGTGCTTTTTGCCTGCAATTGCTTCTTCCGTGTTTGCTTGTGGAGACCATCAATTGAGATAAATGAAATATTTTGGGGGTGTACAATATCATGTGTTTTTCAATGTGTTTTTTCGTTGTGTGCATGAAAGGTAAAGGATCAAATGGCAGTGTAATTATGTCAAGGTGCAATTCGTGTGGAGGAAGAGCTGAAATGAAAAAATAATAAATGAATTTTCCACTGCTTTTATTGACAATATGATGCTAAGCTTGAGTTGTAAGTGTCTCATTTGTATTTAGTTGGTTAGATAATTTTAACAGTCAAAACTTTTTTTGTAATATCTGTAAAGTCCCTGCCAAACTGTTTTAACTTGTTTTAATGTAAAACTTTCATATAATTTAATTGTTGTGCTGCAAAAGATGCTAAAAAGTATATAACGTGTGTTCATTTACATTTCTGCTCTTTACAGAATGGAGCTAAGGTATTTCTTAATGTGTCCTCATTACCGGAAACTCAGCTTATCTTGTCCGGATCTGCTGACCGGCATGTACGACTGTGGGACCTTCGTGTTCCTGGTGAGTAGGTCTACTTATTTAAGGAGCTGAGCTCTGTCAATAGCAAGAGTTGAAGTATTTTCAATCTACATTATTTTTAACGAGTGTTACAGCTGAGTTGTCAGGATGAATTCTTGGCTGGCACAAGTTAAGTAATGTCAAGCTTGGTTGCACAATGAATAGGTGAAGTTCTGGAAAACTAATTCCCCACCCTTTCGCAACCATTCAACATTAACAGTAGGCGGCACCACAGATTTAGACGTGCCCCTCCCCCTAGGCGACATTGGGTGTATCTAAATCTGTACTCTGTTTGGTAATTGTTGCTTTGTGGCTTGCACTGAGTGGCAAACATTGTAAAAAAATCTCAAGGCTGTAAAACTACAAAACACTATGATCTTGAGCTATTGACTTTCATTCACATTTGTTTACTCACATTCCGATGTTCATGTTGCAATTGCTATAACATCATTTGTTAAAAATATTTTTAAATGTCAATGTTGATAAATTTGGTCGACAGATGGCAGCAGCGTGAAGAGTATATACACCTCTCATAATGGCTGGGTATCCTGCGTAGATTGGAGTCCTGATGATGATAATCATTTCATGTCTGGATCCTATGATCAGCTGATAAAGCTTTGGGACTTGAGGAGGTACTTAGCACTGATTTTTGTTGATTTATGCATCTGCTTGACGTCTTTGCGTATAGGACAGTGACAGCTTTCATGGCAAGTAGTTAAACTGCATGTTTATTAGTCTCAAAACAATATGTACAAATCAGTGAAACTGAAATATTGAGTAGATCTGTAGACTATTGCTGCAGTGCTAATCAGATTAGCTGACTATGATTAAGCACTTTTTACCTCCAAAATAAGACAGTCTTCTTTTTGCAGTCCTAAAGTTCCATTGTACAACATGACGGGTCATGAAGAGAAAATCCTGTGTTGTGATTGGACAGTTCCTGACTGCGTCGTGAGTGGTGGCGCTGATGCGTCTGTGAAGATATTCCAAGCATCTGCAAAAATCTCGTCATGACGACAGACGACACAGCATCACGTCATAATTTGAAAAAACAAACTTGTAATAAAATATGCAAGTTTGTGACAGCTTGAGGACATCATTTATTACTGCATCCTTAGATCAATGATGAAGTTGACAGACAAAACATCGGTGTGAACAGAATGAAAACTACATTTCATGAAAAATTAAAAGAAGCCAAAATGATGCGACTTTTTTGCAAGCAGCTGTGGCAGCATTCATCAGTGCAAAGATGTTGACTTCAAAATTACAAATTATAAACAGAATGTAATAATTTTTTACATGATTCTAGTAAAATGTTACGGTACACCAGCTTGAATATTAAGCTAACTAACCAGATTGGAGTGCAACTGTGCAAGCAGTAGCAAATAGACTAACATGTTGTTTAATTTTACAGTTTTACCGCAAAGTGGCTTTTGTGGTTTAAGATACAACTGTAAATGAAAATCAATATAGACTTTCATGGACTTTAAGTGGCTTGCGAGCGTTGTGTGTTATACTTTCAACATAGTCCATGTTACTGTTATTCAGTTTCTGTTAACAACTGGAGGTGTTGTGTATGATTGACCTACAAAAAAAGATCCTCCTTTGAACATATTTTGGGCCTGTAACTTTCGGCTTAATAAAATTTTGCTAAATATACTCTTATACTGTAGCTATTGCATTTGTAAATCGTATCACAAATCGGGCGCGAAAAACTATTTATGGTGAGCTTAGATACCAGCCACATGTAATGATATCAAGTTTTCAGGCGATTTCGAAGACCTACCTACTCTGCGTTGTAATGGTAATATCATATGCCCCACCACCTACCTGCCCCCTATGTAGGGAGTAGGGATATTTCCTTACTTAACCCTATATTGACATCACACCAATTCTAACTTTTTGTACGTTTTATTCTTCCTCCTCCCAAGGACAGGCGACAACAGCACTTGTGTTAATTAGTGGGAAACCATCAGTGGATTGTACTGGCATCGGCGGTGGCAGCATCAATTCACTGAACTCATTCTCATCGACCCATTCTGCAGATTCCTCATCCTCATGACTGATTATAACCTGCCATATAACTGCACGTGTGGAAAAGCTTGAAGTTGAAAAAAGCTTGCAGTCAAATAACATTATCATAACTACCCCTTATATTGATACTGATATCACACCGATGTAGCTTTTTACATGTACATTTTATTCTTCCTCCTCCCCAACAGCATCACTTGTGTTAATTAACAGAAAGTCATCAGTGGATTCTACTGGCAGCAGTGGTAGAGATGGTGGCAGCCCGAATTCACTGAACTCATTCTTGTCGACCCAGATCCTTCTCCTCACAGCCGATTACTACCAGCCATTCCTTGCTCAGCTTGAAGTCGAATAAAGTGTGAAGTCAGAATAACGATATCTTGACTAAATCAACTGCCTACCTTGCATTATAAAAGCATTATCACGTCTCCTGCTGCCTGCCTACCCAAAACTTGATATTGTTATATGTGGATGGCCCCTTAATATACTGACACTTACAGCAGGTGTTGACTGAACAAATAAACTTGTAATTGATTTTCTGTGCATTAAAGTTTTCCAGATTAGACAATGACTGACTAGTAATCATCAAACCAATGTGTATGCCCAGTGGGGTAATTTAGAGTGATGCAGGATCTGGTTGACGAATGGTACACAACTGCTGGAGGTGAATGGCTTCTCTGCGGCTTCATGTGCCATAGAGCCCCTGGCCAATCTGAATGTGACTAAGACAGCTCTGATGATATTGTTTTGTCTCAGTGATTTACCTGGGAAAATCGGTTAGATTTCTGTCCGACCACAATCATCTGCATTGAATAAGCCTTGCTGGTGGGGTCTACATGCTGATTTGCAGAGTATATACCATAAACCCTTAACATTAACTGTGTTCAACTACAACATGAAGCTTGCAACCGTTGAGCTGACAGTTGCCCGATTATTTTATCATACACTTGTCAAAATTTCTCTGGGAAAAACATTCAAATTTTATTAAAAAATAGAAGTACAATATTATCATACGCCAAGCCGATAATACATTTTACACAGTACATTCACACAATGGTACCACTGCAAAAAGTATTAAACTACGTGTGGAGTATTTTATGCAGTAACAAAATTTGTCAGTATGCTAGTCTACCATCAAGAAGCTACGTACGTGCAACCTAGGGAAATTCCTACTTTCCTCTTAACAGAAGGTAACAGATTGTCAAAAACTTGCTTTTACACTTTTAGGCGGCAAAGTAACTGTTATGCTTTCAAATCGTCGTCAGTTAACTGATCAATGGCGAATTTTTAGGCAATTTCTCCTATTATTATAGTTCTACTATTTAAGTATTTAATAAATAGTATTTAATGCGTCTATGCATCTAATGAAAACTACGGACACACTTGCTAGACAAAGAGATAAAAAAGCAAGATGTGAACCATTTAGCAATAAACAGGTGTCACAAAATACTCACTAGTAAAGTCTTGGCACACAGTTTCTATTCTTATCTAGACTTATACGGTCAGCCAATTAAATAACTGTGTGTAAGGTACAGTGACTATCAACAAAATCAAATGTGTTGAAGGTGATAGTTTGATTCTGTCAGATCTTATTTCATAATCTTTAATTCATCCTCTGGTCTTCTGATTCATGTTACATTAACTCCTTCAGGACTGCACCATTTAATATGGGTGTTGTAAGACCTATGACGTTTCTACTACTGTACAGGCATTTTAATGTTAAAACTTCTTCAAGACCGTAAGCATTTGCTGCACTTTGCGTGGGCTAATGAAAAATTGCTCTCACTGAGCAGCGATTACAACATATTTGATAATTTTTGCAGGTTTTTACTCCTCGCACAATGAATTTTCTTGTAAAATTATATATGGCACATGTCACACTGAAATGGATGTTCACCTGTGTGAGTCTCATATGATCTGACAAAGACTTATTTAAAGCTAGACTTATTATACTGAACACACTTAAATGGCTTCTCACCTAAATGTTGAAACCTTACATGGTGAATAAACTCACGTTTCAGAACATATCCTTTCTCACACCAAGTGTAGTTATGTGGTTTCTCTTTGCCATACAAGGTCTTTACATGTAACCTGAGATTGCCGCTGCCATTAAACTGCTTAATACTGGCAAAATTACCGAATCAATTATAATAATACATGAAGTTGAAAAAGCTTCATCGACCTTTTACCATAACAAACACTATATTCCAATGGTGTTATTGGTTTTATTGTTCACTTACCTCCTTCCAATGATTAAAAATATTTCATCAATGGTAATCATTAATGAGATATTTCAGTTGCAATTACAGTGGGGCATTCCAATCTTTAGATTATTCTTGTTAAGAGTCACTGAAGTAATTAACTAAGACCTCATGTGTGAAAATTAAAAGTATTGTGCCCCTTACTAGGTACCCCTTCCGTAAAAGACAGAAGATGACACGGAGATATGCTGCAGAGGCTAATTAACTGCATAAAGCATACTTATTGACACATACCTGACTACTCCATCACTACTTTAAATTGGCCTTTTCTAAACTTTAGATCTCATCTGTAGGCCTATATAATCTATCTGTAGTATACAGCACCATATAGCCTACAATCAAGTGTTGCCTCCTCCACAAATGCCTAAACGTTTACCGTTCAGTTTATACCGTAATTATGAATTCTTACTAACAGCCATTATAACTCTTTCAAACTATTAGTAATATCTTGTTATTAATAAAACAATATTTTTGTGTTACTAATTTTAGTAGCCTGTTATAACCAAACTTTGCTTCCAAGGTATTTAGTGCTAAAATTAATATTTGTACCTGTATTTGCTCTAAGAATTGCTAATGATTTATGTACAAATCAATTGAATTCCAGGCAGTTGAGCGAAAAAAGAAACAATTAGAAAGTAACTCAAAGCTTAGCATTCTAAACTATTTTTGCTCAGGACAGATAGTCTCCTAAATTGAAGCAGAAAAAACTTTGATTTTGCGTTAACCACTTATTCGAAATCACCTATTCTCTTTGACACGTATTTACTGTGGAGTAACTATATTAACCAATCAATCAAACAACCACTCACGCACGGCATTCAGAGTCCATATCTATTTTTAAAACACGCCTCAAAACCTGTCTATATGAAAAAGCCTTAACCTGGTAATTGCATAAACAAATTAATTCAATTTGACTTCCATTACGTCTTACATTTTAACTGCAAAAATGTATTGTATGTATAATTTTTAAGAGCATTCATAATGTGTTTTTACTCACGCTTTTTATCTATCACTGTAGTGCTCAAGATCATTTTTCAGATTTGTCGCTGATATTATTATTATTATCATCATCATCATCATCATTATTATTATTATTATTATTATTAATAATAATAATTCATTTGAAAAGTGCAGTGTAATTTGGTAAGTTTCTGAAACGTTTCTCACTGATAATTAGTAAGCAAATTTAACTCTGCTTTAGTGTATTGAAGTGAAACTTTGGTGAAACCAGGCCCTATTTCAGGGGGGGGGGAGTGGGGATACTTCCCCGGGGCTTCACCCTCCAGGGGGGCCTCGTGCCGAGGTAACATACTGCCTCCTCTTCCCTCCCTCTCTCTCTCTCTCTCTCTCTCTCTCTCTCTCTCTCTCTCGCCGCACGCGCGCCGTTTGCCTTGTGCGGCTCGGTGCCGATGTTCAGCTGTTTTCAATTTCGGAATTTCTAACACCGGCTTGTACGGAAGTGAGAGTGCGGTATTACATATTGCAAATATGTTGTTCTTGATTTGATTATTTGACAAGTATTAAGGACTGGTCTTGAGAATAAAGCAGTTTTTCTTTCAATTGTTCTTTCCTTTAACAACTGTATAACTCCACTTTCACTTCGAAAATGCTTGTCCGGCATTCTAGCAGTTCAACCATGGTGGCGACCGCCCCCCCTCCCCGAGGGGGCCTCACACGCCCCACTTACCCGGGCCTCGCTTAGGCTGAAATAGGCCCTGGGTGAAACTCTGAGCAGGGTAAAACACGTGCAGGACAACAATGTAAAAATGAAATCACTAATTAATACAATTAATAAGCAGATTAAACAATTACATGTAGTGATTTAGTACTAATGTTAACCTAATTTCTAAATAGTCGTTGATATTGCATATTATACAAGAAGGGCAACTGCGTACTTATGCATGTTATTCTGGGGAACTGCTTGTTGTGTAGTACGTAGTACTTCTTCGTTATGCGGCGTTATATAGCAACTGTTCTAAGTAACTGTCTGTGGTGTGTTATACAATGCTTGTTTACATGAATATGAACGGATACACATTTTCCGAGTAAAATAATATTTTTTTATATTGGGCGCCTAAAATGTAGCGCCCCTCAAACTCTGCCGCCCTAGGCTATAGCCTACTTAGACCATTGGTTAATACGCCCCCTGTGTATTGTACGCGTCATGGAATGTATATACAGTATTATAAGTACAGATATACGCTTTAATTAATGTTCTTGGTTTATACTGGGATAAAGTACTATTTTCTGAAAAATATCAGTGTCACACGCTTAACCTACAATTCACACTTGACACGATGCCTACGAAAGATCAACATTATGATAATTATGAACGAGCCGTCCGCATGCGCAATTTAGCAGGTTAGAGGGAACTATGAACTATGAATTTTATTTCACACAACAAAAAATACAATATCAAACACATTAATAAACTTTAAATAAAATAATTTGAGTAGTGCGAGGTGAGTGTACGACCATACGGTCATTAACACACTCACCTTACTTAAATGAAAAAATGATTATAGTTATGCATGCTTCTGTAGATAACTTATTGTAAATAAGGACAAAGTAAATGATGTAATAATAGCAATGGAGGCTGCACTTATAACCTTCCTGTATGTACCCCCTTAGCTACTCACAACGCCAGACTGCCCTTTACAGATCTGTTTCCCACGGATATACCTAACGGCGAAATTGACTAAGTTGTATGCCCTTTGCTACTATGTGTGCAAGCAAAGAAAAGCAGTGCTTTTAAGCAGATAAAAACAAACAAAAACACAAACAAAACAAAGAACAACCAACCAAACAGACAAACACAATCAAATATCTTGTTTGATAAGTCTTTTATACCACTTGAATAATCTTTTTAAGTGGCAGATACATTAAATAATACAGAGGCAAAAACACAAACTACAAAATTTGCATTGAATAAGCGTTCGTTGCCATTATACAAAATCAAATTAGGCACACACACGACTTCAGCTACATTTCGCAGCAAAAATAGCCTTCACAGAAAGCGTTGGGAGAAATTTGAATTTTCGTTATTACAAAAGTTTGGGTATTCTCATTTCGAAACTGACGTTAAAGAAAAACTTATTGCAAACTAATCAAGCCATATTTTCCCATTATGCTATTTCATTTGGCACTTATTATTCCTGTTATTATTATGTGACTTGCTAGTATTCTATGTAGAGAGCAACAGACAGCATGTAGCTTCGGCACTGAAAAGAAGCCACAGTCTGCTGAGTTTTAAAATCACATCGATAAAACAAAAAATGGAGCGCATCTGCGATCTGAAACCTCACGGAGAGCAAGACGCTGTGAAACACTTGTTCCAAAATTTCAACTGTTATCCCTCGTAATCGCTTGCAGAGAGCATCTCAGCCAAATAAAACACAGTAACAACTGGGAGGCGTACGGGTTTGATTACACATATTCAATAAACAAATTCAAAGCAGACCGTTTCATGACTGAGGAGAGCATACATGGGAGAGTCTCAGAGCTGTTGGTAATCCAATCTTTATGTTGTCTCTTTATGTACGATCTCACTCGGTTTCAGAAGAAATCAGCTTGTAAATAAAAGTTGGAAAAAACTCTCAAGTTGGGTATACAGTTGGTGCAGCAGGAGGAGGACTCTAGCTGTCACTGTGGCTGGAGGAAGTATGTGGTTGTGATTCGTGAATTTGAATGTACAGAAACAATTTCTCTGAGTTAAATTGTTGTGGAAATAGTGCCTGATTATTTTTCATAAGCAAGAATTGGAAAAAGTCAATTATTGCTGCCATTTATGTGTGTGATATTAGGACAGAGCAAAGATATGACGATATATTTTTCTGGAAACTGTTGTTCAGATTAACATAAAAAATGTCGTCATAACGTCATAGCTTTCGGATCGCGGTTACTTTTTATTGTTAAAAATTCCTGATGGACTTATGCGCGTGTGCCAAACAGCAATAATTTTATAAGGTTTGATCATCAATTATCTCACCATTTCTTTTAGCGACCATAATAATGTGAACGTGCACCATTACAACAGTTGTTTCTTACTGGCGTCACATTACTGAGGACTGATGATAGACAAGCCTCAGCTGTAGCTTAACTTAATGTAAACTGTTAACGTGATTTCAAATTATAAGAAATTTTAAAAATCATTAGTGCTTCATCAAAGGATGCTGGGACCATCAAACATGTCTGCAAGTCTAGCACTAAGGACTCACAGGGCGTCATTATCATCAGACGGTTACGATTCCACCAGCTCAACAGACGGGGGCGTAACGAGCAGCACAAAACCAGACGACAGGTCATCCTCAGAAAAAGGTCACAAGAAGCAAACCAACGTGGCCGCGCTCAGTAAGGCGCGGCAAGCGGCAAACGCTCGCGAGAGGGCACGAACACATAGTGTGAACGTTGCATTTTCCGCACTCCGCACGCACATTCCTACAGAACCGGCCAACAGGAAACTGTCAAAGATTGAAACCCTGCGACTGGCTGTGAGTTACATAGCTCATTTAGAGACTGTTTTACTGTTGAGCGAGTTGGAAGAGGAGGTGGTAGAGCAACCCTGCATCCGCAGTGCCGAGTTACTTTCCAAGTTACATTCGTCAACCTTTCAGTCGCCCACTGTCTGTACATTTTGCCTGCGAAGCCAGACTGTAGGTAGTCGGTAACATTGTGAAATTTGGACTTCGCAAATTAACGTCTAAGTTGTGCAATTTGCTGTGTTAATAATGATGAATTGTCATCAATAATTAATAGCAAGTAATTTTATGAATTAATGCTAGTTGCTAAAGACGTTAAAATTTCAATGGAACGCAGTTAACAGTTACTGCATGAGTATGGGATGAACGAAACAATATTGGTCATTTTGTGATGTATCATGATTGTGTGATTATGTAAATTAAATCATACTGATAAGGTGAAGCTATGATACTTAACGAAATAAAATTACTATTTCAAAATACACAGGTTGATGTACGGTGTACATGTGAACGTAGCCTTAGGCCTGTATCACACAGAGCTGGACGTAGTCCGTAAGGCGTAAACTGTGAGGAAAAATGAACGTTTGCTGACCAATGGTCCCTAGTCACACAGTTAATTCATTTGTCATCTTCTGCCCACCGCGGTTTGCCTACCGTAAGCCATCAACCATTATCCGCAGTAGGTTCATGAGCAGTTCTTAGCTCTTCATAAGGCGCTTTATTGCGAAATGAATTTGGCCATTAATTTCATCTGTCGTAAGGTCAAGTGAGTCTTCTTTAACGCGATTATTAGCGAGTTTGTGATTTTTACTGTGCACAATTGATACCATGTGAATTCATAACAGAATGGTCTGATAAACGTTAAAAAGCAGTTTTAAAATACGACATTTCAAGATATTGCAATTAGATAATTACATTGCAGAAACGGATTATGGCAAAACGCCTTACTATTTATACAGAGAAAGAAGCATACTACGGATTATGATTGTGGATTGCGGTTTGCTCCTTACTAGCTCTGTGTGACAAGGGCTTAAGAGTACTAACAGGTAAACTGAAATGGTTCTTTCAAAAGTCCTCGGTGTGAGGCTTCGTGATCCTCCTGCTCTTTCTCTCCTATACAGGCTAAATTGCAGAGCTGCGTTCAATAAAACATGACGAAGCCAAACAGTTTGGAAATTCAATAATTTACGTGAGACGTATTGCAGCTGGCCTATATGGACTTGATGCAACTATGCTGAGTAAATCACACAGCTGCACCAGGCCAATATAGCACCTGTCAACAAAATCTGCCAGCACAGCTACGCTGACACAGCTGGCAGAGTTTTGCAATGTGACTCCGTGTGAACGCACCTTTGTTAAACCAGATGTAGTAGCACGAGTTACTCTTTGTCAGCGTTAAAATTATCCATTCACACCATTATTAAGGTGAATTAATGTCTTTTGAATGGGATTAAGAGTAAGTCTGTAATAATCCATTAATTTCTCAATAACAGTAATTATTTTCCAGCTTCCCAGTGCCTGTGCTGTTCTGTCAATTGTACGATACTGTTACAGAACTTCGCACATGCAGTAGCTAGCTAGTTGGTGTGTTCAAGTAAACAGCTCAACTTTACAGTGGATCTGGTCAATGTCACTGTCAATTGGATCTTTACTTCGTAACAGGAGTTTGTGTTTGTGTTATCACAGTTTATACAGCCTATATTGATTACGGTTAAATTCGATGCCTTTTGTTTCTTTACATGCACAGTAAGAGCGGAAAAATGTTCATCATTTTACTGAATAGATCAGTAATTGGCCTAGTGAGAACACACGTTGATGTAATAATTGTCTATGCATTCTAGTAGTTCGTTTTAAAACTAAATTCAATTACTGACAACTATAAAATTACCTGAAGTGTAAACCTGAATAAATATTTAGTATTTTTTGCTTGTGTATTGCACAATATTATGTAAGTATGCCTGAGTAATTTCTTATTTGGCTGGTACGAGCATAATTCAAGATATAGTGTTACAATCTAGAAAGATGTGAATAAAATTGTTCGCAATAATTAGTACCGTACATTAAATTCGATTAATGCCAATTAGTGAATAACTGTGATGAAAATCTCTTGCATTAGCTTGAAAATTTTTGTATTGCCTTGAATGCTAACGATGTAAACAGCATTAAAAGTTTTAATATGTATGAAATAACAATAGTAATTATCGAATTTTCAACGTTTTGTTGTTTATTTGTTTTAATGGCGCTTTTGTTCAATTTTGACAGCAGTCATCTGCAAATGCTTCCAAGGCAGCAAGGGTTCTTACATGGATGGCAAGTGCTTTTTGTGTGTTAACTATAACACCATTTTCTAGTGCAAATTATCCAGTTTAACTGTAAACATCTTATTTATTAATAATGAAAAGCGTTGTTTGCTATTTTGCAGACACAATTTAAATCGATATGCATCTTAATAACTGGGTGTGCAATATGTGTTGTAAA
This sequence comes from Tubiluchus corallicola, assembly GCA_030141605.1. Lineage (NCBI taxonomy): Eukaryota > Metazoa > Priapulida > Priapulimorpha > Priapulimorphida > Tubiluchidae > Tubiluchus > Tubiluchus corallicola. The sequence continues at coordinate 153,695 of JAQGDQ010000162.1, forward strand.
CATATTACTGTAATATGATTATAAACTGGCCCATTTTACAGAAATACAAAAACGCACATGCAGATTTTCGCATTCTTCTTACTGTTATTATTGCCGTTATTGTTAAACATTAAAGACATTGACCAACTTAATGGTCGAATGTAAAAGTTGGAGATGTTCCAATGTGCATCAATCGATGCCTGAACTACCGCATTTCCTAGTCTATGTTAACCACATTAATTTGTTACATTTTTGCAGCTCAATCTATCTTTTTGCAATTGCAACCAACAAGAAATTTTATCTAGCTTTGCAATCAAAGCAAAATCACGTCATTATTCATAAAGACATTTTCCATGATTTACACTTCTGTTTTTTGGGATTAGATTTAACTCATTCAAACGCCACTTGTGGAACATAACCAGCTATAAGACTGACTGATCTGATTGAATTTTATAGTGAGAGGCAAAATCAGCACACTAGAAGTTGTTGACCTGAATGATCATTGGACTGTTCACCATCTTGTGAGTTGTGTTTCAAAGCAGGTTAAAATACATACAATGATTCAGCAATTCATTATTAAATTTATCGGTGCATCAAATTACAACAATTGTGATCAATTAACTTATTGGAGAAAAACAAGAGAAGAAAAACTTAAAGAACTGTTTACTGCAATTCAGTTTTCGTTATACTGAGCAGTGACCCTATACTGAGCAGTCACACAAACGAAATTTTATCATTGATTAATACTTTTGTAATTGTGTTACAGTTTTACGTGTAAAATAAACTATCATAGTTCATAGTTAGAACAGATGTTTCTAACGATTTTACCTTAATTTGCTGTGGTTCGAGGGGCAAAGGAGCAACTTTATAAAGTGGCCAGCTGTGTTTTTAAGTTTGAAAGGTAAAATTTACTTGTAATTAATTGTGCAAACGATGGCGCAATTTTTTCCCACGTTCTGAATTAAACAACCACTATAAGTTAGCCATCTTGGGCTTGCTGAAAAACATGATGATTGATGTTATTCAGCGGGGAAATTTACAGACCCAATGATACGGCACGTAAGTGGTGCTCTTGCGTGTTCGGCTTTGCGGAGTCGCCGGCGTCGTCATCAAGAAATGTACATAAATGGCGGAGAAGCGTGCAGTTTTGAATACGTGAAGATAGTAATTGGGAGAAACGCAAGTGATTTCTAGATACGTGAATGAATAACCTCTTTTAAATTAAGTAGTGAGTATTTTTCAGTGATGTAAGTCATTGGTCAGACCCGTCTTTGCTTACGCAGATGTGGTGTGGGAGCCATCAGTTTCAGGATCAATGCTTCTGACCCTTTTATCTCAGGGTAGATTTCCGAAAAAGGCTATCACAATCATCAGCATTGTTCAAATTGTGTCAATCAATTGTACATCAATATTTATCGTATTCTAGTTTTCGTTATTTCGTAAAGAAAATTTTTGGCGCTATTAACTTCAAATTGCTATTGTCTTCAAATAAAGTCTTCCTTGGTATTTGTCAATTTATCTCTCTTTCTTGATTATAAAGTGAGCAATGTAGAAATACATTCTTCAAATATTCAATACAATCATTAGATTGACAAACTTTGATTTTCAAGAAATCTGTGTAATGGATTTCCTCTCAACTCCAGAGCACCGATTCTCGCTTTAACTAGCAACTCAAATTTACAAGAATCATCCATCCTCACTTCAAAACGTGATTGAGATTTATTCCTACTGCATGCAATCGCTTATGAAGACCTATCCAGTTGATTTTTCCAAATCTACTAGCCAACCTCACTATTTTTCCTTTCTATGAAATTATTTCAACGCTTCTCTGTCAAAGTTTTATCTATTTATGTTTACATCAAGAAGGATTCTATCCACACAGTAGAGAAAATTCCACAAAGAATGACCAGTTTGATTCCAGGACTGGGTAACTTAACTTAGTCACAAAGGCGTCAAGAAATTGGTCTAACCACACTCATGTATAACCTCATGAGACAGGACATAACATAAACTTTTATGATTCTATGGTGGTTTATGATTCTTCTGTTTTATCGATCCATGGATTGAGTTTAAAAATTTAGATCTTGCAATATGGCGGCAGGCTATGGGAGAACTGAAACCACTATAATATTCGCAATAAGAAAGATCAACCCTACTCAATAAGACTGACATTATTTTAGTAATTTTAAAGCAGTAATTTAAACAACAGTGCCATATTGCAGTCCTCAGTTATCATAGACATAAACAATTTATTTTCTTTCTCTGACATTTGAGCAAGGTGTAAGTGCAAGATTCTTGCTATTGGTAACTTCATCACTAGTTGTAATCACTTGCTATCAAATAAGTTTCTACGCTAATATTTGACTGTAATAGTAAGTCATAAAATTTTGTTAATTATTATAGCTTATAAAATGTATAATTTACAGTCTAGATTTGAGATTAAGGTGAGCCATGGCATTATCATGCTGTTCATCCAGTTTCTTTAAATATGGTCACTTGCCCCGGCTAGTAAATTTGGTAGTTTGTTGTCCTTATTTTCTTTGCCCTTGTTATTATTAGTATTAAAAACTGTAGTGGTGTTGTTATAGTTGTTTCTTCAGTTTTTAGACTTTCCTTTTGAAATTTGATCATTCTCTACTTTCTATTGGTACCTTATTGCAATACTTTGGCGCAATGCTTGAAAATCCTAATCAGCAAAGGCTTTCTTTATGTACAACAAGTTCTAAGCCATTTGCTTAGCTAACTCGTGTGTTCCTGTCATAAACACGTAATTGTAGGCAATCAGCCAATTAAGTTAGAGCCATTCCATTTAATGCTTTGTTGGTTAAAACTAATGTTTTAAAAGCACACTGACATCTGATTGGTAGCCAATGAAGACTGAACAAAGCATTTGTGACAGTATCATATTTGTAACACCTGTTACAATTTTGACAGCCCAGTTTTGCACCCTTTGCCTTGGGTTCAAGGGACCCTCTGGGAGTTCAAGAAATAATGAATTTGCATATTCAAAGTTTGATAAAACAAAGGAAGACAACATTAGATAGAATCCTTAGTTAAATACCTTTTTTATTTTGTAATTTGATGTAAGTTACCCCTTACTTCCTTACTTTTTTACACTTAGAATGTACCTGTTCTTTCAAATTTAAATTATTGTTTAGAACAGCAAATATATTAATGTGTATTATTAGCTAGAGTTAGAGTTCAATGTTGTTACGTGAAACCTTATTTTTCCAAAATTTGTCGCAATTTTTAGGCAATTAAAACTATGTTGTTGAAATATGAAATCACATGCTCTTAGATGTGTTCTTGTGTGATCTAATATGTGATTTGATTATGTATTTTCAGCAAAACACGTTGAGCAAATTTGGGCTAATCCTTGTCAAAAGGCTTTATCAATTTCTGTCAAAAAACAACTGTTTTACTGAGAAAATTTTTGTCTTACTTTCTAGTGTTACAGCAGCCATTTGTGGATTTATTCCGACACGCAAACATCAGAGAATGGAGTGGTGCATCCAAAACGGGAGAAGTCACAACGCTTATGGTACACTATTAGCAAACATAGACACAGGCGTATAATTCAGAAATTCTAACTAGGTGGCGGAGAATTTCAGTGATAGGTTTAGATAAGTTTACATTCTCTGCTTGACAGGCTACTGTTAAACGAATAAGGCTTTTTACAGTTTTGTTGTGCATATGCACAGTTGCTGTAGGTCAAAGGTTAAGTGTACCCCAGCAATATGTCTTAACTATAACCGTCACATGTAGGTAAAGCAAAGCCGGCTACCGCATCACTTCAGTAATGTCAGTTGTTTTTACGTGGATTTTACTTAATTATGCATTACTCTTTACATAGAGTGATTTACTAGCAGGAACAAGAAAAAATGAACTAGCTAAGCTTCTAGCTAGCTGCTAAAGGTGTTACTTGTGCAACAGCATGGGCAGCGAGGCTTTGTCAAGTGTACACAAATGCATTGTCTGGTACACTTAACCTTTGACGTATTCACGATCATCATCAATCGCTTGAACTCTGAAAAGGCTTATTGGCGATGGCCAGAAAGGTGTACAGTTAACCTAGTTAGGCAATAGAAAATTAGGCTCATGTAACTTGCATTGGTAAAGGTAGGAGAAGTACTTAATGCTCTACTGAAGCACTCATGATCATGCTTTTTAAGCATTTGCCTCAATAAAAGTCTTTTTTGTTGCTGCTTCGTCATCTTTGCTGACAAAAATAAAAAGTTTTGCCGTCCCTGTTTTAGCTGGGTTAAAGAAAACAAGTCGGCTTTGCAAACTGCAAAAATAGGCTTCCGCACTCCTTTAAATTTCCGTTTCTTTGAAATATTTTTTCCAGGACAAGACATTGAAATGTATGGTTTACAGAATCACAGGCGCTGTAGCGGCTTCAAACTACATACAAATTCCAAGGTCGTCCTCTCAAAGTTTGGCTCTGACTGGCCGTTACTGTTATATTTTATTCAAGTAAGTTCGCACGTGCTTTTTTATAATCATAAATAAAAGTAATTTTTAGTGGCTGAGTAACTTGCATTAATTCGTTTTGTTGGTGGGTCTTTAGTGCTTACTACACTTTGCATTCATCTTTGCCAATTACTATAAAATTACTATTATACTATTATTATTACACTGCCTTCACTATTAAAGTAATTGAGGTGCAACAGGATTCTTATTAATTAGTTACTTCAAAATTTTATGAAACTGATTCTAGCCAGCTCACAATTTACGGGCTAGAATAATACCTCACAGGTCATGATGTGTGGTTAACAACTTAAGTTAAGCAATATCGAACCTGGTTAGTAATTAGATGGGTGTCTCCTATGAAAAGGGCTTCATCAGATTCTATCATACTGCCCGTGTATCATCTTCTCGTTGAGGACTACTCAGTGCTGTGTTTACTTATCAAATCAATTTATTTCAATCCAGCAATACATATACAATACACCAACATAATTAATTTGTTAACAATACATCCGGTCTTCATAAAGTCAGGGTGATTTCTGTGTCATGTGCTCAGAGCCTTCACTTCATACTTTTTTACCTTTGTAATTGTTTGTCAGTTTTTTCTAATAATGTATTCACATGCTACATTGCTCCAGATAAAATAAGCTGCATGGAGTGGGAGCTCAGCAGCTTGCCACCTCTGCTATATATATATATTAGTACATATATATTAGTACAGTGAAAGTTAGTTCAGCAAGAATTACAATTCTAGTCTTAATAAGAAAACCTAAGCTGGTAGTAGCCAATTTCTTACTCAATAAATAGTCGTATCTGTAGGCCACTGGCTGGCAAACATTTTGTGATCCATGTGGATGTGATCGGAGCTGACGGATTGCCAATCCGCATTTCGCTGTCGAGTCTGTTCAAGGAATTTAAGTCGGAAGTATCCAGGTTGTTGTTTCCCTTATGCCGCATGACGGATAACGAACCAGATTCCTACGGAGCAGATGGAGGTATAACTTGTAAACAAACAGTTTTGTTTAGTATTAGGCTTAATGTCATCTGAAGCTATGGGTCTTTGTAATTTTCGTTTTGTTGCTTCTTGATTCACAGATAATTTTGTAATTTTGCCTCATTAAATTTAATAAATCGGGTATTTATTTGTAACCAATTTTTACTTAAAGGGAAGAAAAAGAAATTTTAAAGTACATCTTAAAAAACTTTTCATACAGAGTTATGTTACTTACTATTATGCTTAGGTGTTTGTAAGACATATAATTAGAAAAGAATACTCTTATTAATTTAAAATATTCATGTCATATGGTAAAACAGCATTGCAACGCCATCCCATTGAGTACCACTTGTTCGCCAAAAATTGTATTTTTAATCTCATCACAATGTAAAGTAATTTAAACTTTTGCTTAGTTAGCGAAATGTGTGGTACAAGTGCTGTGATTATTTTTTAAGCTCTATGTAATTTTATCTAAACTTGTAGCGTTAAATGGCTGTGCGCCTAACGGTCATCGCGGGAGTTTAAATTTACAAGTTCTATATAGAGTTACAGCTAACACAAGTTCTGTATTCAGTAAGACAGCATGTAAATGGTATAAAATTTCAAGACTATATCTTGGGTGTTTTCTTGTACATAAAATATAATAGCAAAAATAAAAGCTTCATTGTTCTAGAGTTCAGTTGAAAATGATAATAGTCATGTAACCACTGCAAGCTGGTCATTGAAGTTTGTAAGCCATGAGCACTTTTAATTTATTTTGCTATTTTTTCCTATTGCTGCAGATAGCTCTGTAGACAATCACTCAGTGAATGTTTGGACAATCGTGTGTCTGGACCTGCAGGAAATTTTATATCTCTACTTGCGATGTGTATATTCTCACTTAAAGAGCATCCGTCTTTGTGCTTCTCTTCTTGTCAAGAACATCGTCGTCAGCGACACTTTCTTCTCACCAGGTTTGTAGCTTCCAAGCATTTTGAAATCTTTGGTGATGAATAGTACATTAGTAATCACATGTTAGTAACTCATGTACTTTCTAGTAGTAATTGTTAATATTGTGTATGAGTTGCAACTTAGGAACTAGAGAAGTAGGCAAGAATTTTTGTATTTTTGATAACTTGATTAATGAGTAATGGTAACAGTGCTAACACAACAATCTTATATGTTTTATGCATCACTACCATTATATAAAGGTGCTCACGTAAATGTAAATGCCAAGGGGTTGATTAATTGTATTTTTTTAAAATTCATATAAGATCTCACCTCTAGATTGTCTTCTCTGCTTGTATATTTATTTGTTTTATATGTGTCTTATATTGACATATAATTTATGTAACCTGCATTTTGTTTAACTCCTGCCAATTTCTTTCATTCCTATACCTCAAAGTGATCTATAATCTAATGTGGTCCATAAATATGATTTTTAAGAATTACCTATTTTATAGTGTAAGTAAAAAACAATATGTATAAGTATAAATATAGTATAAGTGTAAGTAAAAACAATAAATATAAATAGAACTAACTGCTAAAGATTACGAATTGTGAACTATTATGTGGAACACTAAATCTTGAACACTTGGTCTTTGTCGTTGTGAATGTCACCTATTCTAAAAATGGGCTTAATTTAATAGTGAACGGTTTACTCTAGTTTTGCTATATTCTAGTAGTTCTACTATTTGGCTATTCCAAGATGTTATGTGCAGACATCTGTTTACTTATATTTTTGTTGAAACTTCTACGTGAATAAACGTTTAAAGTATATTATACTGTTAATCGTTTTGTCAACACGACAGTCGTACTCATTCCTCAGAAATGTGTTGTTAAAAAATAGGCACTATACTATATCACCTAAAACATTTTAGGTAATTAATAATCTCCGTGAATAAATATACCAATGCAGTTAGTAAAAGGGAAGTCTAAAGGGGAAGAAAGGGAAGGAATTGTTCAGAATAATTGAACTGTCACAATTGTTTGAACTGCATGGAAATGGCAGTAACTAATATGATAAGTATAAATAGAATAGAATAAAGTAGAAATTAATTTTTTTCATGGATACGTAAAAAATGTGTTACATACATGTTATTTCCATGATGGTCCAAGTGTTAGTATAAAAATGAGATCAGAAAGTACAAAATACACAGAAACTATTAAAAATGCTGCAGATTACTATAAGTTAAACTAAGATTATGTACAAATTAAATAATAACAAAAGTGCAACGTAAACTTAAATGTAGTGTAAACCATTGACAATTGTCACAAACCACTAGTCGTCAATTAAGAAACTATGAGTGAAACAAAGGATAAAAGATACGGATGTTAATATATTGTAAACTACTGGTAGGTATGAATTGTATAATTGTATTGTATTTTATAAATTAAAAAATGATGTAAAAATCCATATTATAAAAATTGTAGAATTAAAAGATAGTGAATAGACAAAAAATCAAAGCACAAAGGATCAGCGATGATTATATATAAAAATTATGGATATAAGATCAAATTTGTACAGTAAAACTTTGCTTTATTGTTGTGCATAATAAGTACATCCTTTATTGTTATGCAGAGGAACAAGGCACTGCTAAACTGCCGAAGGTTATGAGCTATCCACTAATGAAGGGTCAAACCTGGACAGATCATTATAGCTTTGTTGTGTAAGTGTGAATTTGTGTCGTTTTCTTATCTTTTTCCATAGGGTGTTCTGATAAGGGGTTCTCCAAGATCTTGACTTGATCTCGTGTGGAGCTGCATTTTTCTTCTCTTTTTACTGGCAGATAAGTGTGTGATCGAGAAAACAGAAACAGTCGCCATGTTCGAATATTTCTTACCTTAAGTTCCCGTATTTTCCTTACTTAAAGGCCTATATAATTCTAACAGACACTGAAGTTTTTTTAATGCATTCTTATGTTTACATAAAGAATTCGTAGTTATTATTAAACAAAAGAAACTGATGAATTAAATAACTTGTCTTTTTCTGGCAAATTGCCAAAGCGTGAATTGCTGTAAAGATCACCATGTTTTGTGTCTTTGGCGTGAGTGAGCGAGAATGACGCACGAGGTACAGAAACTGTCTTTGGTTACTGATGTTTGTTTATCGATCTTTGGTGACCTTGTGACTTATTACGTTGTTCTTTTCACGCAACGAAAAATAGTGGTTCTGCAAATTTAATACCTACAACAAGTGATTAAAAATCAAAAGAAACGAATTTTACAGTAAGTTTATAATAAAATTAATTGAATAATGAGAGTAGGATTTTAAATTGTAAAAGCTTATATTATAGTGAGGGCTTAGTTTGACTTTACTGTAATAATTCATAATTATGACTGAGTTGAAGTTTGAACATTTTTTAGTTTGCCAGTCACGCGATCAGTGCTGTCTGATCATTCGCTGCAACTAAATCTTCACTCCAGCAGCACAATCGACACAGAAGTTGGCATAGAAGACGGTCAGTCGAGAGACGTTAGCGTTCATCGTCCCACGAGTTCTTCATCTACGGCTCTCAGCATTTTGACCACGCCGAAAAAGGTATGAACGTGGACGTTGTCTGATGTAATTCATGACAAATATTAAAAATTTCATTGTTCAAGTCTCTTTAATGCTGTCGTTTCACAGCAACTGAATCAATTCAGCACACATGTGTCTCCACCTAGACCTACTGCTAAGGTGTGGTGGGCAGACTGCATTACTGTGATTCAAAATAGCCATCTATTTTACATTGTGTCATTTTATATTAGTAACTCATGTTTTTCATAATTGCTTATATTCTTTAATTTGTGGAAAATGTAGAAGCCAAAGAATTTGAAGAAACACAGCAAAAGTTCTCGAAAACCAATTTCTACCACTCCATTGTCAACTACTAAGAATTATGGTACTGCCACAATTCAAGGTAATAAGGAAGTGCACATTTTTGCTCCACCTGGTGGTGAAGTTGTTATACATCATGGAAAACCCAAGGTAAAATCCAGTCTCTATATATAACTAAATAATTCTAAAATAAGAACAAGCTTTTAATCTTAGCATAGTAGTGTAGAAAAATACTACCGACTAGCAACTGAAAAACACTGTTTCATAAAATTATTATAAAAATAGTTATTGGCCTGTCATAGGCCACGGCTTCTTAAGTTCTCTTTCATTATTTTCTTTAATAACTGCCATCATTTTCACATAATTATTGTTATTTTACTGATTATATACTGTATTTCAGAATTCTGTGCCAATCAATGTGATAATGGTATATGGTAAATCAATAAATTATTTTGCAATTTTGAAAATATTGAATTTAAAGTTGTTTTGCAATTTATGTTATGTTATGGTATGTTACTCGAGTTTTTAGCAAGTGAAAGCTTGTGAATTTGCTTACAAGAAGGTACCGCTGTAAGCAGTAATATAAATACATTTTTGAGTACAATAAGCATCGTGTTTAAATAGTTTTAGCGTTGTTCTAATGTGTCACACTGCAATATCTGTAAGTATGACAACTGCATAAACATACGTATGCATTAGTACCCTGCAGTATGCCTGGGGGGTATGCGTGCAGTATGCTTAACATACGTTTGCTCAGTAGCTAGTGACACAACAATTTTTTAATCATCTTTTTTAGATTGAGCGCAGCAGATTACTGTTGTAGCATTTCATCCACTGCATTTACAGCATGCTATGTATTTCTGAGGAATTATTTTATTTTATTTGTTTTATAGGTGGAGAAAGACGTTCGAGAACCAAATCGTATTCGTACGGTCAGCCCTAGTAAACAAGTGTTAGAACCTAATCCTATAATGCGTTTACATAGAGTGATAGGCTTTGACATGGCCGGTTTATGCACCGCAGAATTCATGCAAGACGGAACTCGCATTGTGTATCCAGCCTTTGCCGTTGTCGTAATCATGGACATCATAACCGGAGAGCAGAAATTCCTTGTTGGACACACTGACAAAATCGCCGCTGTAACGATAGACGGCCGTAGTGAGATGATAGCTTCTGGTCAGTATGGTGGCTCCTCTGTTGTGCGAATATGGAAGCCTTGTTCTAATGAATGCGTGGCCATTGTGAGGGCTCATGATCACGGGCTGAAGTTGCTAAGATACTCTTCATCTGGACAAATGCTTTATGGCGTGGGGAAAGATACTCATGGTTTAGACATGATTGTGGCTTGGGACACATCTGGCGCTGAAAAGGGCCACGTGGTCCAGTTGGCAGTAGCCCATACGACCTCTGTGATATCATCTTTTGAAATTAATCCCGTTCACATGCACAAGTTTGCTACTTGCGGACCGGGTAACGTCCACGTTTGGCGGTTTTCCAAAAACTCGCTACGAAGTTGTTCGGTGAATTTGCGCATGTATTCTCAAGTGAAACTTACAGATATCTGCTACCGATTAATAGATGTTCATAGCGCAGTGCACGATTACACACTGTTCGCCAGCACTGCATGTGGACACTTGTTCGAAATAAATCCGGACACTGCCAGTGTGTTTCACGTCCGGATAATGGTGGCATCTCGTTCCGGGGACGTTAACATGAGCGGATCGAGTTCTACAATCACTACTGGCAAGGGCATATCTGTGAACAGTATCACTTCGAGTAGGTCCATATGCGCCACAGGTTCCAATGATGGATGTCTTCGCGTGTGGTCGAGGGATTTCGATGCTACGCTTGTCGAAGTGCAGCACGAGAGTCCTGTTATAAAAGTTCTGGTTAGTGAAGATGGGCTGAAGGTGTTCTGTGTAACCTCGCACGGAAGTTTGGGTATCGTTGATATAACAACTCAGGAATATACAACTTTAGTTCGATCTCATATTGGAGAAGTTCTTTCAGTGTCACTGGATCCATCTGGTGACTACTTTAGTACTGTTAGTATTGACGGTACATTACGTATCTGGTCAACACGCATATATCAGCAAATTTACGATTTTAGCCTTCCCGGCGAGAAGCCATGTTGCATTGGGTTTTGTCCGGAGGTGTTCCAGCCGGACGTTAAGCAGTTTGCGACTGGGTTTCTGAGTGGCAAAGTTGTGATATTTGAGATTCCGTCCATGGCAACCATTGACGAATTAAAACCGCTAGCCGGTCAAATAACTGGTTTGTGTTATTGTTCAAAAAATAAGGATAAACTGTGTTATTGTGATCAGTCTGGCACTATTGTCTTGTACAACATTGATGTGTTTGGTTACTCTTTAATTCGTGTCTTGTCTTCTGCGGTTTTGTCTGATGCATCGCTGTTACCAAACGCTTTAACCGTGAGTCCGAGTGGAGAGCACATTGCTTGCATTGGTCCCTCAGAACAAATTGTGACCGTTTTCGACACCGTTGATCTAAGCACAGTTCTGCGTCTAGATATTAGTCTGGTGAAGATAAATTTCAGCACTACTTTCCCGTGCCTAGACTCGGCAGTGCAGGTAGCCTTTAGTCAAGGTCCTCGTGAGTCGCGTGCCCTTTTTGTCGCGACATCAAGCGGCCGTTTATTGAGGTTTGATGTCGACAATGGTGCCCTTTGTTCTCAAAGACGCGAAGTTCACACCGGGAGTTGTTCCGCTGTTGTTTCTTCGATAAGTGGAAAGTATGTTTTGACGGCAGGCGACGGAAATATTAAAGTTTGGAATAGTACTTTGAGTGCCAATATCATTCCACAAATGTTCATTGGTCACAGTTCGAAGATAAATGCACTGCGGTTTGCTGCCGATGGGACAAAGCTCGTGTCTGTCGGCGATGCCATTTTCGTCTGGCGATTTTTGGACGGAGAATCGAGGCAGAGAGGATGGGATGATGTGGATTTTCTAAAAGATTCTCGCCAAAGTCTTTCTCTGGAAAGTATGTCTCATCCACAACCCAGGGAATTAATACTGGACAGACAACCCAGTGTATTAGGTATTTCTGCATTTTGATTGGTAAATGTGATCTGACCTGGCCACACATTTTCATTTTATGTGTTTGTTCATTTTTGTCAGAAATCTTCCGTAATTGTTCCATGATTATTTTTCAATGAGTGGATATGAGTGGGGCTTGCTACTAAATGTTAATGTTTTTTTATCATACTGTTATCTAATTGATGAGAGTTGTTGTGTGTCCACATTTGAATTGAATGTACACATGCAGATGTATAGTAAGTCCTTGCTTAATGACTCCCCCTTTATCTTGCAGACAATATGAACAAGGATGCAGTTCCTGATACGGCTGATACAGCTTGCCAGACGGTAAGTTTGCTTACGAGTGCTAAGTTAAAACATTACTCAGTTTCGTAAAGTTCTTGTGTTCGGCGACGTTTGTATGAATAACGTTGCCGAGTATTGCAACACTAATTTGTAATAGTCATCGTTCTATTATAAATCACTAGGCTTCATGTTGTTGGTAAAAAAGCTTAAAGGGAAGAAAAGGGAATTTTAAAATATATGCAAAAGAATTTTCCGTACAAACTACAAAGTTATAGTACTTAGCATTATGCTTACCTGTTTGAAAGACTTATATAACTGGACAAGAAAATTGTTAATAAGTCAAAATACTTGTAGTACCTGGTAAAACTGCACTGCATTGCTATCTCAGTGTGCACAACTGATTTATCAAAAAACATTATTGATCTTAATTTTTTGCTGAGTTAATAAAAAGTGTGTTACAAAAGCTCTGATTATTTTGTCAAACTGCATAATATTATCTAAACCTGTTTCAAATGACCTTCTGTTAAAATGGCTGCACCTAACGGTCATCGCGGGAGTTCAAATTTACATGTTTTGTTGTCCAGCGTTACTATAACACAAGCTCCATATGCAATAATACAGTATGGCGGTCATACAAAAATTTTTAAACTTTATTTATGAATAGTGTTTTATGTGCTATAAAAATGCATATTGTCAAAGTTTTGCACTGTGCAGTGTTGAATCGAAAGAATGTTGTCTATTTTAAGACGAAATTCTGTAATCTTGTTATAATTGCACCCAAAAACTGTTTATGTTTCACCAAATTTCTCTTGCAGATTTTACATGCTGAGAATAGTTTGGAAACGGCTGATAAAAAGTCTGACTACTACACAACTGCTGAACCGTGTATGGTATTTTCTTAGCGTACTACAGTTTCACTTGTAGATAAAAGCTTCATAGTTTCATAAGATGGCACAAAGGCAATAGGGCAAGCATTTCATTATGTGTTACGCAGGTTCTTATATTGTTTTAATTATCTATGCATTTTTTGATTATTTAATATTTTGTGTTTTGGCAAGACATTAATCAAACTTGGTTCAAACATGATATACTGCCACCACATTTCAAGATGACCCACCCTGTCAAAATGGTTGGGTCTCATCGTGGGAGTTTAAATTTACTCTGTTTTATACAACATTGCTGCTATTACAAGCTCTGTGCGCAATAAGGCAGCAGGTAGATGATACCAAATTTCAAGATGAACTTTTTTTACCTTTATGTAAGTATAGGGTTTCTTGTGCGTTAATTAAACTATTGCAAGCTGCTACACACTAAGCTCAAATCGAACACAAGACGAGAAGATTTGTTGATGGAAAGTTTGCCCAAAAAATGAATTTTAAGTGATTTTTAAATTTGGTAGCATTTTTGGTGTTTAACCACAGTCGGAGACCCGCTATTGCAAAAGTTTAGTCTGCGAATGTTGAACGTTTGAATCTGACATTAATATTTTCATTTGATCCAGGTCTGTGATTTATATCATTTTGGTGATCTTGTTGTAGATCATGTTAACATGGCTGACAGAACAGCAAGCAACGGCATAAATAGCAATCACATGGAACCTAGAACTTTCCAGACTCCCTCAGCAAAGTGTCACTTTCGGAGGAAGACCCGGGAAACTTTCCTAGCAGAGGTATAAAAGTGGCAGTTACCGTTGAGCGTGTTCTTCTCAAAATGGAACATCTTAATATTAGAATTCTTCACAAGATGAATGCCATTTGGCATAGGTCAACCAGACCTCTTCTGTGCTTTTTTTTAAATCACCAAAGGTTAAAGGAAGACAGGATAATTTTTCATACCCTACCCCAAGTACGGTAAAAAGTATCCATTTTAACAGCAATAATATTGTGGTAAAGCATTTCTGGTGATTAAATAATAGGCTATTGATGACATCACAAACAAATATAATTTTCAGCAGCACAAACATTCCGTGAGCGTGTTTCAAATGTTTGCAAAGGCAAAGATTGAAGTTCAGTGCTACTGTAAGGGATTCAGTGTGTTGTACTAAAACTCTTGTAAAGACATTCTTGAAAAAATAGTATGTTTCCTTTCAATATTTTAAATAGTAGATTGTTTTGACCTATATTTTAAGATTGGGTCCGGTTTTCCTTTAAAGGATTTAGCATACTTTTAGTCATAGACCCGGAAGGTTTTGGACAATGTTTGAAGACCATGCTTCAAATTTGTGTATTGCGCTATCTGAGTTTAAAATTTAAGCTTTAACACTTGACACCTGACTTGATATGAAGAATGAGTGCGTAAAACGATTTTTATTAACCTATCCAGTAATTTACACTTTCACACTATAATTCTAGACTTTTATACAGTAAACACTCTGCAAGCTTGGAGCCTGGACCCATTAGAAGGTGTACTTAATGCAGACGATACTGGCAAGCAGGGGCGTATCAAGATTTTATGACGTCCTAGGCTAATCATAGTTCTGTCCCTCACATCTCTATTGTGAAGTCATGGTCATCTATGTAATCAGCAGATTAATCATTACTTGTGGTGTAATACTATTAACCAAGTTTCTATGTGGTCATCATTAGTTACATGTATTTGCATAGTTCTTATATTCATGTAGGCCGCACAACTGCTTGTTGTGTAATACTTTACACTTGCTCGTTATGTGGCACTTAGAAGCTGTGCTCAGTAACTGCCTGTGGTGTGTTATAAAATATGCCGTTTACATTTGGAATATGAAAGTATACACCTTTTCTGAGGCGAATAAGATTTTTTCCTAAAATGTTGCGCTTGTCAAACTTTGGCGCCCTAGGCTATAGCCTAGTTAGCATATTGGCTAATACACCCCTGGTGGCAAGACCAGAACTTAACTAGTTATGAAGGATAGACCTCTAAATTTGGACACTTGACTGGCGTAGCTGTGCTATTATGTTTAGACTTGTGTGCATTCTCCTTCAATAGAATGATTCTCCGTCACTTAACTATTTACTGACCACTCTTGGTGCTGCGTAACTTCATTGCTACTCATGCTGTTCATTCCTGGGAGTAATTGTACAATGTAATTACTTTGACCCAATTGCTGAGCTGAAACATTTATCTTCTTATGCAAAAAAACAAATTACTATTCATTAAACAGTTATCCACTAATTCATATATTTGTCTATATTATATATAAATCTATATATATAATTTATATATTCTAGCACATAAAATGTCACAAACTTTTTTAACTCCTTCTTCCCACATCATTGTTTCAGAAACGATACATGACATCGGACTCGTCAGCGGGCTTGCAACTGAAATCCGTTTTCGGATACAACGGCAACGGGCGGCATAACATGGTGTGGTACCCAGACACGGGACTGTTTGCATATTCGTCAGGTTGCTTAGTTGTCGTAGAAAATCTTTCAAGTGGCACGCAGAGACATTTACGTCAGCATACGGAGGAGATATCCACCCTAGCTTTGCAGTCTGATTGCCAGGTGTGTTGGTAGTGTCTTGTCAGAACCATGATAACTTGTAATATAGGTTTGTTTGTATTATGCTGCATATACCGCCTAATTTGATGCACTTTTCAGTCTTATTGTTTGTACTCCCACTACTCACTTATTGGTTTATATGCAAATGGTGTCAAGTTCTAGAGTGAGAGTAAGCTTTATTGATTATTTATTTATTTATTTGCTTGTCTTTTATTGGTTTATTTTTAAGGAAAAATGCTGTGCACATAAGTTGCTACATGGTGGTCATAGTTTTTTCATAAGGTTACTTGCTTTTACTTAAGTATCAACTCTTTAACACTGATATTTCAAGGCTGACTGTAGTATAGCGGGAGGTATGGTTGCCCTGTATGGTAGCCAAATTGTCCACCCACTTCCTTAATTGTAACACAGCCTTCGACTGCTACAAATACACGTATATGAAATTGCCATTCAACTAAGGTATTTCTTCTTGACGAAAATATGAAAACACTGAACAACTAGATGTTTAAGTTAACTGTTTCGAATTCTCAAGTCCTTTCTCATCTCTTCAACGTCAAGTTATTCAGTATAATTGTTGAAAGAATTGCTAAGAATTGATAAGTGATTCTAGTTGAGCAAAGATAATTCTTCATTAATTTAAACTTAGAAAAACTCCGCTCGCAGCTACCATGCTAACAGCTCACACTGGACCTTCAATTAAAACATAGCGAAGCACTTGACTGGTTTTGTCTGTGTGAGATAAATCTGGCGTGGTGTGAAAGATCATTGCAAAATATTTTGCCTGTTTAACTTGATCACAACTATTTTCTTTTTCACATTTTCTCGAAGAACAGTAATAAACTCATTTTGAATCTGTGGTGACAGATAGAACATAGTTATCTTGCCAATCATCCCAGCGATGAAAACATTAACATTTTTTGCTAGGCCTTTATTTACATTCAACTATGTTTGCTTTGTTGGAAGTTTAGGAAATATGTAAGCTTCTTGTTTTAAGGTACTGGCTTCAGCTTCGGTAGCTGCATCTGAGCCGGGTTTTTGTTTGATATGCGTCTGGAATTTGCACGATTACACCTGCACGTCTTCGTTGGTGTCGCAACACAAATATGCCGTCATCTGCATGGATTTTTCTAAAGATGGTCGCTTTCTTCTGTCTGCAGGTAAGGCTTCGGCGAGTAATCTGTACCCAAAAGTGTCTTCGTCTTTTCAAATAGCTCAAATTAGTGCTCGTTTGTACTTGATTTGGCAGCCATAAATATACTTTTTTGGTAAAAATATATTTAGGCTATAATTAAAACGTGTTTTGTTGTGTGTGACATTCAGTAGCAACTTGGTATTGAATTGTCAGACAATACCAATAGTAAGCAAGCATTGTGAAGCACTGGCATGAAATTACGAAAGGAGAACAGAGAAAAAGGGTAAGAAACTGATTTATAAATAACTAGACAGACAAATAATACATTGATATCAGGCAACAAAATATTTTAACACTGGAAGAATTATTATCGCTGTAGGTTATTAGAACGTTCATCAGTGTCTCTAGATTACTAGATGTTCAGCAATGTAACATTAATTTTTTATAGCTATGCATGTCTGCTTGACAAAGCTATAATGATTACTTTAATAAAAATTAGAAGATTTACAAGACAGGAATTCGAATCCAGGCTAAATGTGTGGGGCTTTCGGACTGATAGTCAAATGCCTTATCCATTAGGCCACAAATAAAATCCAGATTTTCTTGAGGCTTCCAGTTCATTCCTGGTGGTACGTTGCTGTCAGGTGGAAACATGCAGTGAGAATTAATCGCTCTTGCAACAATGAAAACTGTAACCCGCGACAGCTTTCAAACATAAACGTGACGATGATAACTGTTTGATCTGGTCAACAACTCAATGCAAGGCAATGTTTTATTGTCTCACACATGATTCCATAACTGTTTGTGGTGTGTTAAAAATGCAAGACAAAACAGCCGGATAGCAAAATGTACCTCTCATGTTACTTTTAAGAGGAATCTAGAATAAATAATTTTTGTTTGATCAAAATTTGTATAATACCAGGTGACTTCCGTGATCCAATGATTACTGTCTGGGACATGTACTCTTTAGCAGCGGTGGCGACCGCTTCTCTCCTCTTTCCGCTGCATCATCTCAACTGGGATCCATATCACGTGGACGAGTTCGTTGTAGTCGGTGGGCGAGGAAGCGTATCGTTCTGGTTGGTGTGTGAGCAGAAAGACAGGTTAAACTTAGCCGTATTGAATGTACATTATCCAGAAATACCAGCGGGTTTACTGCAGACGCGGGTATGTTGCTTAACATTTACTAAATATTTGTGACACTTGTTGATTTTGTTACAAACAGTAATTTCTCGCTTAACGACTCCCCGTTTAGCGACATTTCGTTTTAACGAAGCTGAGCATTTGTCTCCTTTTTCTCACTTAACTACTCAAATTTTATTTTAACGACGAATTATTTTAATTTTTTCAAAGCAACTTTCTATTTTGTCAACACATTTTTAACAAATTTGAAGCATCTAAAACAGTACGTATTACATTATTTTGTTCTAATACAGTATCATAAAAAATTCTAACTTTTTGCTTCCCGACTGACTACTAAATGCGAAATCTATCTGTGATCTGTGATTCAGGCAGCCAAGTGCAAACCTTATGGAAATGAATTTTGCCTGCAACCTGTTGCTACAGCTACCAGATGAAACTGTCATAAACCCAGAGCTTGGCTTTCATTACCAGGTGTTTAACCACTAACTACTTCATTCTTCAACCTTAATGAATGAGAAACCACTAGCTAGGTTTTGGTAAGAAAGATAGGTGGTTTTAAGCAAACAATTAGAAATTAATCAGTAGAAATACGAATAAAACTCCTGAAAGTTTTAATCCGTATGATATAAGCAGCATTGATTTTTGGCTCTGGAAGATATCTCAATTCTTTTACATTACTTTCTACGGGTCCTGGCTTCGTTTAACGAAGTTTCGCTTAACTTCGCATTTTGCTGGAATGCATAGGCATCGTTAAACTAGAACTTACTGTATAGTCTCACAATGATACTTGTAACAATGTTAGTGCTTTGGTAAGTTTCCAGTTTTTTGCAATAAATTTTGTGTTGGGCATCTGTTAATTCATTTTAATGTTACTTAAGAAACATTGTGGAGGATTTCACAGCCGAGTGGTTTCGTGTTGTGCTTCTCGTGAATGGCTAGCGACTGTCTGGGTTCAATACTAGTTATAAAAGGTTTCATTTGTTACACTGATTCTTGATTGGTTCCCTCATAGAGGGGGAGTTTTTTGTTACAGGGTGACTAGGTCGCAGCCAGCTGCTTTGTTAAAATTGCCATACCTTTCAAATTTATTATAAGGAGCAATGTTTGGTACAATTGATACGGTACAGTGGAAAGTGGCGCAAAGAGGGATAAAGAATGAAAACTTAAGAATACCGAGGATGCATTATTTTAGTATTACTCAGGAATGGTATCTTAGTATTGTCAAGTAAAAAAAATGTAAAATCTATATTTGGCTGCACAACTTACTAACAAATTAAATCTAAAATTGTTAACTATTGAGCATTACAATTACATACACGATGTTTCTATGTTAATGGTATTACTGGCAAACAAATATATTTGCATCTCACGAAACATGCAAATGAGTCTGGTGTATCCAAAAAAATACATGTGAGGCAGATGGCTAAACAATGATGAGTTTGATTCGGATTCGAAATCTTGAAATTCGGTTCGATTCGAGTTCGAAAGTCACAAATTCGATTCAAATTCACTTTCTGATAGAAAATGCTCTCGCTTATCTGTCATTGCAATGGCTGCATCATTTACAGATTTAATTGTGCCCTTTTTATCTTCCCGTTTTTCACAGAATAAAAAAGCAAAAGCCATGGTAGTGCTGATAGCAATACTGTTAAATAATTTATTATTCGTATGCGCATAAAAAATATTGTGCCATTCGCGACTACAGACATTTTTGGTTGTCTTCAGCTGACTAGAAGAATATACATTGTGATAAATCAGCAGTAAACCGCATCAACAAATTTGCTGGGTCATTTCAAATTACACAAGATTATAATCCTGAGTGTAATAAAATGCACTTATAATAAGCATCACAGACACTTGTGCATAAGATATCTGCATAATAAAAGGACCTTCAGTTTATAGTAGGACAGGCTAATTTCCATGAAAAACCATACATGCCAAGACGGTACACTATTGCATTTGTCATAAGAGAATCGAGGAGTTAAAAACTAAAGAAAACATCTAACTGAATTCAACCTTGAAAATGCATGCATACCTAACCAATAGAAAAAGTGTTACTGGAATGAATAATAAATAATAAATAGCTGAGGTAAGAGGAAACAGATCTTAAACATTACCATTATAGTCTGCACAGTCTTTAAGACTGAAACCACAACATTTACCAACATGTAAAAAAAGTTTCAAAAAGAATACCCGAAAATAATAGATTCTGGTAGAAACTCCACTCCTTGAAAACATTTATATAAATACATCGATAAAGGAACGCAAAAGACAAAAACTTTTTACAGACACAGTGTAACATCAAACTGCTTTAGAAAAGCAGAGTTAGCACGACATACATGTGTAACAACCACCAGACGTTTGTCACTAGATGTATATCACTCAAAAAAGCACCTTTTACACAAACAAAACTATACTAAAATTTTGACGGAGTCCATGAATACTGGCACACCATCTGATATTTCGTCCTGTTCAGACTCATTTGAACAATCCTCGTCATCTGACATATTCGCCGATTCCCTTAAACTGTCTTCTGCTAAATGTATATCATGTTCCAATTCGTTTGTGTCTCGTCGGTGTCGTATGAGTCCAGGGCTTCCCGGATTTTCCAGCTCAGGCACGTTATGCAGTGAATTACATTCCGAATGGTTCATTAATGCACTGATTTCCACTCCACGCTGCTTCATCACTCGCAACACCTCATCCTCTAGATCAAACAAATGCTGATCGTGCAGACATTGCTCGTGGAAGAAGCTAGTTAATTTCAGCAGGTACTCGACGTTATGTCCGCACCTGCCTTGAGCATTTGAGATTTCCAGAGCCATTTGCTGGATGCTGGCAGGTCCCATGTAAAGAGGATTGTCGTCTGTTGCTATGTAGACGATGACTCGTACGGAAGACGTAAGGTGCGTTTTCTCCGACGCATGGAAGTCAACAAAATTTGTGTCGTAACCACCCAGCGTGCATTCTCGCATATTCAAATGATCAAACGCCCTCAAAGCTTGACTGGCACCACAGACTTCATAAGCAACACCCCAGGTGACTGCCTAAAATAGAAAAATATTAATAATTTTATATTCATAACTAAATATAATAATAAAAAAATTTAAATATTTGTAAGCAATTTAGAATAGACTATATTCACTTTTTATGGTATAGCAAGCACAAGTTAACTAAACTAAGCTGGGCAACAATGGACTACAGGTACCACACCAAGTAAACTAGGCAAAAAGAATTTACAATGTCATCTAATTTCTACGCCAAGCTAATTTATATTCAGAAAATTACGAGTTTATGTAGTGTGGTATAACTATGATATTTATGGAACTAATTATAAACAATTGTAAAAAAAAGTTTGTCAGATAATCTGCACAGCTATACTACCAAGTGACACATAGTGAGTAAGCGTTCTAATGTGAATCTGTTCCAAAGTGTAACAAGTGTGTAGTTTGGTTAAATTACCTTTTCATCAGGTGACAGTGTAGCTACCCTTCCAGGCTGTAAAACAAAAAAAAACATTTATTTAGAATTATAGGCATTACTAGCACTATTGATACAAGGACAATTGCACTGTAGTTTTAACAGAAATTAATTTTAATAATGCAGGCCAACGTTAAAAAATCTTGAAGAATTATTTGCACACCACCTTTTAAATTTTGGGGAAATTTTCAGCAGTTTGTCAGGTGATTATGACTAAAATGTACCTAAATGTAGCAAGTAGAAAGGCTAAAAACTATTTATATAGCAAGAACTGTTTATAAATTAATATACTTCATCTTTGCTAACAAGTTAAGGCAGGAACTATTAAATACAGTGAATAACACTGTGTATATTAGTAAAACATGCTTCTCTGTGTATATATTTAATAGTCCCTGGTTAAGGTTACTTGGTAGATTTTTTGCCTTAAACTGCATGCAGGGAACGTGAAGCTTTTGAGTAAAACTGTACACCTTCCAGACAGGCCAGTATAAAACAGGAGATTCGAAAATGAGTGATATTATTTGTGCTACCAACACTCTAAACCCTAACAAAGAAATAATATCATAAATCATTAAAATGGATGGCTCAACAAACACTTATTAAAACACTGTTGACACAAACGTAACGATACATATTTCGCAACTAAATGAGTTCTCTTAAGTGGAAACCTGTTAATTGTATGTAAAAGCTAAAATGTAATGTACACACTGTCTTCGTAAATTACGGCTAAATTATATTAACTAGAAAATAGCATTTCAAGTACAAGTGATGTAAAATCACTTGGCCAGGATCGAATGTACTAATGTGTAAATAACAGTAAACCTGACTGACTGCTCTGCAAGTGAACTTATTTACCGACACGCATAATGTTTTACCAATACTGATCACATGCTGTCGAGAAAGTTTTTAAAAAGTATTTTTACGCCACATTCTCAACCGCTTCCCACAGTCCCATTTGAAATTGAATTTGTATTGTACTGTTCATATGTGTACTATAGTGTGCTAATTAACTGTAGTTAATTGCCCATCTACAGCTTGTGTTGATTTCATTTGAAATAGAATTTATGACTCCCTTGTATGTCGTAGGCTTTCAGGAGCAATTTCTACAATTTCTGTTGCACACTTTATGTAGATACTTTTGGGAGTCTTGTGTTCATTTTCACTCGGCCTTTTCATCATAAAATTTTTGAAATTTAAATTTTTGTTTCACGCACATCCATTTCACTAGTTTCATTATCTTCGCAATCATAACTCTGGTCTGCTGGTTGTAAGTTTCGCACTAATGAATCATTTTGCTATTCAATGCTTGCGAGCTTTTCTACCTTTTCTTACCTGTATTTTGGTCTGGAAAGCTTCGACTCTTATACGTTTATCTGCCACAATTACATAAATGCTATTGCAAGAAACTTATTTTATTAACGGAAGGAGTCGGGCACATTCTCTGCTGTTCTATGCAAACAATATAAACTGAACAAAAGCAGGGTAATGTGTTAGTAATACCTGCATGAATCACTTTTGTAGAATTTGATACCCCCAAAATTTGGTGCCCTACGCAACTCCTTAACTAGTAATAACTGCTTGGTTTGCCTAATGGTCGAGTCAGCCCTGAATGCTATTTAAGACATAACAAAACTCTAATACACAACCGTCTATTGACCCATGCACAAACTTTTCCATAATTTTATATCAAATTAGACAAGCTCCCCGGAGCCAAAATTTCTACATCAATGACACACTTTCCCTTCTTTACACGGCAGTCTCGTAACTGCATGAAAAATCTTGAACCTTTTAGCTTTCACCCACTAATGCGCACCACCGTCTGAAGTGGCCAAAAAGTGAATCACAAATAAAGAGGGTCAACAACCCTAATGGCTAAACACACAAACCCACTAAATGACACACCTTTCTAATGCTTTTCGGAGTAACACAGGCAGTCGTAAGGGATTAAGTTGTTTACAAAATGGTCTCAGAAGGTGTCTGACCGCCTTGATAATAGATAACGTGCTACATATGGTAAATAGTACAATTTCATGCTTAACCATTGCAATGCCAATTATAGTTCACCATTTTTTTACATCTGTGGGACCTGATGAAGATTAAGATTATGTACTAATGACAGTATGGGTGCAATGATAATTTTGACAATTTACCAACTACCAAATGTTTGTAAGTAGCTTACTTGGTGTTAAAAAACAAAGATTAATTATATGGAGAAAGGGTGGCAAGTAAGTAAGCCAGTTATTTACAGATTTTAAACACTATTTTTTTCAAAGTCCGTACATTGAAATTCATTTTCAGTGTAATTAAGAAAAACTTATTGCTGTACAGACATTTTCAGTGTAATTAAGAAAAACTTATTGCTGTACAGACATTTGTGAAAGTAGAAAAATAACACAATTAATGCTTTCATTCCAAGGCAAATTTTAACTGTACCACTTGCTCCTTTTAAGAGGTGATATAAATTAACAATTTGACGTGTTTAAGTGCCTAAGGGAGTAAAGTCGTTAAAATTCTCATTGTGTAGCATTCACCTAGAAGAGTTAATGTGGCCGCCAAAATATTAGTTATGGAATTATAAATTTATCTATGTGAATTCCACAATACCCGTGGCATTATTCGCTTGTATTCATTAGATGAGTGTATTCATAAAATTGGGTTTATTATATTAGGCTTGCATAAGGTCCTTTTGTTGAAAAGCAGCAAATCTGACAATGACCTTTAATATAAAGCACACTATCATTAGACTTCCAATATAGATATTTGAGCTTACAGTGCATTTGATGTAGTTGGTAGATCTAGGAAGAATGATCTCTATTTTTTATGAACGTTAACTGGCACTGTCGATTAGTTAGTTAAACATGAACTTCATAAGAAGTTGTTCATAAAGAAGCATCACCTCTCTCTCTATCTCCCACCCTGTAACAATTACATATAGAAACCTACCGCTGCTGGCGTTCCCCGATGTGTACAGTTGCCTTGCCAGAATCTGAGAGAAAACCCTTCAATATAACCGACTGTCCTAGACGTGTAAGAAAATCCTGGTTTCCATATTAGCGATCCGTAACCGAAAATAAAAAACCGAATCTGTTCTTTTTGTTGTTTCATCATACCGTTAACACTATGCATTTTCTACACTTTGAAAGTTTAGTGACTTTAGTTTTTAGAGTAAGCACTTTACGACCGTATTGTAAAACATAAAAGGTTCAATTTCGACGTCCGGAACGATTGCATCAGCTTTTACGGTGGATCTCTTACTATCGTCATATTGTACAGCACGCGCGTACATCCGCCTAGCGAGCATCAGCACTTCCCCTGTGACGTCACGACGTTTTCACCAATCACGTGCGCGAAAGCAGGAAGCGTACAGTACTGTTCTCGGCTGTTGTCAGCTGATCGTCCCAACACAAAGGTATAAGAATAAAGCCTCAAGTAATGACCAGAAAGCGATGACCTTCGGTTCGGTAAACAAAGCTGTTAACGTAGAATCTGGCCGCCCAGAATAAGTTAATAGAGCGTTTCAATAAGTTTGATTCGTACACCAGACAGTTGATTTGAATTGTTTACTGCCGGCAGTGCTGTAAATTTAATTAAAATAAAAATTTTGTGGTAATAGTAATAACACGCCAACTCATTTTTTCATAAATATAATGAAATTAAATATTGGAAACCATTGTTCTATATGTTTGTTATTAATATACGAAGGCAATATTTACTGCATTAATCTTGCAATGTAGCCTTGCAGGGTACATTTACAAGTAGCTCTAATTAAGTATCTAAATTTATAAGTACACACTAATTTTCAATCTATACATAATTAATGAAAAATACGCGTATCTACATATTATATATGTAGTGAATGTAAAGAAAATTATCTAAAATGCATAAATGTTAAGCAAAAGAAAGAACTCATATCAGTATTTATACACTTGTATACTGCAACTTTACTTAGCATCATTGAACTGAACCAAATTGTGACTCGAGTCCAAGTGTGAGACTTGAGGACTACAGCACTACTGTTTTTACAAAATGAATTAAATATGTTACTTGACACCTTTAAAACTGTTTTGCGTGATTCCTCTTTCCCCATGGAGTCAGAAGTTCTTATGGTAATTTTGCTCGTACCTTATAGATTACATAAGGATACAAGTAAAAAAAAGGCAAGGATGTTTTTATTGCCTTGCTAATTTACAAGCAGGGCATGAATTCTTGACCAGAGAAACTGATTTATGAAAGGGCATCAATAAAATGTGACATTAAAGGAAAACAGGGTGGTTTTTCACTGCCTACTCCATTTTGAAGTATGGTTGAAAGTAAACATTTTAACACTTATAATATGTAATGCCAAAGCATTCCTGATGATGAAATAACAGGTTAAACACTAATTAATGGCAGGCGAGCTCAAACAGGGATGACATCACAATTGAACATAATTTTCAATAGCATAAGCAATCCATGAGCATGTTTGCGAAAGCGAAAATAGAAGCACAGTGCTACCGTGCAAGGTTTAGCGTGATATACAAAAACTCGGCAAATATTAAGTTTAAAATTCTAATTTGAAGTTTGCCTTTGGGCTCTTGCACACACTCTCGAACGGGTGCACTACATATTAAATGAATAACTATAAACTGAGAGGTACAGCACCTGTTCCTTTTGCAGCACTTGTGAGATGCAGGCAGTAATGCCCATATAACTAACGAATGGTAAAATGCATGTAACAGTAAAATACATGTCGAACGAATGCGAAATTACGTTCCTTGGTGTCAGTTCTTTCACGTAAGCCATTCTTGAAAAAATAATGTATCCCATTTCAATATTTTATAGGTTAAATTGTTTTGAGCTATAGTTTAGAGTTGGGTCCAGCTTTCCTTTAAAGTCAGCTAATGTGAAGAAAGCATGAGAAGTGAGAGAAAGTTAAGCAATGTTTATATGACTCCTCACTAAAAGGTGATAAATGTGTCAAAGGTTTTTGTCGCATTTCCAGGATGGCAAGGCAGTCGAGTTTACTTGTAGCTGCTATGTTAGTGACAAACTGTTAATACTGGGAACTAACGATGGTAAGCTTTCGTGTTGGGATGTGGAAAAGAATGTGTGCTTGTCTTACTGGTATGGAAAGGAAGATGACGAAGTTGGTAAGACCTTAATGTTATGACTGCTAAGATAATTAGTTTTATACTTTTTTCGGCTCTGCTGTGATTAAAAGTGGGTTAGTTTTTTTCGATGCGCATTACATTTTTGCCTTTAGATGCAGGTTCTAACTGACCAGTTTGATACTCCAGCTCCAGACAAGCTCTTAATTAAGACCTTTTTGAGACCCTTAGGCTAATGAAATTGTGGGCCTCTGTCAGGTGGAGCCACCTTCTAACTCGCGTATACCCGTCATCAATATTTTTTACTCACGATATATTTAAGTGACATTTCCATAGCTTGAAACAGTCTTACTGCAAATTCTTTAGATAAACCAGAATAACTATTTTCTGTATGTCAGTAAAAGTATTCTTTAATGAATACCACTATTTTACTATTACTATAGCAAGCCAAATTAAGACTAATTTGAACTGCTGTGAAAAACAGATTTTTTTTAACCAAATAATTAAATGTTACCAAAGCTTGTGGGCCCCCAAGCTTGAGGGAACCTAGGCTGCAGCACTTAATAACCTATAGATCATCTGGTCCTGACTCCAAGGCCCTGTTAGGGTCCAGGATTCAACTGTGGCTATTTCTTGTTACCGTAAATGATTGTGGCATTGCTAGGAATGTGGTTGTTTATTAGAAATAGTACTATAAAACGAGACACCAAACCAGCAGTGGGGATCTGATTTGCATTCAGGTCATATACAGGTCTTTTCTCGATCATGTATACAGCTGGCAGAAACCGCCCGGTAGAAATTTTTCTGGCAGTCACAGTTACATTGACTTTGCAGGAAGGGTACGCATGCCGTGACAGCTCACCTATTACCCATCCCTGAAATAAAAATGTACATGTATGATTAAAGCATGTGTTTAAGTTTTTCAATAAAAATCTGCTAGCCTGCTGGTTTGCCTTTTATTCTAGCACACTACAAACAGTTATAATACTGCCATACCATCTATAAAACAAATATCATCACCAATTCGAGAATGAGTCTGATTTGACCTTTCTAACGATATTAATATATGAACAAGAAAACAACTAAACCAATTGAGTGCACTTCTTTCACTTTATCAAAATCTACTTTTGCAGCAGTCAAAACAAATCCTTTGTGTGGTCCTTGCACATTTCTTCACTAAGCATATTCATTTCTGATTAATTAGATTAAGAATGTGTATTTATCTTCTTTAAGTTTGCCAGTGTATAATAAACATAACAATAATTTTGACAATTTAACAAAACCAATGAGCATTCCTTAGTAGCCTACTTGGTACTTATATGTGGTGGCGAGTGACCACACGTGGTCAACACATGGTCAACTAAGTCAACCACCCCCATTTACAAATTTAGCACCTTTTGTACAATAACATGGCTGTTTGCTTTTAGGTACTATAGTAGGTAATGAGCAGAAATTGGTGGTTGGTCAAGGTCAATTCATCCAGCTCTGGAATCTCTCAAAGTTGATGAAGTACGCACATGGTCAGAGTCAATGCATTACCGGTGTAGCAGCCGAGAAGGAGATGAAATTGGATGGATTTGTTACTGCTTCGGCTTTTGACAAGAAGTGTCATATAGTAGGTGCCTGGACAGCGTTTTTTGGAAAAGCTTGTTTTTTCGTCATGCCAGAATTTTACTGAGTAAACGAGTGTGTTATCTGGCCAATTAAAGAGAGGTTGGAAATGCTCTTTTTGTGACAGCAAATTTTGAAGATGTTGAAAACTGCTTTTTTTTTATAAATTTGTAACTATTCAAATTTGTAATTGTAATTTTGTAAGCCTATATAAATAAGCTTATTCAAAACTCAGACGTTTTAGATACCGTATTTATTCGAGTATAACGCGCACACGTGTATAACGCGCACCCCTAATTTTCGATTAAAAATCGGTATAAAATTTTGTTTCACTTTCTCTCAGCTCAGACCAAACATTGTAAGTGACAAACGTTGTTGAACAACTCCAGCCTCTAACATTCGTCTCTGGTACAGTGAATTCTCGGCTAGCTGCTCGATTTCAGTGGACCAGGCATCGTCTAGACAAACCATCTAGACGTTGCACCATCTGACAAAGTCTGCTGATATTGATACATCTAAGCGTGTCACCCCAGCCCTCGTTTATAACGCGCACCCAAACCATGAGTTCTTTTTTAGGTAGAAAATTTTGTGCGTGATACTCGAATAAATACGGTAGTTCACCTTAGGGATGTAACGATAATGATACATATCCATAATTATCGTATCCATACAAAAAATTTGTTTTTATCGTTATCAAATCCATATTATTTTATGAATATCGTTATCGTATCGAGTTTAGTGCGCTCGCCCTTATCAAATAATCACTCACCATTATAAAATCGTTTCACTTTGCCTTTTCATTTGTCCACTAGAATTACGCAAAGAAAATTGAAAAAAGAGTTATATATAAAATTGTTCGAACAATCTTCTTCTTCTTTTTTCTTGCAATAACATAATATCGTATATATCTCATAATACATTTATCTGTCGCAGCTCACATATTTATATTATTTTATGACTAAACAAGGAAGAGAACTTTGTAATAAATTGCACGTTTCTGTACATTAATCGGGAAACAGCCTGCAAAAAATAGGATGTACAATATGCTGAGACTCCTTATGGCTAACCACATTTTCAGTATCTTTTTTTATTGTTCGGAATAATTTATCATATCGTATCGTCTGATTATCGTAATCTTATAGTATAGTTATTATACTGCCAAATGCGTATCGTTTAGCATCCTTAGTTAAGCTTAAATTAGTTAACAATAATAACAGTATGTCTGGGACTCACAGTTTGTGTAACAGATGGACATTCTCTCCAGTAGAATGTGGTCGACTACTTGGGTTTATGTGGACAGGACCGGTTGGAAGCCAGTTGGATAGATTTGTTCAAATTGGGGCCCTCGCGCACGCTGAGTAGAAGACGCTGTGGTGAATTAATGAGTGTCCAGTGTGCACAAAGTTTCTTGATATTGTGAAGGCAGTGAAACTAGTCAATCTGTCCTCAGAGATTTTGAAAATTTCTTAGATAAAAAGGTCTGAAAAATCCATTTTAGAAGGCCTATGCACAAACTGTATTTAGTACTTATCTTGACTTATAATAAAACATTGAAACTTTCATACAGGCTTTCAGTTTTCAGTATATTATTGTGTCTAATAGTGGAGCCTTAAGTCCTCAACATTTAGTGACTGAGACTGGCTTAGTACACGGAGCATAAAACATGAATCTTCAGCTATTTGTAGGGTATAGGACCCCACTAACAATTTTCTAATTAGGTCCCGCACTTCCTAGCACCGGCCCTGAGTACAGACAATTAAGTATAAAGAATAATAATATTACAGTGTGACTACTAGCAGTACAGTTTTGTAGGAGTAATGCAGAAAATTGTAATTTCAAAATGTCAAAAGTGTTGAATGTGAACCCAATTGAAAATTACTCAATATATTACACAGCATGATCTCATTTCAGGGTGTTGTTGGTACAAGTGAGAGTGTACTATGGTACATAAATTGGGCTGAACCTGTGCACATAAGGCTAGTCTATGGTTTGTCAAGCAGTGTAAGTAAATTGCGTGTATATTCACAATAATCTTGTATGTTTGCAAAGCCACTAGCAACCATACATATATCATTTATTTGCAATTTCATAATCACAAATGGAATAATAACAAATAAACTTATAGTATTTAGTGGCTATTTAAATGTTAGTAAAAATAAAAATAAAAGTATTTTTCCAGTTTGGCACTGGTCGATGGCCAGTGAAATAGAACATGTTCAAATAAAAGTTTGCAAAATTATTTTAGGCCCTCGGTATACCAGCTACTATGATGCATTGAAATCTCTAAGTTTGAAAAAACTTATTGAAAGCCGTACTGACCTTGCTTTAAAGTTCACGCTTAAAATGAAAAATTCAGAAAGACACTGTCACTTATTACCAGTTCATTAAAATTTGCACTTGATGCAACTAAGAAAAACAAAATCCTTACTTGAAGATACATGTAAAATAAATAGTGAGCTTTATTCACCTGTACCCTATGTGGAAACACTTTTAAATGGTAGTAATATGATCTTGGCAAATAGGTAGATTCTTTTAGTTTTTTATTTGATTTTTTTAATAAATGTTTAGTTTTACTGTATATTTTTTAACCAGTAGGTGGTATTAGTTTTGCTCTTTCTATGATCTTAGTATATTTTTTGTATCATTTTATTGTTTATGGCTAATGTCTTTGTATTACATACGCAATGGATATGCTGATTTTGTTGCTGTATCAATTTTTTATTTGAGATTTTGGCACTTTCCTGATAGCCATATGTGTTTCAGGTTACTGATGTTTTGTGGTATGACAGTGACTGTTTTGTAACAAGTTGTGACGGTGGATCAGTAGACTTCTGGAATTCTGCTGGCAGAGAGATTTCAACACAATTTCATGCCGAAAATAAGGTTAGTTGTTTTATACCACGAGAAAAAAACATCTTAATCTTTGAGATGGCCGTGGTCTGTCTTTTTTTAGGTATTCTGCTTTTCTAATCAGCCAAGTTAAATAAACGCACAGTCAGGGCCTGATTATCTTATAGGCTAGTATAGACTGCAGCCTTGGGGCTTTCAAGTTTCAGGGGCCCAAGCTTTGGTAAATTTGATAAAAATTTGTTTTTCATTACAGTAATTTAGTTTGCAATTAATAGTAAAATAGTGGTATTTCTTAAAGAATATGGACAAACAAAGGATAGCTATTTTAGTTTATTTAAAGAATTTGCAATAAGTTTGTTTAATGCTTTGTAAATGTCTCTAAAATATACCACGAGCAAAAAATGTTTTAAGACCGGTACAGCTGGGTTAGAGGGTGGCCACATCTGAGGGGACCCCATAATTTCATTAGCCTAGAGGTCCTAAAAGGTTGGCCCTGCATGCAGCAATGAGTAGCATTGTCTTCATAAATGTGCAGGCATTTGAAGACTAGCTTATCCACACTTAATGAACTTTGGCAGCGTTGCAATGGGCCAAGTGTTTGGTAAGCAGCAACATGGTTTTTATTCAGATACAGCATCTGCCATGTTTTGAACAATTAAGATTATGTTCATGTAACAATCCACTTAAATTAAAATACAGTGTAAAAAACACGAAAGTCAACATTGTAACAAGCAAACTCCAACATAATTCCTTCTCTTTTCTGACCAATGCCCTTGGGTGGTAATAAGAAAAACCTCTTATAAGAGAGAACAGGCATTAGTCAGAGAAAAAATGAATTTTGTTGGAGTATCATAACTTGATTTTTTCTGTTATTTGGCTTCATATCACGTGATATGTAAGTTTATAATTTAGTGTTTGTCTTGTTTGCTTGTCACAATGTTGTTTTTGTTTTTTACACTGTATTTTGTTTACGACTGTTGAGTAAACATGAACTTGTGTTGAAACATTATACATGTTGTGTCTGAATAAAAGCCATGTCTTTGCTTAAGTGGATGCTGGCTGTTATTTTCATTTTAAGAGTTTGTTTTCTGCATCACCAAAAAGTTGATAAGAATTTGATTGCCTTCAGATGAAACAAAAAAACATATTGAAATTGAAAAGCAATTAGCATTACTGTAGACATTGTTGTTGTAAGATATAAAATTACTATGATATAACATGATAACGTGATGTTAGATATAATATGAAACGTGGCTTTACTTGATAAAAAATTTTCTACAGGTGTGCACATGCTTGGCAGTGTGCAATGTGGACGTTGATCCGGTTTTGCTTAAACCTCGAGGTACGAATGTACGGCGGCAGTTCAAACCAGCCATCGCGGCTGGGTACAGCGATGGAAGCGTGCGCATCCTTGACCTGAACATCACGGATGTAGCCATGAAAATGAAGGTGCACAACGGATCCGTGTCGAATATAAAATACTCTCACGATGGTAAGTGAAACTGCTTTATTATTTCATATTCATAATTAGCGAGTGAATATTAACCATGCCTTGCTGCCAAAAGTAAATAAAACAGTAAAGTTTCTAATTTGATTATTTGATGCTGATTGTTTTTTCCTGTGGTAACGGGCCACCCACATGTAATGGTAACACGTTTTTGGCCGATACCTTGTGTTATTTCTGTGTTATCATATGCTTCACCACCTACCTACCCCTTATATTGACATTGACATCACACCGATGTAGCTTTTTGTACATTTTATTCTTCCTCCTCCCCAGTAGCATCACTTGTGTTAATTAACGGAAAGTCATCAGTGGTTTCTACTGGCATCAGTGGTAGAGGCGGTGGCAGCCCCAGTTCGCTGAACTCCTTCTCATTGACCCATTCTGCAGATTCCTCCTCCTCATGGCCAGTTACGACCAGGTATTCCCTGTTCCACATCAAAGCATGAAGTCAGGTAATGATATCATGGCTGAATCACCTACCTATCTTACGTTATAATGGCATAATCAGTCTCCTGCCACCTACTTATCCTAAACTTTATACAAAAATATGTGGATGGCCCCTAAAGGCATTTGTAGTATTACAGTTTGTAGGCATATGTTTAGATTTAGATTTAGATTTATTTATTCATCCATTTAGCACATACAAAGTTCTAAAATTACTAATTAGAAAGCAGCAGAAGAAATTAACTTATGAGCTATGCTCAACATGGATAAGACTAAATTAATTATATTAAGAACAACAAAAAAAATATGTTAAATGAAGTGAAGAAAACAGATGTGAGAAAATGATAATGACGATGTTAATGATGTTGATGATAATGATGAGAACGATGGTGATATTAATGCTGATGACAATGGTGATGGTGATGACAATGATAATGAATTGGTGCTAATGGTGATAATGCGCCAGGTTCGACCATATAAACCAAGTTAGCCATTTTTGCAGTGTTACGAAAATTGTGTTAACATATTGAACTATATAAAAATATAAAAATGTGTTATTTTCAATTACAGAAATTGACTAATTAGGCTCATACGACTTAAGAATTGATTTCTTAAATTTACGTTTGAATATATGTTCTGATTTAGCATTTTTTATTTCTAGCCAAAGTTTATTCCATAGTAAAGGCCCTGTGAATGTTAAATGATGTCTGGCTGTGTTTGTTCTGCAGTACTGCACTTTAAATTCATTTGACCTAGTACTGTGAAATTTAACATTTAATTGAACTGGATTATTAAAAAAGATTGGATGTAGTTTTTTAACTGTTTTATACATATATATACCTAGGTTATAATTAACTAACTCATCAACTAATGTTCCAAGACATGCGACTGGTAGGCAAAAACTTAATGATAACCGTATCAATATCTTCCTGATATTTAATGTAACGCATAATGATTTTTCTGTAGTATATGACCCTGTATCCTATGCATTCTCATGAGAGAGGATTTCATTTCAGGTTGTCACTGAGTTTTTGCTGTTTTGATCTAATCTGTTTGCATTCTGTTTCGGTACATGTCTATATAAATGGTTTAGTATGCTTTTGGTATCACATTCAAAGTGGACAGTTGTTAATCTAACAATTGTAACAAAAACGTTTCTGCCAGACCAGTTTTTTCTTGATGGGTACTTGACTTGATGATAAGTTATTTAAGTTAAGAGTTAACTCCGGTCTCTTGAGTAACAAACAGTTTTATTTAAGTTGAGCTCTGCTATTAACTGCTGAATTTTGACTGGTAGAACGTCAGACCACATAAAATATTATGGTTTAACGATATTCAACAATTTTTGACTGACAACAAATAATGTTGGGGATATTTGTTGTTGGGAAACACTTAAGAATCTCTTATCTGTTTCTGAATTAGTGCCATATAAAGGCAATGTATGCCTTTACTACACTTTACTATACCATGCCTGGGGTCTAGACTATGTCCCTCACCCTACATTCATAGAGATAAGTAAATAATGGAGTAATGTGATCCTGGCTACGACTTTTTCAGGCATAATCCTAATCGTTGGATCTTGTAACGGGAAAATTGCCATTTGTAATCCCTTTTCTGGACTGGTCAGCCGATATGTGACTGATCACAAGCGGGCCTGCATCACTGATATAGACTGTTCTTCTGTGAAGGTAATTGTCAGTACTTGGCATTTGTTCCTGTTATTTATGTTAACCTTGTTATTCTTTATATGAATAGCCTTTACCTTAATGTTGTAAAAATAAAGAATGTACTTCTCATTGCAATTATGTACAGTAAATAATAAGAGGTGTAAATTATTAGTGATAGTGTGAATAATAATATAATTCACAGGTGTTTTCTCAGTTTTTTACCCGCTTTTTGCAGAATTCCCAGCTGAAACTAGGAAAGTTATCTGGTCTGTGGTTGGCAGCAAGTAACGATCAGCGTGTTAGTGTGTGGGCTGCTGATTGGACATGTAATAAATGCGAACTTATCGATTGGCTGACATTCCCTGCTGTGCCATCCTCTGATTATAAGGTTTGAAAATCCATATATATTGTAATAACTTTTGAATTAATCTTATTTTGCTAACAGCTTTTCAGAAACGTAATTTCCTTTGATATAGCACTAATTATACAGCTTATGATTCTACAATTTACCTTGCACATGTATTTATTAAAAAGGTGAGACAATCGCTATATTTTCAGGTAACTAGGATACCCCCTAGCCTAGCACGGTTTAGTCCTGTGGACTCGGGCATTATCATTTACACCGGATTTGGGATTCAGAAAGCAGTTCAGATGTACAGCCTTGTAAAACAGCAGGTAAGGATTTAACACAGGTTACCAAATGTAATTAAAAAAACATCACAAAGCCTTTGAAACCTGAAAATTTACGTACTCATATTTTATTTTAAGAATAATGTGCATCGTTTAAACTTAGCTCAACTCAGTAAAATTAATTTTGTTTTTTAAGATTGAGTTTATTCGTTTTTTGGAATTTTTTTTCTGTAACAAAAAATTGTTGAAAAATATTTTCGTCAGCAGTCAGTAAGCTGACATTCGTACTTTGCAAATACTTTCTTACATGTTTACACTTAGCATTACGTACCATTTGTTGCTACATGTATTGTGTTGACTTGATTTTGTAGCTGCTGAGAAGTGTTTCACTTAGTGATTGGGCACAATCCATGGATGTCTCTCAAAATGGTGCTTTTCTGGCTGTTGGAACAATAGGTATTTTTCATATGTTTGGTGTTCCACAAACTGGGATTTAGCAATTAGCTATAGGGCCCACTGTTTTCGTTTGGGCTATTTGTTTAAGCTAGTTTGAATGTTATGATCAATGACAGTTTGTTTTAAACACTATGCACCTCCCCTTTTTCATTATTGGTGCGGTTAATGTGTTAGTTTTTCAGCACTACTGTATTGTTCCAAATTATTCTGTATTCATATCTTACAGTGAAAACATAAGCTTGTATTTGTATCTGTATCATATCCGTGCCAGCTAAAATGAACACATGAGGTTAGTAGTCTAACTGAGTTTGTTTGTTTCAGTTTTGGCAGGTAATAAACTTGTGGCTTCAAGTGTTTGTAGTACTAAAGTGAGTCATGAAGTGCAGTGGTCCTGCACACATTTGTATGGCTCCTATCTTGTAGCTGCACATTTTTCTAATGTTT
Organism: Tubiluchus corallicola; assembly: GCA_030141605.1. Lineage (NCBI taxonomy): Eukaryota > Metazoa > Priapulida > Priapulimorpha > Priapulimorphida > Tubiluchidae > Tubiluchus > Tubiluchus corallicola. The sequence goes on from JAQGDQ010000162.1 coordinate 190,211, forward strand.
GCTTGTCATTTTTAGGCCGCCTACTCAAGCTGGTTGACCTCTCATTTGGGACGTTTCAGGATTTTGCCACGCACACTGACATCGTTCGATCTGTAAAGTTCTCGCATAACTCTGACTCACTCCTGTCAACAGCACAGAATGAAATACAGCAGTGGCAGGTGCTTGTTTCTCCTGCACAGTGATTATGTGTGCTAAAAGTCTTCTGTCTTTGAAGTACAAGAACAAGACGAACAGTGAAAAGCATTTAAAGAAATTTGCATTAACAGTGTTCCACAAGTGCTTGGTGTACATATTTCATGTTCCTTCTATCTGGTTTGCTGCCAGGTTAGTTAGTGTTAATGTTAATGTCAATGTTAATTAGGTTGAGTGTAAATTCAGTGTTTCAAATACTAAAGAAAAGGATGTGGAAATGGCGACAATTATTTTAAAACAGAAGACTTTAAACTATTATGTCTTACTTACTAAGGAATTCCGTCCAAGTCTTGTGCCAAATTTTATTGTACATTACTAGCAAAGGCCTGATCATTTACGTTTTTCTGTGTTATACTCAATATTTGTACTTGTTTATTTTGTGAAACAGTCAAATTATTTTATTTTGTCTATACAATGTTTGAGTTGAAAGATATTGTAAATATCATATAATAGTGAGGCAAACTCTGACGCCATTTGCCTTGTGTCAGAATCCAGTTTCACGTATGGAATTTCCACCATTTAGCCTGAAATTAGTCGATCGATGTTCGCGCTCATTTAGGTGTTTTCAGAAAAAACTTACATCGTTTTGTAGCTCAGCTCTTTCTCTCTCTGAAGAGCTATAAAACTTTTAAACATTCCCATAACATGCTCGACAAGCAATTTTTTCTATGATGTTTTGCAGAGTTTACAGCAATGAAATCGGATTTTCTTATCTTTAACCTATGACCTCAGCAGGACCAGCTTCCACCAAGATCGAAGAAACTTATATCAATCGATTTGTCTCATCGAGATCTTTCTTATGACATATTACACGATACTGTTACTCAACGCTGGAAGCACTTGTGTCCCCGACCCCCTTCATTGTGGTTTTGTCTTCTAACTCAAAATTTTCCTGCACGCAAGTGGCTCATATTCAGCCATGCAGAATAACGCAACTCCACCTAGCCACATACAAAAAATTGTGGCCCTAATTAAAAACTGTAGGAAGAGATCAAGGCTAACAAAAAAACAAGAAATCCTGCCTGCTCCGTGACCTTTGACCTGACGGTGACGGGTTACACAAAACAATCCACCTACCTGGGGAGTGTGTGCTGTGAGTTTTGTAAACCTAGCCCAGTGCGTGTGCGAGTTGTTAAAAAAACAAACAAGATTCATCAGGAAGTGCAATGTTTATAGCGCCTCCTGTTGTGTAAGATTCCTCTGTATGAGCTGGGTTTTCTAGCATCGTGCCATCTGGATCTGTACTTGACATTTTGTTTTATAAAATAAACAATGTAATGAATTATGTGTGCATGTTTTTAGGAATTCTTTTAGCTGTTCAGCAATGCTCTAGTACAGTAAGAGTGGGTAATTTATCTGGTCGTTGCTTGTCACATCTGTTGTAGGGGTGATCATTCTCTACTAGAAAGCGAATTCGAATCGAATCGAATTTGTGACTTTCGATTGAGTATGAAAGATTTTCGAACAAGTTTTCAAACCACTAGTAAAAAGTGGTCTTTCAAAGATCATGCATATTACTCGAATTTGTTCTGCAGTAAAACCATTATTAGTTTATTAAAAATTTTGTACAAAAACTGCAGCTAAATTATGCTAATTGCATGCTGTTCAAACATTTTAATGATAAAGAATATGTGGCCGAAGTGGTGAATTGTTCGAATCAAATTTGAATTAAAAAGCTTGTTTGAATCGAATGCGAATGTTCGATGCTCCCCCCTACTCTGTTGCAAATATTGAGTTATTTTTAATTATCCTGAATGCAAGTAAGCAAAGCAAATCATTGAAGAAACAGTAGATTATCTGTACCACTCAATGCTTTGACGTAAGCTACCCTGGCTGTACTCGTCACATTCACAAAAATTTTGTGAATCCCTTACGACAGTGTAATTAATAGCAAAGTGTTTATAAGTCATAATGCTGAAGCGCTAAAATTCGTGGCTATTCTATGTAAAATGTCACATGTATGGCAGTATTGATGAGGACTGTCAAACCATTCATGAACGGGAAATTAAGAAAGGAACTAAACTACAAGAACAATCCGAAACGCATTTGGGAAAGACAAAGAACTAAACGAAATTGGAACAAATATCGTGTTCAACGAAACAAGGTCACTGCCTTGAAAGGGCAGGCCATTACAAACTATTTTATTGAAAGGTGTACCGGGGGGCCGAAATCAAAGGACTTTTGGCCAACCATCAAACCTTTCTTGAGTAAAAATTCAAAATCTGGGCAAGATATTTGCCTCCTGGAAAATGATTCTGTCGTATCTGACCCTAAGTTAGTCTGTGATTTGCTCAATGATCATTTCTCTAAAGTAGCAAAGGACATCAGTACAGAACTTTCAGAGGACGAGATTCAGAATCATCCAAGTGTTCTGAAAATTAGAGAAAACTTGAAAGACACTGAAAATTTTGATTTCAAACCTGTTTCACAGGATCAGGTAAATAAGGATCAGCCTCAATTAACTGGTCTCATAAATCAGATGTTTGACTGTTTGATGATGCGTTGAACAAGAAAAACTACCGTCCAGTCAGTGTTCTTCCTATAGCTTCAAAGGTGTTAGAGAGAGCCATGGTGGACCAGCTTGGCGACCATATGTCCCGACACTTTCACCCACTCTTGTCAGCCTACCGTAGAGGATACAGCTGCCAGTCGGCACTGTTAGGGTTAACCGAAAAGGGGAGGAAGGGACTGGAGGCCGGCAACTATGTTGGTGCAATCCTGATGGATCTTTCAAAGACTTTTGACAGCCTTCCACACAATTTATTGTTGGAAAAGTTAAGGTGCTATAATTTATCAGAAAATGCTGTAAATTCGATCAAAAGCTACCTTACTGACAGAAAACAACTTGTTCAGGTCAGGAACGTCCAAAGCTCACCCCTTCCTGTGGATAAAGGCGTTCCTCAGGGATCTTTAACTGGACCTGTACTTTTTAATTGTTTTATTAATGATATCTTCCATTTTGTCAGTAAATCCACCTTGTACAACTACGCTGATGATAATACTGTTTCCTACTCCAGTAAATAATTTAATGATATGAAACAAACCTTAGAGGTTGAAAGAAACGCACTGGTCGACTGGTTTGCTTCCAACCAGATGGAACCAAGTCCAGGGAAGTTTCAGGGGATTGTTGTGGGCAAAATTACACACGACCTGAAACCTACTTTCAACATCAAAGGAGCAGATATTGAATGTACGGATGAGGTGAAACTTCTTGGTGTAAATATAGACTATCGCCTGAACTTTGACTCGCACATTTCAGCCCTGTGCAAAAAAGCAGCTAAACAGATTAATGTTCTACGCCATATTGGGTGAAACTTGTCGGTAAAATGTCGAAAACTCATCTACCTTTCGTTTGTCAAGTAGAATTTTAATTTCTGCCCTGTAATCTGGCATTTCTGTAGTAAATCAAATAACCAGAAGTTAGAGCGTTTGAATTTCAGAGTGCTCCGTCTAGTTTATAATGATTTCGAAAGTACTTACGAAAATCTATTGTTTAAAGACAATTTTGTGTCTCTTCAACTTCAGAGACAACGACTCATTGCTATCGAAGTATTCAAGATTTTGTACAAAAACTGCCCGTCCTATCTCTATGGACTGATAGAGGAACGAAAGCAAAACCGCGACTGCCTCAGGAAAATGAACACTGCAGAACACCCTACGTATGATGGTGTTACATATGGCAAGAAAAGTTTCTCCTATTATGGAGCCACATTGTGGAATGAATTACCAAACTGTCTCCGAATGGCCGAAAATCTTGGGGAATTTAAACGTCTAATTAACTCATGGACTGGTGTATCATGTAAATGTGCCATTTGTAAATTCAGCAAACTTCCCAATTTTGTTAAGTCGTAATTAAATGTATTGGCAGGAAAAAATTTTATTGTCCTAGATAGCTTTTTGTGTAAATTTTAGAAAATGTTACTGCCTAAAATTTTACTGTCTTCATGTAGTTATAAATTTTTCTTGTACCAATACCTCTGGTGGCATCCAAAAGATTTTAAGAAGTACATATTATTACCATGTTATCGCTCATATACATTATGTTTGATATCGGTTTACGAGCTTTAAGCTCATGTTTTACAAATATGTACTGTTTTATATCATACCGATGAAAATAAATATTATCTTATCTTACCATAATTCATATGTAGAAATGACATTATATTATTTTCACATCCCAAGTGATGGTTAAATGGTAATACTGAGATTCGATTAGAAGAATATTTTTTGTTCACTGTCATCAAAATAGGTGATTTTATGTCATAATTAGTAATAATTAGGTCATGGTACACAGTACCAAAGTCCACAGCTCAGCCACCGTTCTGATATGATCATCATTAAATTATGACAATTACTGTTTTTCTTCAATAAAAGACGATTCATTATTTTTTCCCGTATGTCTCTAAAGCTGTCCTTGTTTACTAAAAAGCTAATACTAGCGTAAATTACGTAATTACATGCAGCAGTTTGTGGTTTGCAAGATATGTGACCAGTGTGTCACGCACTCACGCTACTTTGATGTAACGGAAGTTTTAAAAGGTTTCCCATGTTAACGATTGCCGTTTTAGAGTTGTCATTTCTAAGTTGTAAAAATGTAAATTGCTAAATCAATAAATGCATTAAATTTTAAATAAAATATGAAAAGCACTATAATAATATGTGAGTATAAGTTTGTGTTAACATTCAGTTTATGAATATCTATATGCAAGAAAAAGAAAAAGGGGGTTCAAATTCCCCTGTTAATAAGGCCCCATTTGAAACTACTAGTACTACATATAATAATCCTAATTACTGAATAATTGTACTGTTTTGTTTAGATTTTGCTATCCAACTTTATTATTTTTTGTTTTCAGTTCTTTTTGGATAATTTGTATCATTTATACAGTTATTATTATTATTTTTTGTTTTTGGTATCTGTAGCCTCACCGTTAATTTTTAATATACCTAATCTATTTATAAGAAAGGGCAGGAGACTAGATGACCCCATGGTCCTTCCCTGCCCTGCTCCATGATTATAATTACTTTATATTTAAAAAAAAAATTTGATGTTAAACTAATTGGAGAAAATAAATGTTCTATGTCTATGTTTTAACTTTAGTTTTATACTTTGAAATCATTGGACACCCTTGGGGTGGCTGATTCGATGACTAATGAGTAATGCTCTTCGCCACTCCTTCCCATTTGTTTTTTTATAATTTATACTCATTTTTCCATGTATTGTTCTTGGGATGAAAAATAAATGATTTGGTTTTGAATTGAATAAATTTACTGCTTTTTATTTTACTTAATAGTTGTAGTTGTAGATATGACTGGAGACTAGACATTATTTTATATTATATTATATATTATATTTCATTCGGTACGCCAATAGTGATACAGTATGTTGTAATGTTTACGAAATCTGGCAATGGCTACTCCTTGCTGGCATTTACTTCGTGAACTAAGGGAGTAACTCATTTTCTGTTACAGCTGGATTTCCCTCCATACTTTTAATAAATATCACGATACCAAATTAGCTGATGAATTTAACTTTAAAAATCTAAGCCCTTAAAATTTTTGAATTATACACAATTAAATTTAAATAAATTCTTGGAAAATTGTATGAGACCAGGGCCTTAGTCAGATAATTCCTGATTAATATTGCGAGGGCCTATTTTAGTCTCAGGCCCCGGTCGAACAAGGGATATGGGGAGTGAAGTTCATTTCCTGTTACCGTTAGCTGTTACTCTATATTGCAGAGCTGCCAACTCACGCATTAGGTGTGTGTCACACGTATTTTAAGTGTTTCACACATGCACACGCATAAAATTTCAGTTCTCACACATTCCACAACTTCACACGCAAACTTGCAAATCACCTGGTTTGAATGGCTAACTTTGCCACTAGCACCCAGCACAAAGTATAGTAATGCTGTCAATAATACAATAGAGTTCATGAGTATCTCGATGGATTATACACTAAAAGATATTACAGTTATTGAAAATTAAACACGTTTGAGTGCTAAAGAGCTTTTTTCGAGTGTTTAAAAGACGCTATGTATATATAATGTATGGTAAACTCTAATAACAGCATACGAAAGCTCACTGGTACCCCAAAAATTCTTTGATTTTTTTTTATTTTTTTGCCTCAATTTTTTGACAACTTCATTGTGATACCCTAAAAAAGCAAAAATTTTGGGGGCATAATTTGCCCCCCCCTCCCACCAGGGGCGAGACTAGCCCCCGGGATTTCTATGTTTCACACTCGTTTTTACTTCAAATGGTTGGCAAATAGTTCAAATGGATTGTTTAACCAAAAGTTATAACATCTAATATCAATAATCTCATTATATATCATGTAGCCTTTTATAACTATTTTATTTTCAGGATCATTTTTCTTAATTTTTCTTGTTTTAGATCTACATTAGTGATACACCATGTAACTGTGCTAGTTTTGTGAAAACGTTTGTTTATCCAAAGATGGCTAGTAGTAGCCAAAAGCGCAACAGCTTCCGTTCTGATTCTAGGACCACACCCGCCTGCGACACAGTCACTGTGGTTAGCAGTGACGACGAGCCCCGAGATGATTTTCTATTTAAAGAGCAGCAGCATCCTAACACGGCACGTACATGTTTATTTATTTATAATACCATTAATACGTGATAATAATTTACTGACATTTCGATGTAAAGTGCTAATGGTGGACAATTTTATCAAATGCACGGCTAATATCAGTATAACTACGCATTTTCTTGCCTTTTGTTAGTTTTTTTCATTTCACAAGAGCAGTGGCGGCTCTTAGCTAAAATTGAAGGGGTTGCTGCTTCAGAAAATTTTTGCCATTGTTTTAATACTGTGTAAAACAAAACAAACATATGTAGTTTTAATGTTGTAATTTGTAATTGTAATTTTAAACAAACAAACGTACGAAAGTTTATACATAAACTTGATGAAATTCTAAGCAGAAAAATATGTTTGCTTACTAATACTTACTTTGTCCCCAGTGGGAAACAATTGGGGTTGTGTTAAAAAATGTGGTGTTCTATGCTCAGTTCAAAGCAGGAATCTGGAATTTTCCTATAACGTACTGTCAGGTTTTGCCATTAAATATATCTACAATTTGTTTATTATATTAGATAAAGTTTCTAACAATATAATTAAGTGTCCGAGTTGCTTGCATGTATTTTTCATGAATTTTGTATTTTTAACACCAGTTAATACAGTCTAGTGTCTGTGTTCTAAATTATGTTTTCATGACTCACTGATTCGCATGGTGGTCCTACTTGTGCAAGTCATGAAAGCCATGTTGTTGGACAATGTTTCAGAGCCTTCAGAAAATGCATGAAAATGTGCTTGGCATGAAAGGTGACTTGGAATGGAGTTATGTCATGCTTTTCTAATTAATTTCACGTCTTAATTGTAATATAATATCGGTTGCGCATGCCTAACTTTTTTCAAATTTTTTTCCTATTATATTTTAGGTACTGGCTGGTCTGAACACGTTACGTCGAAGTGGAGCGTTCTGTGATGTTACTTTGTGTGTTGATGGTCACGAATTTCCATGTCATAGGTAAGCACATTTCTGTTCAGCGTTATGTTTGTGAATGTTCCAATTAAGTTATCATCAGCTTTTCTAAAAGTTTGTTTAAGTTGAGTTAAGTTTACTTTTCTATAGTAGACTGTCCATATCTATATGTTCTTGCATGCTTTATAATAGTTACAATTCTAACATCACATACCACTAAGATAATAAATTTACATAAATTCATAAAATGTACAAAGTGGGTCCAAAGTACATCAAAAAAATATAACAGTTAAAACCATTGAGTTTTCAATTTAGATGAATATACTAAAAAACTTGCATTATGAAGCCAAAAAATCTCTAAGATGCATGCAAACATTTCATGCAAGTAAGTATTCAATTCACGATATATACAATTAAAACTATGAAATTACAAAGATGATATAAAACATTCTTTAAGAATCGCAACAAGCTTTCAAGAACAAGTGAGTTTTTAATTTGGAGTTAAGTGTGTCAAAATTGGTGCACGCTTTTAATTCGTACGGCAGAAGGTTTCAATAATAAGGGCCATGTGCCCTGAATGATCATTTATGAATCATAGTGAGTTTGAAAACAGGTGTTTATTCAGGTGCACTTGGGCACCAAGAAGAATCAATTCGATTTATCCATAATACATGGGAAATAACTAATCAGGTAGCCAATGTCCAGTTTGGTATTATTAAAGCTTCATTTTCGACTTTTTAATAATAGGCAAAATTTAACTAAATGTGTGTGAAATGTCCAAGTGGACACTGCTGATAGCTTGACCAAAATCTTTTTTTGGTTTCAGGATAGTACTGGCTTCTTTCAGTCCGTACTTCCATGCAATGTTTTCTGGAGAGCTGGCGGAGAGCAGACAAGACAAAGTCACCATCAATGGCTTGGAAGCGGCCATGATAGAACTTCTCATTCAGTATGCCTACACATCAGAAGTTCACTTGACCAAGATGAATGTACAGTCACTGCTTTCCGCAGCTAACCTGTTAGAAGTGTTACCGGTCCGTAACGCCTGCTGTACATTCATGGAAAAAAACATGGACGAATCTAACTGTATCGGAATCCATTGCTTTGCCGAGGTGCACGCTTGTTCAAGATTGCAGCTCAAAGCAAAAACGTTTATCCTGTGTCATTTTGTCACTGTAGCTCAGCATGAGGAGTTCCTCAGCCTTAGCAAAACGAAGCTGATCGAATTCATTAAAGACGATGAACTGTGTGTAGAGAGGGAAGAAGATGTATTCGATCTTGTCCACAAGTGGTTACTGCACAGTCCAGAAGAGCGAAAGACGGAATTTTGCAAGGTCCTCGAGCACGTGCGCTTGCCATTGTGTAGTCCGTATTTCTTGCATGATTGCGTAAAACAGTCGGAAGTGGTCATGACTTCCGCGGAGTGCCAACTGTTGCTGGAAGAAGCGATGAAGTATCACCTGCTTCCGGACCGACGGCACCACATGTGTTCTACAAGAACACGACATCGTAAAAACTCAGGTGAGTGATAACTAGCATCCCTATTTCAGAGCTAAAGGTAAGCACAGGACCATTTTTCACGTCTTACCTCATTTTGAAGTACTCTGAAAGTATTCATTTAACACCAGTCACTTATCAAAATGCCATAGTGTTTCTGAAAATTAAATAATGGGTTGTAAAATTTAATTTCCAGTTTGCCAAGCCAGTTAGTGATGACATGAAAACTGAACGCAACTTTCCACAGCACATTCATTCCTCGAGCATGTTGTACGTGTTTGCAAAAACGAAAATTGAAATGCAGTGCTACTGTACAATATTCAGTGTGAATTTTGCAGAACTTCACAAATCTTCAGTATAAAAATTTAAATTTGAAGTTAATGGTAATGCGTGAGATCTTAAACGTGTGCACTACGTTACAAGTGCACCGAGGGGTACAGTGCCTGTTTTTTGTGCAATGCGCAACTATTTAGTGAATGCATGTAACAGCAAAGAATTAAATATGTGGATACAAAATCAGATATCTGTTTTAATATTTCTTTCACGTGTATATGAATCATTCTTAAAAAACAATATTCCCTTTCAATATTTATAGGCTAGACTTTTTTGAGTCATGGTTTAAGGCTGGGTCCTGTTCTCCCTTGTAGTTTGTTGAGATTTTGTGCATGTAAAATCTTTAATCTTTATTCCAAGGAAATTTGTTGTTAACTTAAAATAATTTATTTGTTTTACAGTGTATTAATTCAGGGGAAATTTTGCAAACAGATTTGTTGGATAGATAATTATAGTATTTTAACTGGGAAAATCAGAGTGAGCAGTTATTTAAGACCACTATTTGTACTTATCTATTAGTCAAGAAGAATTTTCAATATTTTTGCTTCACTGTGCACTCTGTGATGTAAAGAAAACACAATCATGTGAGAAACGCTTGTTTTTACGTGATTTTTGTTGTTTAAGGTTATCACGAAGTTGTGATACTGGTCGGTGGTGAAGATGACAAGGTAGTTCTTCGAAGCGTGGAAAGCTTTGATCCGGTGTCTCATCAGTGGAAGACTCTCACTTGCCTGCCATTTGCAGTTAGCAAGCACGGACTTGTTGTCACAGGTAGGGAAGCCCAGAATTGTCCAAAACCAGTTGACTTTTATTTTGGGGTATGCTAGTTTTATATCAAATGGGAACAAATTTTATTGCTTGAAGTAAGTAAGTAAGTTTATTAGTTTATCACCATTTTTAGCATAGCAAAATACATAACTAAGAGATTTATAAATCTATACAACATACAATATTATTACAAAGTGCAAAAGTAATTATTGATTAGTGTTGAAAGGGTGGCGAAAGAACTATAAGTTATCGAGGTCAGCCACCCTCTCAGAATTGTTACTAATATAATTAATTAGTTAATGCACATGTACAGGGTAATTAAAAATTATCAGATTTTGCATTTTACATCAGAAAATTGAACGTTATACGAATGTGTTAGTTTATAATAAAATAATGTTCAATAATGGGAAAGAAGAGACACACGTGACTATCTTTAAATAATAATTTAACCATTACGTATTTAAAATTAATGTTATGAGGACCTAGAGCCAAAGGAAGAAAAAAATTAATTTTCCAGAAAAAAATTTATTTTCCAATGAGAACGTTCGTGTGACTTGATGCACTAACATCAAAAATAACAATCCTCTCGGTCATCTAGATCAAGCAGCACTTTTACTTGTTTGAAATTATATTATAGGTGGTAATTACATATACCTGGCTGGTGGAGAGTTTCCGGACGGTTCTGCCAGCAAGAGTGTTTGGCGGTACGATCCTTGCTTGGATATTTGGCAAGAAATGTGTGAAATGAATGTACCTCGTTCAGAGCTGGGTATGTTAGTCTAGTTTGCAAGTCTTTTTTCATCATGTGATCATTAGGTAGTGATGTAGTTGCAAAGTCGTAATGATTTTTGGCGCTGGATATCAGCGCTTAAGATAACATGCAATGCGCAGATGTGATTATCACACATCAGCTGTATAAGTTGTGGCAACTGAGCCTATTTTTTGCCGAGTCAAAATTATAGCTGATGTGACTGACGAGAAAACCCCATTTTTCTTTTTCCTATGTGTTTCTACATGTGTGTATGTGTGTGCGTGTGCGCATGCGTGCGTGTGCTTCATGCACAAGATGAGCAAAAACTTGATACCTACCTTGAGAGTCATGTTTCGTCAATCAGTCTAAATTGATATAGTGAATAATGCTTGTTTTTATTTCTCTTTTCGATCATTGCTGGCATTTATTGAGTTTTGACTTCGTAAATATTGAACGTACAATGTCAGATACCAGGCAGCTACATCATAATTAGCAGCCTGTTATCTGGTGCATGTCAAACTGTTACAAAGCATTTTGGATTATTCAAACGGGGGATAGTTCAAACAGATAAGTGTGCCTGAAGAAATTCAAGTTCTGGCATGTTTGTCTGTACTTTTCATTTGAATTTTTGCAGGACTGGCTGTTCTGGACGGATACATCTATGCAGTGGGTGGATGGGAAGGGTCTCGGCGACTTGGTAGTGTGGAATGTTATGATGTTCGTGCAAACAAGTGGCATTTTATTTCACCAATGAAAATGGCCGTTACAAGTCCTGCAGTCGTTACCCACAATTCCATTCTTTACGTGACAGGTACAGTATTTTATCTATTTTTAAAGGTCTTCCAGCTTCTGTTAGTTCAATATTATTTCTAGCAGATGGCGATATTAACAAGTGAATGCTGTAGCCAATTATGTGTAACGCGGTGACACCAACTGGCAAAAAAATTTGAAACAATATGAATTTTTTTAATTTTGAATGCAAGTTTATACTTTCTATTATATTTTTGCACGTAGGTGGCGCTGTTTTGGAGGATGGCGATGGGATCGAACTAGTGCAGTCGTACAATCCCAGGACAGACACATGGACGGAGCTGCCACCTATGTTGATTGCACGCTCTGGCTCGGCTGCTTGCATCCTCGATAATCTAATCTATATTATTGGTAATGTGTTTTAGAAATTAAATTATGTACGTTTTTTACTAATATTCATATACATAATCATGACATTCAGTATAGCGTACAAAAAAATTATGTAAGCTGGTATATGCTGGGCAGTGTGAATGCCGTGAAGGCAAGGTCTGTGAAAGTACGCGTTGCGAAATTTGTACAGTTTGCATAGAAGTTCCGTTATTCTAATGTGTATAACTATGTTTATCTAGAAGTTAGTCATTCGATGAATTGTGATCATATTTAAAGTGCTTACATTGCCTTAAGCTATATGATTACACCTTAAAATGTAGATATGCATGTAAACCTGACAGCGTGTAGTAGGCTTATAAGTTAAAAAAGATTCTGAAGCACCTGGCAGGATAAATGTTAATATTGCACGGAAACCGGATGATGCCATTGTTCATCTAAAATAAGCGCGCCCAAGCGTAATGTAATCACGACTTTAATTTCATTTTACTAATTACGCTAGATGCTTATCACAATTTTGTTGCTGAAACTTTCTAATATAATTCCCAAATATTAAAATAAGGTCAGCTTCCTGAGAGACTAGCTTTTGCTTTAATAGGAGCATTTTATTTATAACCTTGGTAAGAATATATTATTTGAATAACATGTTTTGTGGGAAAATATTTGACTGTTGAGCCTAGAAGACATAGAAGAGTTCCATGGCTAATTTAGATAGATGGTTACTTTATTTATATGACTGGAAAAATCCCAGCATAAATGGGTTTGAACCTAAAACCTCTGGATCGGCACCTTCTAGACATTGAGACAAATTGCTGTTTGTTAAGTTAGCTTTAATGCCATTGTTTTTTTTTTGGTTTGCTCAGTGTCAAGAATAAAATTTCATAAACTGAATCTGGAACCCTATTCTGGTGTACGGAGCAACTAAACACTAATTTGGTTAAGGTGTAATGTTTGTGTAACATTTGATTTAATTTACAGGTGGCTGGCATGCTTCCACTGAAAATACCAGCAAAGTGGAGTGCTTTAATCCAGTTACTAAAGAGTGGAGTCCCCGGGCATCCATGAACGAGAAACGATATCGACCAGGAGGCGCTGTAGTAGACGGAAAGATCTATGTATGCGGGGGTGAGGAAGGCTGGGACAAGTGAGTAGTTATAATTGTGGTTGTGTAATTGCTTATATTGGTCAGGATATCTAAGAGCAAAGTTGTGTACAGTCAAACTTTGTTATAATGTCCCCCTTTATAATACTAACTTCTCTTAGTGCCAACTTTTTGGCAAGACAAAATGCCTATATTTGCATAGACATGTAAGTATTAATGTCACCTCACAATAATATATCTCATTATAATGTCAAAGTCGCTTACCACCATCTTTTTCTACAGTCCCAAAGTGGCAGTATAAAGAGGTTCAACTGTATTTCTAAAAAATGATTCATCCTGAACTGATACAAATGTTGTAGAAATGTGATCGTCTGTTTTGTCATTAACTGGAAATTTGAAGATGCTTGATAATGAAGAACCAGCAACATTGATAATTATTATTGTACAACATTGTAATAATAAACTAAAGGCATCATCATTGTCATTGTCATCATCATCATATCTGACACCTCCAAAAGGACCAATTCGTTGGTATTTGCAGACATTTTTATTCGATGGAAAATCAGGTGTTTCTTTTAATTTTTTTGTAGCATCAGCCATGTTAATTAGAGGGTTAAATAATACTTCGTTAAAAGTTTATTCATGTGCCATCGTTTAGTGTATGTTTTTGTTCATAGGTACCACGACACCATAGAACAGTACGATCCAGCAACAGATAGGTGGATCGTTATCGGTGAAATGCCGACAAGTCGGAGTTGGCTGAGTTGTGTTCCACTGATGATGTTCAAAGATGAGCCGGCAAGTCACAAGTCTCATCGTGAGTAATTATGGCTCTTTCCCACGAGTGCTTGTGCCATTTAGCAAGTCCTAATGAGTTTCCGGTGAAAAAATGGAAAATCCACAATCCACATGCTTTTCAGGATGTACAGTCAAACCTGTTTATACTGCTTACCTTGGGACTGCAAAACAGTAGGGGTTATAGTGAATTTGGCATTATAACAACATATGTCTAGGCAAATATAAATATTTTGTTTTACTAAAGATTTGGGAATTCAGCAAGGTTTGCACCACAAGGGGAGGGGGGTGGGGTGTTGTAACGATGTTTGACTGTACTCCAAGCTTGCAACTTCAAGTTGTCACTGTTAATTGTTGTGCAATCCCATGACCCTACTGTCAACTGTTTCCCATTCTCTAAAGCAGTTATTGTATCTGATAACAATTAGAAGCTGTTCCTTGAATTAGCATTAAACCATTTTAACTTTCACACCGACTGTTTCGCTCATAGACACTTGTCGATTACTTTAATGATTGGTGACATTTTCACTGGCTCTTGATGCAAATCCTGGAAACCTATAATCGGAGGACCAAGCTCTTCACTGTTGCCAAAGAAAAAGTTCTTTCTTGTTTAAAGCACCAATGTGTTTGTTTTTTGTGTGTCGGTTGTAATGTTGTTTAATTGATAAAGCACCAATGTGTTTATTTTTTGTGTGTTGGTTGTAATGTTATTTAATTGATAAAGCACCAATGTGTTTATTTTTTGTGTGTTGGTTGTAATGTTATTTACTTGATAATCATTGTTTAAACATTAATTTGTAATGCACTTGTTAATTTTAATATGGCATTACGTTCTTAAATGTGATCTCATTGTTTTGCTGTTGGTTTTGTATAATAAAGTATTTATGGTTGCATTTGCTGATACGTTGTGTATATTTCTCTACTTTACCGTACCATTTTACAATAACGTTTATTTGATCTTGGACAAAGCACAGCATTGAAGTTAGCCTAGCCTATTCATAATTGGGATAAAACAGTTGTCAAATTTTTGATAACCAAAACGCCGAAGTAGCATCACAAATTAATGGAGCAGCTCGGCCAGAACTGGTATTACAGTGAAAGAAGGTTTAGTGTTGCTTTATGTCAAACTGTCATTCCATAAGCATTATGTGACAGTATGCTCTACAAAAAACAAAGGCATTGATTTGAGTCATTTTCGTGTTTTTCCAACGAAAAATTACGCAACACTCGTGCTTTACCGTATGCAAACGCTGATTTGAATAGTTTTTGTGTTTTCGGTTTGTCTAGCACAAAATGAAACTATGTATTGATGTCATGTAATTTTTATGGTCAATAAGGATTCAAGGTCAATCAACGAATTTTTAAATTAATGATGCAAAATGATATTAAACTACAAAAATAAAAAAACACCAATGTTGGGCAATGATCTTAATGCCACGTACAAATATCTAATAAACACTAACTACGTACTCAATTTAGAAAAATTAACGTATTAGTAATTATTAATTAGGAAAATTAAGTATAATGACTGAGTCAAAAAAATATTTTGAATTTTACAATGATATCATAATTGGTCTGACGAGACGCTCTCAGTCTGCAGCAAAACGTATTGACTGATAAACTCATCAACTAGATCAGATCGCAATTGTTTCTTCGCTCTCCAGTGCAACTTCCCGCATCCCAATGGATTCCCGTCTGGATGAGTCATCTCCATCTTGATGTAGTCGATCCAAATATCTAAAAAAATTATGTGCACCACTTAGAACATGGTTAAAACATGGTAAGTTTAATAAATATAAATAATAATTTAATAAAGCATTAAAAGAAATTATTCAGAATTTGTGATGTTTTAATATAAGCTGCATGAAAATGGCTGCTTGTGAGCATCCAGTGTAAGAATTGTTACGAATATTTTGCTGATGAATCTGTCGGAAGAGGAGATGTCTGTTACGATTCTTTTTGAAGCAAATGAGTGTTTAACTAGTGAAGAAATAATTTCTCAGTATTAAAGAATTTAATAGGTACAAATTGGGTTTATAATGGGTAGTTTCGGATCTAGGAATGTCCCAGGTAATATTTGTAGAAGCAGCAGCAAAAATCGAAACAGGTGCGTCAATCAAACCGTTACAGGAATCACTAATGAGAGGTGAGCATCGTAAAAAAGTAGTGATCAAAAAAACTTAATGTGGTGCAGGCCTTTAATGAGCAACGGATTTATCATCATAATCATAACATAACAGCAGTTTTGTGATTACTGTAGAGCAGGGGTGTCCAACCTTTTTGAACTGAGGGCCAAGTGTACAACCTTCAAAGTAGTCGCGGGCCGGATTAGCAATTTCACAACCACAAAAAGACAATGAAGCACAAAATACATTTTATGTTACATTTAAGCTAGAAGAGACAGTCTTGTAAGTTTATGCTTTTGAACAGTTTAATGTGAAATCTGGCACTGCTTTTGTTTGTTAATGACTGTGACCTTCATGGATTGTTGACGACCGGCAAATCTGATAGTTGAGTTACAAGTGCAGCTGTCTATTAAATTTTGACAAAATAAGAGAAACTTCGCGGGCCGGATAGAAACGCATGGCGGGCCGGATTCTGGCCCGCGGGCCGTATGTTGGACACTCCTGCTGTAGAGTATTGTACAATGGTTAAAACTTTTTCACATCTTTGGTTACAGCAGTGTATTTATTTATCATTCTTTATTTTAATAAACAGCATTCTGGGATTACCACTAAAACATCTGCTCCCTTTTTAAATTATGATCTGGCAGAAAAACACGACAATTACCATCATCATCGTCACACTGTTGTAGTTGTTTTTGTCGTCATTATCATCACCATTATCAATATTACTGTCAGATACAGAAAAAAGTTTTTACGACCATCTTCATTTGTAAAGATGGTAATGAATGGCCATCTTCATTTGCAAAGATGGTAATGCACGAGCATTTTCATTTGCAAACACACCGCCCTATAAACGAAGTTCCAGCACTATCTACTCACCTGTATTCGTCTCTCCAAATTCTGCCACTGCTGCTTCGTATACCTTGCGGAGTCGCTTGATGGATGGTTTAGGTAACGAGTTTTCGATGAAGATGTACTTTTGAAAGAAGCCACATGAAAGGGGACGCTGATTACATAACCTATAACAAAGTTATACAAAAACCAAATCTAAAAACTATTTATTTATTTAACAAGTTCTACACAAACACTATAATTAATCCATTATTACTCTGTTCTGAAGACTGATAGTGTTTAGCTAAGAAACCAAGAAATCCAAGCATTTATTCAAATAACAACGTAATACGGGTGCACACCTTTTGTATACACTTCTGACTTTTTGAATGTTGTTTTCAAATTGCTGAGCTGCCCACTGCAGATAGGATTCTTTCATTGGTACGGCAACTTCAGGGGCACCTACATTGCAGCCAGAGGTGAACAAGTTCTCGATAGCAAACTGCAAGTCATCTGTTGAGCCACATCCGCCGCCAGCGCACAAAGTCCATTCCATTTGCAGCCACCAGAGAGGCAAAGAATTCTTAAAAGACATTTTAGTGTGTTACAAGCCAGACAAATAAAAAGCTGGACAATACCACCAGTTAATTCTGTTTCTCCCATGCTGGATTCAGATCTCAAGAGGTCGTAAGCACTGTAAAGGTTATGGTATCCCGTATATGTGTAATTCAGTTTAAAAACAATACTAAACTGTAAAATGAACTTTTATCTTTCTAAATGAACCAAAAAACTTGCAGTAACATTTATTTACAGTAAGTGCTAGCTCATCAGCTTTATACTGCAAAAAAAGTGAAATTAGACTAAAAATACAGAGACCACTGTAAATCTTATAAAGGGACAGCTATTCAGCATATCTATATGCAAACTGAACACCAATAAACATAGAGCAGCTTGTTATAAAAAATCAGCATTGTATATACAGTCAACCTCGGATATAAGGAACACCTTGGGACCAGAAAAAACCATCCCTTATATCCGATGTCCCTTATAGCCGAAGTTGAGTCAGACCTGTATTTTTCTGTACTTTTACCCATATATTTATGGATTATTGCTACACATTCAGTGCAAACGGTTAGTAGGAAGCTCCTTCAGTGATGTATGTGACCCTGGAAATCGAGCTGTTCGAAGGCCGAGTTTGCGAAAGATTGAAGTTGAAAATCAAGCAATTTCACAAACCAAGATGACAGGGTCCCTTATATGCGAGGTAATTTACTTGAGTTTCTATTACCCGGGTTGTCCCTTATAACCGAAAGTCCCTTATATACGAAGATTTTTACATAGGAAAAACGTTACGAAAAATCGGGACCGGTGTTGGTTGTCCCTTATAAGTGAGTGTCCCTTTGAAGTGATTACCGAGGTTGACTGTAGTGAACAGACCTGATCCTAGCAAACAGGCTGCTCAGTAGCCAGAAGGCCGTCATATTGTAAACAAACAAAGAAACTGCCACACACATTCCTGGTATATTTGACTATGTGGAGTCCCTTTTCGCTCGAGGCCACAAGCTTAATCCTTAATCCAGGCTGGCTTCACCCATAGTAGCAAAGAGCAAACAAATTAGTGTAGAATTAAAACATGACAATTTGCGTTGAATCATGAATATGCTCCCAAGTACCTGCCTTTATAACATTTCTGTCATTTTTACCCTGGACAGTCTTTATGCAACAGGATTGCTTATAAGCCCAGTTTTTTCCCTCGGACATCTTATCTGTGGAATTCTTTATCAAAAAACCTCTTTCCCTACTCTTTTCAACTGCCTGCTTTTAAGAAGAACATGAATAGACTCTTCCTACACTAGGAACTTAGATACAAGAAATTTATATTTTCTCTTCATAACTTCATCTCCTAGCTCACATAACCATCCGGTACAGTCTGGCAACTTTAGTGAGCAGTCAATGTTAAAAAAATGCACAGAATGAAACTTTCAAATCTGATATGATTTAACAGATTTTGGAGATTCGCATTAAGCAGCGATTACTATCAACAACAGTGTTTGGAACATCCACTTTTCCCCTCATCTTCTTTTAATCTACATCTACTTTTGCATCATCTACACATAGGTATCATCTACTTTCTTCAGCTTCTACATGTATCTACATCTACTTTTATCTACCTAAATAAATAAAAACAACAGAGATTAAGCTATTATTAAACTCTGTCAGCTCCTTCATTTTACAACGTAAAACATTTGGTAAATATTGCAGATGATTATGTCACCGCATATGCAAAGAGATCTATGACTATCTGGCTGCATATGTGTGCAGAATGTGGGGCCACATTTCCCATACGATTAGATAAAATCATGGCGTTTTTCAGTTGGTAAGGTAGATACGAAAATATTATTATTACAAGCTATTTAATAAACTATTATAAGTTTTTGTCACTGCTGGTTTTCATGTATTGCCATTACTTTTCCAAATTTTTGTTCATTCGTTTGTTTGTATTATAAAAAATGTCTAAGATTTCACTCATTCTGTTTGGGTACTGAATAGCAGTCATTTTTGTATTTCGTTTGTGTATTGTGTATCGTGTACCATACACTGATTTTAAAGTTACTACCCAGGTATTTCTACACTCTACCTTTTCCGGAACTTTCCGGTGTGCTTCTTGGAAAAGTTTGCATATTTGCGTGGCTTCATCATTGCTGTGTATGTGAAACAATAACCGTTCTTTCCACAAATCAGCCGACTGCGGAAATTTGTCAGAGCCCACCCGGGTGACGGTGTCCAGTTTTTCTACAAGTCCACACTTTTGTAGCAACTCCACCTGAAAAATAACACATATACTTACACATGTAGTATAATTAATTGCTGTTTATTGGCTAAATTGATAAAACACTCGTACAGTATGCATCGTTATTGACTGATAGAGTTCAATGAATCTAAATGAACTTGACAAAATTCAGATTAACTTTAAACACACAAGTTTACATACAATTTCTCAAATCAAATTGTTGATCGATGTGCAAAGATTATAGTAATTAAGAGAATTAATAGATTTAATATAATTCTACCAAATAATAGTAAAGTCTACTTAACACTGATCACTGAGGCAGGAATGGGACCTAGCTAATTTCGAAGATATAATCCTTTTGATTCTCTATTTTTACATGAAAAAGTGTATAAGAATGTGGAAAAAACAGATATTGATTAAGTACGACTTGTAACTCTTTAATGTCAATGTCACTGGAACTTTTACTAATAATATATCACTCTAATGAAACTTGAAAGTTTGAAGGAAAAGTCAAATTTTCTGGGAAGTCATACTTATTTTCATATGTGTGAAAAACGTTAGGATTTAGCTATAATAGCATGATAAGTGCTACGTGTAATTGGCAAAATCACTAAACGTGGCGAACATTTCCATTTTTAACATTCATTCTTCTGCGAATGACGTCGTTTATCAATTGAAGAAAAGCGGCACACCTTCAAATTCTGTCAAAAGTAGAGAGAGAGATTAGAAAAAGAGGTGGCTAACTTTGTGATATTTTTGCATGAATGTTAGGCAAGCTGCATGTACATTAGATAAGGTATGAGTTAGTTTAAGCATGGTGCGCTTACGGAAAGCCATGATGAGCCAAGAAAAGTCTCGAAGTTCACTAATTACATCATAATTTTCAAGCGAATGGTGGCTACCATCACGTCTGAAAATTTTTATACAGTGACAGAGTATGAATTAACTTTATGCTTTATTAGACAATCTTTTGCAAATTAGTGTGTTATATTTTTCTAAGTATAAGTGTTAAACAAAATGAACCCAACATGTTAAGTGATTGTCCGTTCGTTTATCTCAACATGTTAAGTGACTGTCCATTCCTTTATCACAACATGTTAAGTGATTGTCCGTTCCTTTATCTCAACATGTTAAGTGACTGTCCATTCCTTTATCACAACATGTTAAGTGATTGTCCGTTCCTTTATCTCAACATGTTAAGTGACTGTCCATTCCTTTATCGCAACATGTTAAGTGATTGTCCGTTCCTTTATCCCAACATGTTAAGTGATTGTCCGTTCGTTTATCTCAACATGTTAAGTGATTGTCCGTTCCTTTATCCCAACATGTTAAGTGATTGTCCGTTCGTTTATCTCAACATGTTAAGTGATTGTCCGTTCCTTTATCCCAACATGTTAAGTGATTGTCCGTTCGTTTATCTCAACATGTTAAGTGACTGTCCGTTCCTTTATCCCAACATGTTAAGTGATTGTCCGTTCGTTTATCTCAACATGTTAAGTGACTGTCCATTCCTTTATCCCAACATGTTAAGTGATTGTCCGTTCCTTTATCTCAACATGTTAAGTGACTGTCCATTCCTTTATCGCAACATGTTAAGTGATTGTCCGTTCCTTTATCTCAACATGTTAAGTGACTGTCCATTCCTTTATCGCAACATGTTAAGTGATTGTCCGTTCCTTTATCCCAACATGTTACGTGATTGTCCGTTCGTTTATCTCAACATGTTAAGTGATTGTCCGTTCCTTTATCCCAACATGTTAAGTGATTGTCCGTTCGTTTATCTCAACATGTTAAGTGATTGTCCGTTCCTTTATCCCAAAATGTTAAGTGATTGTCCGTTCGTTTATCTCAACATGTTAAGTGACTGTCCGTTCCTTTATCGCAACATGTTAAGTGACTGTCCATTCCTTTATCGCAACATGTTAAGTGATTGTCCGTTCCTTTATCCCAACATGTTAAGTGATTGTCCGTTCGTTTATCTCAACATGTTAAGTGATTGTCCGTTCTTTATCCCAACATGTTAAGTGATTGTCCGTTCCTTTATCTCAACATATTAAGTGACTGTCCATTCCTTTATCGCAACATGTTAAGTGATTGTCCGTTCCTTTATCGCAACATGTTAAGTGATTGTCCGTTCCTTTATCCCAACATGTTAAGTGATTGTCCGTTCCTTTATCCCAACATGTTAAGTGATTGTCCGTTCCTTTATCTCAACATGTTAAGTGATTGTCCGCTCCTTTATCCCAACATGTTAAGTGATTGTCCGTTCCTTTATCCCAACATGTTAAGTGATTGTCCGTTCCTTTATCTCAACACGTTAAGTGACTGTCCGTTCCATTATCGCAACATGTAAAGTGATTGTCCGTTCCTTTATCCCAACATGTAAAGTGATTGTCCGTTCCTTTATCCCAACATGTTAAGTGATTGTCCGTTCCTTTATCCCAACATGTAAAGTGATTGTCCGTTCCTTTATCGCAACATGTTAAGTGATTGTCCGTTCCTTTATCCCAACATGTTAAGTGACTGTCCATTCCTTTATCGCAACATGTTAAGTGATTGTCCGTTCCTTTATCCCAACATGTTAAGTGACTGTCCGTTCGTTTATCTCAACATGTTAAGTGACTGTCCGTTCCTTTATCCCAACATGTTAAGTGATTGTCCGTTCGTTTATCTCAACATGTTAAGTGATTGTCCGTTCCTTTATCCCAACATGTTAAGTGATTGTCCGTTCCTTTATCCCAACATGTTAAGTGATTGTCCGTTCCTTTATCTCAACACGTTAAGTGACTGTCCGTTCCATTATCGCAACATGTAAAGTGATTGTCCGTTCCTTTATCCCAACATGTAAAGTGATTGTCCGTTCCTTTATCCCAACATGTTAAGTGATTGTCCGTTCCTTTATCCCAACATGTAAAGTGATTGTCCGTTCCTTTATCCCAACACGTTAAGTGATTGTCCGTTCCTTTATCCCAACACGTTAAGTGATTGTCCGTTCCTTTATCCCAACATGTTAAGTGACTGTCCGTTCCTTTATCCCAACATGTTAAGTGATTGTCCGTTCCTTTATCTCAACACGTTAAGTGATTGTCCGTTCCTTTATCCCAACACGTTAAGTGATTGTCCGTTCCTTTATCCCAACATGTAAAGTGATTGTCCGTTCCTTTATCCCAACATGTTAAGTGATTGTCCGTTCCTTTATCCCAACACGTAAAGTGATTGTCCGTTCCTTTATCGCAACATGTTAAGTGATTGTCCGTTCCTTTATCCCAACATGTTAAGTGATTGTCCGTTCCTTTATCGCAACATGTTAAGTGATTGTCCGTTCCTTTATCCCAACATGTTAAGTGATTGTCCGTTCCTTTATCTCAACATGTTAAGTGATTGTCCGTTCCTTTATCCCAACATGTTAAGTGATTGTCCGTTCCTTTATCCCAACATGTTAAGTGATTGTCCGTTCCTTTATCTCAACATGTTAAGTGATTGTCCGTTCCTTTATCGCAACATGTTAAGTGATTGTCCGTTCCTTTATCCCAACATGTAAAGTGATTGTCCGTTCCTTTATCGCAACATGTTAATGATGTCCGTTCCTTATCCAACATGTTAAGTGATTGTCCGTTCCTTTATCCCAACATGTAAAGTGATTGTCCGTTCCTTTATCGCAACATGTTAAATGATTGTCCGTTCCTTTATCGCAACATGTTAAGTGATTGTCCGTTCCTTTATCCCAACATGTAAAGTGATTGTCCGTTCCTTTATCGCAACATGTTAAATGATTGTCCGTTCCTTTATCGCAACACGTTAAGTGATTGTCCGTTCCTTTATCCCAACATGTTAAGTGACTGTCCATTCCTTTATCGCAACATGTTAAGTGATTGTCCGTTCCTTTATCCCAACATATTAAGGGAATGTCCACCAATTTATCCTCACCCATTTTAAATACTGTTCTTCACTGAGTTTGTCTGCCCCTGACGCTCGCTCCAGCACTTCTAATAAACGATACAACCTCTGTTCAGATAACTTATCAGAACCCTTCAATTCTAATCGTTCTTCGATGGCTTTAATGTAAAATGACCACATTTTGGCAGTGTTGAGCTGTGAGATGGCATCCTCGTATAATTTAAAATATTTAGTTTCCAGCTTGTGCACTCGCGCATCTGTTAAAAGTACAAAAATCAGTTAACTAGTATCATAAGAATGTGTAGCAAAAAACCAATTTTTTTTACGTTAATAGAGAAAAGCTAGCAAAATGAAGTCTGAAGTTTTTATTTCAAAAGAACATGAGTACAAATGTTTACAAAGAGCAAAATGTTTACAAAAAGTAGTAAACAAGCGAAAACCCGGGAAGCTTTTTTGGGAAATTCTCGTGATTTTATTAAATGCTTTATTTACAACGGCCTATGGTTCAAATACAGGCTCTATCCTGTTTTTTAGTTTTTTAGTCTGATGATTATTATTTTACTAAATTTTCTGTGCTTTTATTATTTTTCATTTTTTGTCATATTCAATGTACTTTTAATCAATCAATGTGCCGTTGTCTTAAATATCTTATGAATTAATTTTTTTAGTAACTCCGATGATCTTTTATTTGTAAAATGCATTAAAAATATTCAATAAATTATTAAAATTATTATTGATTATTTTGTTTTATTTAAAAATCTAGTAAATGCAGTCAAGCACAGTAGTTTCAACATTTTTCACCCTTTGAAGCCAATAAAATCAAAAATTCACTTAGCTAAGTCTTATGAATCCAAGAATTTATGCAAAAGAAAAGAAAGAAATCCTCAGCAAGTAGCAATAAAGTCTAGATGATTTTATTTCAATAGGTACCAGTACCTGATGTTTCACCCGATTGATTTATGCTGCTGGCAAGTTGCTCGTTTTCGAACCGACATCTCAAAATGGCATCCCAGCTTTCTTCCTTTTCCTTGTAATGTTCTTCAAGACTACAGCAAAGAATAAAAAGCCAGCAGAAGTTATCAAGGAAGCATTGATTTGAAACAGCATTAAACACAGAATCAACTGGCACTGCAAAGATTAGATAGCACAATTAAGCTTATTAGTTCTGGTAAATATAAGCACAAGGAACTATGTTTTAACACACAACAAAAAGTACATGTGAGCTTATTTAAAATTGATAATAAAATATGTTGAGTGTTAGTGCTACATTATTTAGTGGATAAGTAGAGAGTGATACAGTCAACACTGCGTCTAATGAATTTTGTAAAAGAGCTGGGATTATTGACTTAAAGAGAATAAGTGAAAAACAAAAAAGAAGAAAACAGGGATGGCGAAGGACAAACGTAATTGGAGGAGCTAGTGAAAGTTGTAAGTTAATACCTTTTCAACAAATTATTCAGAATAGGTGATGAATGTGACCTTGGTCTCAAGTTACCACACAATGATAACGTCAAATATACATGTGAAGCTTCTGATGTTGAATGCTTTGTTGTTATTACACGTTATTGTTCTAGCAAACGGCCGTGTGTAGCACGTTTGGTAGTGCGACTGTGGTTGGGGCTTCAGCAGCTGCTCGCAGTTATGAAGCCTATTGTACTTACTATGTTATAATGGCTTCTTCGTGCTCCTTCGTTGCGAAATCAAACAGATGACAGATTTTCAAAAATGCAACACAAAAATTCACATCGTCTGAAAACAACAAAACAAAACACAACTTAACAAAAGCGAGAAAACTTTCAAAATCCGAGTAACTAGAAACAGATAATGAAACTTTTACACAGCATATCAAAGTTGGACGGTGATTCAGCACTACAAGCACAAAGGCATTGGTAATGAGTAAAGAAGGAATTAATTCAAACATTAACATTTCATAGTTCACTTCTCATAATGCACTAAAAATTAGCAGAAACAAGCTGTGATATTGAGGTGTCCTCATGCACATGGTGTAGACTGACTAAACTGACATGCAGTGCTGACTAAAAACACAGTTCAAACAACAAAATAGTTTTCAGTAAAATAGTGTCACTATACTACCAACTTTTTGACAGCTGCCAATTTTTTTACAGCTGCTAACCTGATCTGAAGCTTAGATACTATATATCATTATAATAAATGACTAAAGAAATGAAAGCATAAAAAATTCGAGGTTGGTATTTGTCTATTCTAAATGAATTAACTGTTTTAATGCTTCACTTTTTTAACAAGTTAACAAAACAAAAGCATATCATAACACATGTCAAGTGCTTTGAAAACTGCTGAGATCAAATTTTTGGTTTCGTTTGGTTTTAACGAACATAGATGTTCTTTACTGTCCATTACTGTTCAGGTTTCCGTACCCTCATGTTCATTACCTATTGCCTCCATAGCTTGTTTATAGACAACAAGTGCAACTTTTCCTTGCAAGATGGCATCATAGGTTTCGTCCGTTTCTACTGGCTGTTCCGCGCCGAGCATCTGCAGCCTCTTCCGCATGCGATCCGATTCCATCAGCTCCAAACGATAGTACTGTAATAACAAGAAATATTGCTTTATGTCAGATATAATCTTTACTGACTACATGGCTATACAGCACATTAAGCCAATGACCAGTGTTACGGGACAGAGCTAAGGGAATATTTCCTTTCCTGTAAATGCAAACACAAGTTTAACTGTCGTTTACAGACTTCTCTCACATTTACAGGGTTCTCTAAAGTAATAAATGATAATGCATTACATTCGGGCTCATGTGTAATAACAGTTATACATTTTTTACTTTATTAACAGTGGCGTAGCGAGTGGTTTTGCTGGCCTGTGCGGTAGCCAAATTGGATGCCCTTTCCTTAAACGTAACACACTTTCTACCACTACAAACACATGTATAGGGAAGATATCTGTTTATATAAAGACTAAAGTATTTGTTCTTAACGAAAATATGAAAAACACTGAGCAATTAGATGTTTAACTTCCTGACTTTTCGAATTGCGAAATCCTTTACGATCTCTTCAACACCAAGTGATTCAGTGTATTCTGTTTCAAAAGAAAGAATTGCTAAGTTAGAGAGTCTTCATGATTGCTCAAAGTTAAGAGAAGATATTTCTTTATTACTTTAAACTTGAATTTGACATTCAGCCACAGTGACAGAGCTCGTGAGAGAAACATGGCTGCACCAGTGCGAAAACAATGATGATACAATAATAATTATTATTATTATGAGTTTATTTCGTATAAAATATACAGTTTACAAAGATAAAGATGTTAGTAAAACAGGTAATGCGATGTTAGTAAAGTAACATATCTACAGACATTCAACTTTATAATAACCACACATTGTAGTTCCCTTGTAATTATATGACATTATACAGTGTTGTAAGGAACTATAATAGGTATTTTAAAACATAATCTTTGTACGAGTTCTTAAGAGTCATTCCGCGAGAAAACCATGCAAAAGTCAAAAAATAGTGGAAGGTGACAAATCACCGATTTTGTTCATATTCACAGAGTTGGATGATCCCCTCAGATGTACCCCACAGCCAAAATATTAGATATCAAAAATGAGCCGTTTCGGAGATAGGCCGCCATTTTGATTTTTTTCGGATTTTGGCCATTTTGACGTAAAAAAATGACCTATATTTGTCACATCATTACAGGCAGTAAATGAATGATCCAGGACTAGTTGCTCTGTGGTATATATAGTAGGGGTCTTGCCCTATTGCCACATTGAGTTTGATGAATTGAGATTCTCTTTCAGTAGGTATCATGAGCTCATGAAAGATGCGTGTCTGCTACAGTCTGAATGACACCTTGTTTTAAAATTCTCATAACTCCACTGGGGCGGGTATTTGAAGTATAATTAATATATGTTTATTTACAGCTTGACCAGGCATACTTAGATCATTAATAAAATTTTGGCCAGCTCGTCCATAAATTGACGAGATTCGATCTTGAATGTGACATAAATCGGAAAAAAATTAGTACGAATTATTAATAATTCTGAATAAAAAATGAAAATTTCAAAAAGAAACGATAAATTACAGTTTCTGTCTCTCTCTGTCTCTCTCTCTGTCTCTCTGTGTCTCTCTCTGTCTCTCTCTCTGTCTCTGTCTCTCTGTGTCTCTGTCTGTCTCTCTCTCTGTCTCTCTGTGTCTCTCTCTGTCTCTCTCTCTGTCTCTGTCTCTCTGTGTCTCTCTCTGTCTCTCTGTGTCTCTCTGTCTCTGTCTCGGTCTCTCTTTGTCTCTCTCTGTCTCTCTGTGTCCTTCTCTCTCTCTGTGTGTGTCTCTCTGTGTCTGTCTCTGTCTCTCTGTGTCTCTCTCTGTGTCACTCTCTGTCTCTGTCTCTGTCTGTCTCTCTGTCTTTCTGTGTCCCTCTCTGTGTCTCTCTCTGTCTCTCTGTGTGTGTCTCTCTGTGTCTCTCTCTGTCTCTCTCTGTGTCTCTGTGCCTCTCTGTGTCTCTCTCCGTCGCTTTCTGTCTCTTTGTGTCTCTGTCTGTCTCTCTGTGTCTCTCTCTGTCTCTCTGTGTTTCTCTCTCTGTCTCTGTCTCTCTCTGTCCCTCTTTTTTAACCATACCCTGCAAATAGAGGGTCCCTGTATGTATTTTATGTAAATATCTGTATATGCGTTCAATTTTAAATTTTAAATAAAGAATTATAATAATAATAATAATGTCCCTCTGTGTCTCTCTCTGTCTCTTTTTATGTCTCTGTCTGTCTCTCTGTGTCTCTCTGTCTCTGTGTGTCTCTCTCTGTCTCTCCATCTGCCTCTCTGTGTCTCTCTTTGTCTCTCTGTGTCTCTCTCTGTCTCTCTCTCTCTCTGTCTCTCTCTGTCTCTCTGTGTCTCTCTCTGTCTCTCTGTGTCTCCCTCTGTCTCTCTGTGTCTCTCTCTGTCTCTGTGTGTCTTTCTCTGTCTCTATGTGTCTCTCTGTGTCTCTCTCTGTCTCTCTGTGTCTCTCTCCGTCTCTCTGTGCCTCTCTCTGTCTCTTTCTGTCTCTTTGTGTCTCTGTCTGTCTCTCTCTCTCTCTGTTTCTGTCTCTCTCTGTGTCTCTGTCTCTGTCTGTCTCTGTCTCTCTCTGTGTGTCTCTCTGTTTCTGTGTGTCTCTCTTTCTGTCTCTCTGTGTCTCCATCTGCCTCTCTGTGTGTCTCTCTCTCTCTGTGTCTCTCTCTGTCTCTGTGTGTCTCTCTCTCTATCTCTATGTGTCTCTCTCTGTCTCTCTGTGACTCTCTCTGTCTCTCTGTGACTCTCTCTCTCTGTCTCTCTGTGTCTCTCTCTGTCTCTTTTGATAAGGAGGTTACCATAGCAACACATAGTAGCAGCTTACTGTATATATTATCAATTATTAGCTTATTATTATTTACTATAGTGCGACTTTTCATTGAATATTGGCGAATAAAAAATAGTCGTGGACGTCAAGAATTTGTTGTTGCCTTTTTGCTATTTTGAAAATTTGCGATTATAAGCGTCAGCGCCCTGATTCTCGTTAGAGTTTAGTTGAATATGGTAGTCGGTGTATATGCGTATATCTTTAAGAGACGGTGGAAACCTGGCGGTTAAATACAATATGAGCGAATGGCTTGAAACATACGTTACACAGAGTCCGAGGCAGGGTCGTACTGGCCTTTGCTGCGTTTCTTAACCAGTTTTTTTGTTAACGCCCGTTGTAAGTAAGCAGAAGTCTGGTTGTCGAAGTTGCCACACCAAGGTATTAGTAACTAACTAACTATTAACTTGAATTGATTTGAGGAAAAATATCAGGGACTGACAACTATTCGCCTGTTGAATACAAGACCACACAAAGCTGTGCGCGTTTTAAAAATTGGCTCGCAACATCTTATATTCGATGCTCACGGCGGTTTCAACACAATTTCACAAATAGTGCCTTGTCTCGCCTTGCCCGCCTTACTTTAGAATCTTGTTTAGCAAAGCGATACTAAACCTTTTTGACTGAAGTCTATTTTTCAGTCAAGACAGTGGGGCCCTCCCGAGGCCCCCGTATTGATCCACGGGCCATAGGTATATAGCCCGAGCACTTGTACACGAAACTGTTATTATGTACATGAAATTATTCCGTGTTTTATACAGATTATAAAAATCACTATGTTGTAATCGTCACAGGGGCCCTTCGAAGGGAATGCGGCCCCTGATGAGGGGCCTGGTTGCTAGGAGTGCCCAGGTTGTACACGAAACTGTTATTATGTACATGAAATTATTCCGTGTTTTATACAGATTATAAAAATCACTATGTTGTAATCGTCACAGGGGCCCTTCGAAGGGAATGCGGCCCCTGATGAGGGGCCTGGTTGCTAGGAGTGCCCAGACATGTAAAGCCAGTCCATTATTACTATAAACATTGACGTTGCTGCACTTTGTATCGATTCTAATGGCAACACCGTCATCCAAAGCGAATAGCTAAATATAGGTCAAGGTTGTGAAAATGGCAAAAAAGAGCAACTTTGGCTAAAAATTCTGGACTCTTGGGAGATCGCTGGCCAAAATTTTATTTCATGCATTTGTAGGACTAGTCAAGCTGCAAATAAAAATATATTGATTAGTCCCCCAATACCCGCCCCAGTGGAGTTATGGGGATTTCAAAATGGCGTCTAAATTCAGCAGCAGCAGACACGTATCTTTTGCAATCTGATGACACCAACTGAAAAGGAGGTTCAATTTGGCAACGATAATGGTACGGTAGGGTAAGACCCCTACTATATATATCACCAATTAACTAGTGCTGGATCGCTCATTTACTGTCTGTAATAACGTGAGAAATAATGGGCAATTTTTTACGCCAAAATGGCCAAAATTCGAAAAAAATCAAAATGGCGGCTTTTCTCAGAAACGGCTCATTTCTGAAATCTAATATTTTGGCTGTGGGGTACATCTGAGGGGACCATCAAACCCTGTGAATATGAACAAAATCGGTGATTTGTCACCTTCCACTATTTTGCTGATTTTCTCACGGAATGACTCTTAACCTTTAATTTTGCATTTTCATTTAGATCTAGAGTACAACCATATTTAAATCTTAAATTTACTTGACTGTTATTTACATAGTAGCATAGCTTTGGAATTCTCAATGTGCAAGAGTTTACAATTTTTCTCACAAAGTTTAATTTTCGACTATCTATTAAATAATTCGCAAGCATTGTGCCACAAAAATACATTAACAATTTGACGCTTTCATTTTGTCTAAAATCGAATATTTTTCTATAAGCAGTGTTCCATTTTACCCTAATGGCATTAACTTCAGGTACCCATGTATTATTGTGCTTTCCGCTTTAAATTAAAAAATACCAATTGATATGACTGTATCAGGTAAACATATGAATGTACTAAAAATGCAAAATATCCAGCCGGGTGTGTGATAAAAATCAATGTTTTCGTACGAATAGATGGAAAAAAAGTAGGCCTATCTTTATTGTTAGCCTGTTAACAGAAATTATTGGCTGCCCTCTGCAGCCCACACATCCTATACTACATCACTGGTTCCCACAGTTATTATTTGACCCTCAATATTTCTGCAGTTCTATCATCGGTATTATATGATCATCATCATATGTCCATTATGTCTAAGGTAGAGATTGGCAGACAGAATTCTAAAATAAAAGAACACGTAAACACAGCAATAATCCAGCAAAAAACTAGAGAGTGCTATGCCAGTAGCTTGTCAGGACCTCCATCAAGTAATCTATAGTTTTAACTATGCTAAAAAGTTATTGAGTACAAAAAAGTTCTCTAACGAACTTTAACAAAAGTTCACTAACAAATTTTAACGTAATGAATGAGATAATATTATCTCAATTGTTTTCCTTTGTCATATGTAACCTACTACTTGTATTGGAGATTGTGTAAATGTTTTGACCTTTAGTCAACAAACTACAACTGCTTACTTCTAGCCACAGTTTCTCTGATTCCGAGTGAAACCTGAGAGCCCTCTGTAACAGCTGCCGTGCCGTTTCTATAGATTTCTGCTCTTCAAATTCCCATTTAGCTGCCAGTATCCAAAGCCCTAAGGTGTAAGATTAAAATAATTTTAAATTCAATTTATATGCAGGCTGAATTTCTAACTCAACTACAGTAAGAAGCTTAATAGACTCACTTTGTGAGGAAAGTGCTTTGATCCAATTAACAAAACTGATTCAATTAGCTTACTATGGAAGTATGAGTCATAGTCAAAAGTCATCATCTTAGTATGCATTGCAAAGGCTTTAAATGAATTTTACAAATGAATTAATGTCAAAGCTCCTATGTGCAAATCTGATTACTTCTAAAAATTACAAAAATTCATGCAAGGTCGGTTTCTTCGCGAAGAAGTTACTTGATGAAATTGTCATAATGATAAAAACATTGAAAATCTGTTGCTGTAGGCTGCACATATTCACGCAAAATGCCTAGTCACCTAGTGCTTGAGCTGCAGTTGGTGATGACCTTGCTTGCCCTGTGAAAAGCAGTAAGAACTTCAAAAGCAATCTGCTCGGCAAGTGATTAAATGTTTAGCTTCCAGAAACAACGAGGTTTATTGCAGCGGACAAGTGCAAATTAGCGCAAACGATAAACATACTGTACCTGCTTACAGACAAAGACTGATTCTACTTATATTACAGCGCACAAAATCAACGCAAAGATGACATAAAAGCAGTAAAACCTCTTTGGGCACACACAAGAATCTTATTTTAAGTACAGAAAGAAAATATTTGAGTCAATTATACAGAGTTATTTGAGTCACTTACCGACAGTTTTTAAGTATATTTGAATATAGCACTACAGAACAAATGCATGGTGCTGCAAAGCGGAGTACGCCACTAGCTGAAATAGGACACTTCCACTAAAGCACGTGCAAAATTTGCGGAAAAGCAGTGTCGTACATGGGCAGCACAAGTAGGGCACTGTCGATTTCTGTCGATAATCCAGAATTCTGACATAATAAAATATAAAACTAAATTTGTTTTGGAAAAAAGTAACTTTATAATAATGATGGATAGTCCTTGACGATTTACAAATGTATTTTTTACAATAATATCATCATTATTATTAGCTCCATTGATATCATCATAACATTCAACTAAGTATCTAATGCTTTAGAGAGAGAAACTATGTAAAGCACATAGCTCGCTAACCCGTTTACTTAGTAGAAAACAATTATTTGTCCAAGACATAGAGAAACGGATAACCTGTCTGTGAAGTGAGACAAAATAAAAATTGATATGCCTTAAGCGAATGTTGGAAACGTCTAAAAAGCGCGCTTATTCCACATCAAAAAAGATTAATATTGAAGTCGAATTTAATATTGGCCGCTCTACTAGCCTAGAATAAGATTCTTTTATTTTATCAGATGTATAATAAATTATTCAACATGTATTGACGTTTTTAATTATTATTATCACATAAACAAGGACAACAGACGGTGCCAATATGCTTAACAGCTTAATTTGTGACCTGTCTCTAATGTCCTACTTCTTCTGCAGCCCATGTACAACATGTCCTACTTGGGC
Source organism: Tubiluchus corallicola (assembly GCA_030141605.1). NCBI lineage: Eukaryota > Metazoa > Priapulida > Priapulimorpha > Priapulimorphida > Tubiluchidae > Tubiluchus > Tubiluchus corallicola. The sequence continues at coordinate 223,454 of JAQGDQ010000162.1, forward strand.
CAGCCTATGTATGAAAATTGTGATACTTCGGCTAGAGTCCTATTCCGCTCCCAACACACGGATTATATGCATGTGTTAGTGATGAAAATTGTGTTACTTCAGCTAGAGTCCTATTCCGCTCCCAACACACGGATTATATGCATGTGTTAGTGATGAAAATTTGTCATTTAACAGTGACAACTAAAAACCTGCAGTTTGTTTGCAAAAATGTGAACAGGTTATAAGCATTATTAGTTTTCAGGCGAGAAAAATACAAGTTTCGGTTTTAATTATAATTGAACAAATTGCAAAGTCTCAATTTCTGCTCACATAACTGGTTAATTACTGGAATGTTCAGATCAATTTAAGCTGTTTCAATTTATAACACACTTTGCAAGATATAACTTAATAATTAAATAGTATACAAATGTCAGATGGTGATCACACTGTTTCAGACAGTCATTCATTTATTCTCTTGTTCAATTTTTATTCATTCATTTCATCAATCAATCATATAATTATTCATTCATTAATTTAGTAAGTTAGATCATTAACTTATTAACACACATTCACCCATTAAATCATTCAATGGCTTGTACATAAATTCACTTACTTTACTCATCCATTCATTCAGTCATCTATATACTCATTCATTCAATCATTTATTCATTCACTACTTCATTTATTTATTTCTGAATGCACAAAAATGGCAAACTTGACTGGTGCATTTACAGTTTTCAACATATTCTCAGCTGGTTGGATTACCTAAACTCCTTGCAATTATTTTACAATAGAAAATATAAACTTACTTGGATCGCTGCTGTGTATTTGCAGCATGCGAGAAAACATCTGACCCACGTAATTTCTTTGACTCTGAAAAATGTATTGTTACAGCAACAACATGATTACAGTAGATTATTATTTATTTTGACAGGTAGGTCATAAATTACATAAAAGTATACACACAATTACAAGTACATTTACAATTGTAATTACCAAAAAATATCTAAAAATAATAGAAGTACTACAATTACAGATGTGAAGCAATTCATTCAGTACATGTGTATCATTTATACTTTTATTTTAAACCTGCAGTCAATTTTAGTTGTCTACAGCTCAACGTCCAAACGAATGTTAAACATATAGTTCTTTCCGAATGTGTTTAAATATTTCAAAATGTCTGAGTTCAAAATACACTTCACATAGAAGTTCTGTGAATTTTGTAGTTTAACAAATTGAGAGTAAGCTGAAGTACTAACTATAACACCAAAGTAAGGGATGTCGTAATCTAAACTCATTTGTCTAGCACTGCAATGATGATAAAATAAGAATAGTTTTCTAATACACTTATTGTAAGTAATTATACAGAAAGAAATTTCTCCATATGGATATATGCCGTAAATAAAAGTGCTATAGGTTTTGAAAAGTTTTTACTGCACAAAGTCAATGTATATCTGCCACAACGGCTGTGCACTGATTTGTTCACAATTTAATCAAACAGCCTCAATGATGACAAATTGATTGATACTGTCAGCCGCAGTGCTTTCAAAAAAAGTGCAAATCTCTCTATGGTTCTTCAATGCAGCAACTCATTATGGCCTTTCAAATTAGCTTAGTTTTCCAAGTTTTACACCACCATAATCTTTTATTCATAATTTTGTATTAGTAGTTTAATCTTATACGTGGCAATCGACACATGAAAACAGAATTCCACAGAAAAGCAGTTACAGAGGCATCGTTATGGGACCAAGGACTGCTAAAAATATTCACTGAACACTATAATATCAGAGATGGTATTTTTAGGAAACCAAATGTAAGGAAGAGCATGTGCGACAAACCGGGGACTAAATATGCTATTATTACTATAAAGACCAAAGTCTGTATAAAAACTCTCATAAACTAACAATGCGCATTATTTACCCTGCATTCTTTTTGATAAACTTATATGTTTGATAAGCCAAAACTAGCAACAAAAACAACATTTTCGCAATATACAAAAACCCGAAACTAAGTGTGAAACGTGAGGTGATTCGAATACATGAAAAATATAGCAGAACTTAGGCCAAGATGCTCTTTGTTCGAGGGTTAGAAGTAAGCCATGGAAACCATGGGTTGTTAATTTACTATTGCACCTAGGACACAAGCACAATATACTGTCCCCAAAAGAAGCCAAATTGTGAAGAAACTTTCGTAAATTTCACCAAAACAACCTACCACTTTTTTGCAAAACTCGATGTGTGATAACCAGACCTTTACGTCATTCTTAAAACGTTCCTGGCAAAACTGAAATGAGAAATCAGTTAGCTACTTTAAAATCACAAAATTACTGAAAGCAAGAGAGTCGATTATTGGAATTCTGAGAGTTAAACAACAAGCAGCTTCAACTCGTATTATAGGTCACAAAATTAAGTATGTTAGCCGCTGCAAACGAAAAATGGTTTAAAGACAAAAACAGCTCATTAGTGATGGACGATTTGAAATTTTGTAATTTGATTATAAAGTTGTTCTTGTAATTCGATATCACGATCAGTCTTTTAGCAGAAATTTTTTAGAGTTCTAGCCAAATTTTTCAAACATTATAGTACTGAAATGTACCCTATATCTTCTTCACGGTATTTGTCGCTGTCTGCCATTATTGTACTCACAAACTATTTTTATAGACAAGCACATTTATTAACAATTCTATTATTACGTATGTCACCTGAAAATGAATTTGAAGATCTCAGTTTGCAATTCTGCGCATCGTGTAAGATGGGAAAAACAAAGAAAAAAGTGCAAGGATTCCGTTTATTTGTACTAAACACTGCCTTTCTGTCAGTGCATAACACGGATATTTTGCTCTCGATTAATTAAATTACTGCTCAATCGCCGATTATATTGATTTATAAATACATGGTTGTAATCTCCATTATTTTGATTGATTTCTTAATCACCCATCACAACAGCGCACCATAACTTAACCGTACTACAAGCAAAGCAACAATTATGTGAAGCTGCTTCGCTTTGCTAAAAACTGAAACTTAGTATCTAAATACAAACAAAAACGACATACCGCAAACATGGGTTATCTAGATGCCTTTGCAGACATGATAAAACCTATGTAACTAAAACTGTAAATAACTATATAGTAAAAATAATATTATAGACAATTATCGCAATTAGTGTAGTGTTTTAAGCTCTTACCCGAAATAAACTGTGAATTCTGTTAATGATGGGGTATTCTATCTCTTCTTTCTTGAAATGGTAACCAATTCTCTGTAAAAAAGCAAAATGTTGCCACAAATAATGATATTGTTTCCATTTCTGACATCACTTATTTACAATAAAAATTTTATGTAAAACGAGGTAAACAACAGAAATCTTCATACTTCAAACAAGGATTTGAAAACCAGATTTCTAATTTTACAAACTGAGAAAAGTAAGAAAATTTAGTGACTGCTAGCTGCCAAAGCTCAATAGACAGGACCAAACCAATTTCATTTCTTTTTTTACAAAAGGAAATCAGATTCCAAGTGAGCTGCTTCTAATTACATAATCTGAAATCAAATTAAACCCTGACTATAATACAATATAATTCACTTATGACGAAGCCTATTATAATGAGCCTCTGGTTATTACAAGAAAATTTCAAAGTCCCGCTAAATCAAAGGCTTAACTAATATATTTAAACCTTATTTGTAGCGAACTCTGATATTATGAGATCTTGCTTATTACGAGAGAATTTTACCGCCCGGAGACTGTATTTACTCTGCATATAGCGAGCGTGAGTTCTAAAACAATGAGAAATTGGGCACCATTCACCAAGGACAATAAGGTCACCATACCTGATGGAGATTAATTTACTGATGATGCATAAAACAATGTGTATCAAGTACAGTGCTAGTAGCTTCTGCAGCTAGTTGAACTGCTGTAATTGTAACTTAAAATCAGAATGAAGCAGGCCTAATGAAGCAGGCACAGAAAAAGAAACAGTTTGTCAACACATTAACTTGAGTGATGTAGTAGAAGCCATTGCTAAACTTCAGCAATTTTTGTGTTTTCACCTGGCAACTGATAATGATGTGATCAAATACCTTTCAAAACTTGACAACTTCTTGAGTAAAACTGAAGAAATTGAATGTGAGCCAGGCAAAAAATAAACGAGTTTTTAAAAAACACACAGCCTTACCTTGGAAAGTAGACAATTCCAAGACTTTTCACAGTTAAATTTTTAACAAAAGTACGATTTTAAACTGTGAGTTTACTTTAGGTAATGCATAGGCCAGCCAGATTGCAAGATTAGTTATTAACTAATGTAGGTTCATACAGAAATGTTCATAATCATAATTCGTATTCCATTGAACTTGCACAGCAAATTAAGTAAAAACAGAGATGTTTGTACCCACGCTAAGCTCAAACTGATAAAAACCAGTCGTGTTTTCCAGTTTCTACCCATGCAGGCATCCAAGATCACATCCAAATGATTGTGTAATACCCATGTAAAACATACTCAGCTATCAGCAGATGGCACAATGAAGAACATCACTGGTATAACTTAGAAAAGTAACTCACGCGACACTTTTGTGCAGGGATTTGCTAAAATACTGTAGTAATTCTAGAAATGTCACAGTTTGCACAATATATGTTTGCTCTTTTGTGATAAAACAGTTGTTAAACAGTAGCACTCAATAAGAAAGTTATGCCAGGCTCAAAAGAAGATGTTCTTTTCATTGTTACATCTAACTGCCTTGTTAGCTTCATTTCTATCTTGTTTATACACTTAGACAGCTGATCTCGGCTATAACGAGACTCCGTTACAACGAGCAAATTTTCACAGTCCCTTGAAATTTGTTATAAGCAGATAATACTGTGTAAGCTTTTACAACATAAAGCCCTACTCTCATTATAAATATACAATTTATTTTACTATAAACTTACCGTAAAACTTGTTTCCTTTGCTTTATTAAATTTAAAGAACCACCATTTTTTAATTGTGCGAGAGACGAATGATGTTATAAGTACAGGATTTATAAGTCATGAGGTCATCAACGATCGATAACCAAAGATGCTTCCCTACACCTCGTACATAATTCTCGCTCAGTCACACCAAAGGCGTGAAACGTGGCGATTTTTACAGCAATGTAGGTGTTCAAAAATCGCCAGAAAAAGGCAAGTTATTTAATTTATAAGTCTCTTTTGTTTAATAATGACTATGAATTCTTTGTGAAATCATAATAATGTGTCAAAAAAACTTCAACGTCTGTTGGGTTATATAGGCCTTTAATAAAAAAAATAAATATTTTCACTTTGTTATTACAACTTACGTAACTGTTATGCAGATCTGCCATCTCTAAATGACTAACCTTAAAATTGTCTTTATTCCAAATTACAAAAGCAAATTACAGAAAGAATTTAAAAATGAAAATTTTAAATTTTAAAAGCTAATTTTGCTATATCTAAATTGAATGTGACATTTTCACACTTCGCCAGTTTATGGCACTAGGACTGGTATGTAATGTGACATTGTGTACTCCAGTGACATCTACGAACAAAACGTTTAAAACATTATCAGTCAGACTTACGAAAGAAATATATGCAAAACATATTTGTAAAAAAAATATTGAAACAAAATTAAGCTGGTTTTTACCATTCTCCTTTTTCGTATCAATGCCAGAAATGTAATTTCATACTGTGCATAGGTCAGATAATCTTCCTTTAGCTTTGTGCGCCTGCACAGTCGGTATTCAAATGCCCGTCGCTTCTTAATAACTTTTCTGAAACAATGTCAACCCACAACATTAGAAATCTATACAAGGCACTATGTACAATTGTTACTATGGCTAAGCAATTAATTTGTTATATAGTTTTGCTATTTTGGCTAATGCATTTATACTATTGATTACAATGAGAAAATTAAAAATATCACATAAAGAAAGTCTACATTGAAATTATGCCACTACTCAAACTAAAACGCAAATGTGATGGAAATCTTTTCGACTGCTGTTATAATTGGGTGCACGTACACTGTGGGCAGTAAGCATTGTTTCATTGGTGGTTACGAAGTCAAGTCAGATAATATTTGGATCGAGCTGGAATGGAGCTGATTTGATAAAAGGTAACCCAAACTTTGTGGGATCAGCCATAGCTGGACCCTCTGTAAATGGCTATGAAAACATCGCAGAGCATGCTGCTGCATAAGAAAATGTTACCCTGCAGATGGTCGAAAGACGAAACACAAATGTCCATAGATGAAGCCACGGTTAATTCGGCAAATGCAAATTTTATTCTGTTTAGTTATATTGACAATAATGTTGCCTTCAAGGTATGGAGCTACAAAAAATACATTAAGAAATTTGTAACTTGTCATCTAATACAAAACCTAGAAAAAAAGTTGTGCAATGATAGCGATTTAATAGAGATAAAACTACCTACACTGGTTTACGGTTATCATAGAAGTGGCATGATGGAAACATAAATTCTTGCACCAAAAGTATGATGCTGGTGCTAGCTGCATCTCAGGGCAGAGGTTGCTACAAGTTCAACAAGAGGACATCATCTGAAGCTATATACGACAAGAGAAAGTAAATCGGTGCGACTCCACAGCTTTTCAAGCAGGGTCGTCAACACCTGGGACAGTCTGACAAATGAAGCACTTTGCATCTAGTATAAATATATTCAAAAATAGGCTGGATAAGCACTGGGCCTCGAGAGATCCGGTCTACAATTATAAGGCCGAATTGGGGCCTGAGAGATCTGGTCTACAATTATAAGGCCCCAGCTGAAGATTTGACATCTGACATATATGCAAGATTTGGCTAGAAGTTTCTACTTTGTCAAAACATCCTAAGGTAAGGTAATCCTATTCCTGTAGGCTGGTGGAAAATCCTACCAGCAAAACTGTACGGTAGAATAACTAGATACTGCTAAACAAATTTAGACTATGAAAGGCGGTGTTAATGATTCAGAACTGCAAATAATAATCAAAGCAATTTATTTCGAACCAGTGCGATAAATCAGTTTTTAGAAAAAGTGTGTTAAAAATTAGAAGCAAAACAAAGCTGCGATTTTTAAGTAACAGAGTAGAACAATGGAGGTAAACCAATGAAAGATGTTGTAGAATGTTCAGAAAAACAGTCAGCAAAAATACAGAGTAAAAATTAAAAACTGGTCACAGTCAAAGCAAGTTACAAAAATAAGTTTAAAGGAGATGACACTACAGAACATTTAATAACATGTGAAAAACTGAATGAAAGAATGGGTGCAAGTAATGCTGCAATTGATAATTTGCATGTTGATAATACAGACAAGTTGAAGGAAGTAAATTTCAGAATTAACAAAGCCCTAAAAGTAAAAGATGTTGTTGGGAGCTGATTTTGAGATATAAAAAAGAAGACAGCATTACTAGACTAAATTCGGCCTGCATTGAAAGTAGGTGCCTTCCAGATTGGAAACCACTGATACAAGTCCCTATAATAGACAGCAAGGCAGTTCGCACAACTCCAGCATATGCAAGGTAACACACATTCTCACGGTAGACAGCGAGGCTCCTTGTGAACTGCTTTACATGGCAAAACAGTACATCGTGAACTGGTCCACCAGATGCAAGCGCGAACGTCCCTACAGTGTTTTTATCATTTGTCTGATCTATTAAATACGTTGGTCCGGCGCGACTCGTGCTCCCGTGCAAAAACTGAGAAAGGACATCGATCAACTAAAACTAAGTAAACCTTTTAGACAGTAGACCTACTTTATTTCATCATCACTAAAAAGTCCTACGCGTTTTAATTGTTCCAACTCTGGGAGCATATCCTCTATGCTCTTTTGAACAAACTCGGCCATACTGCTGCTGTCAAATTTTGCTAAAAATGAGTTATTTATATGGAGACTTTTAACTCTACAGAAGTTTCGAAAACGTGACTGCCCGCAAACGGAAGTCTTTCAACTGCTGTCTGCAACCAAAAACTAATCAAAGATTTCCCACATGTAAACATGTGGACCGTCACTTGCTCACGCGAGCTTACTAACATCGTCAGTATTATAGTGTTGGACAGTGTTAGGTCACTTTCTCGTAAGGTTTTCCTTTATGAAAAATTTTTTTGCCAGTAAAATAAATTTAACGTTGTTTGCCGTGGTTAGTTACTTTATACTATTTTATTTAATTCGCATTGTCTGGCAGTTTTGGTTTGGTAGTGGAGGTTTTGAATCTGAAGCAATGTCACAAGAACGTATATTGACTCTAAATGATGATACGTCGGCAACAGTTAATTTGTTTGGTGAGAAACATATTCATATAATTTCATATTAGAATTTATAAACAAACAACTTCATATTAGAATTTTTAAATTATAATTGTAAGCATTTGAATTACTTAACAAGAATGTAATACTTTAAATATGTTTGATCAGAATTAAAGCTAGCCAGTAAAATTATGCAATAGGTACTAGGTACACGTGTGTATTAAAATTGTCTGTTGTTTATAGGTGCAACAATTACGTCATGGATATGTGGTAGAAAAGAACTATTATTTGTGAGGTAATATTAAGTTGTTTTGTAGACTGTGCTTCACTGCTTAGCACTGTTTATCTATGATTAAATGTACATTTTTTAAATTTCAACACCTTCAGCTTATTGGAATGTAATGTAATTCCTCGCTTAACGATGCTAATACCAGAAAAACGCGACTTCAAAAATCATTGTTAAGTGAAGTCAAGACTTCCATAACAGTAATGTAAAAAAAATGAGATGTGTTCCAGAGACAAAATCAGTGCTGCTTAAATCATGGAATTATTCATATTTTCATATTTCTACTACCTAGTTTCTTTCTGTTTGCATGAAACTGCCCATTTTTCTTACCAATGCATGGCTAGTGGTTTTTTTTATTAACATTGAAGCCTTACGCATTTAGCAGTTAAACACTGCGTAGTAAAATCCAAGCCCTGGGTTTGCACTATTTTACGTTACTAGTGCATTTTTAGAATGGAATGGTGCAATATATATTGTTTTAATGCCTCGTTTAGTGCAAAGTAGGAAAAAATCGTTGTTAAAATGAAATGTGCATTGTTAAGCGACATCGTAAAGTTGTCAACTGTTCGGTGTCATTAAAGCGAAACATCATTAAATGGGAAGTCGTTAAGAGAGGACTTACTGTAGCTGAATTGCTGGTTCAGGCCTGGATTTTGACCTTTGGGGCCCGAGACACATGGATATTGAACTACATGGCAAATAAGGAAACAAACTAAAATTAATGGATAGACAGCCCTTGCTGGGAAAAATATAGTTTGATTTCCATGGAAGACTATAATTGAGAATAACATTGATTACATATTTCTGATGAATTCATTTGTAACTTCATTAGTTATTTTAATAACAAAACTAATCCATAGAATACTGTTTTGTGCAAGGGAAAGCTGGGGCCCACTTCTATGTTTACCCCGTCTTTATGTGATTCTGAACGTGTCCTTTCTAGAAATATATTTGAGCAGAAAGAGTTAATTGAGCTTGTAAGCAGAGAAGGTTACCTACTATGATTACATTATTCTGAGAGTCTAATTAATATTTTTACATGTTTTCCTGTAATAGTTGTTCTGGCTTGTTTTTCTATAAACGTATTTAATTATTATTTTTTACATATAATATGGCCTTTGGCTAACAAAGCTGTTTTTAGTTTGTGTTTAGTGACTGGGATTAAAAAACTGCGTGATAAACTTTGTGTGTCTGTTTTATATCTTTTGTGAAGCATAAACGTTCGTGATTAGTCTGTTATGCTAGCATGTGCGTTTTACTATATTTTTTGCAATTGTTATAACAGTATTATTGTGTGGTTTTGTAGTGTGTTGAACTATATCTAAAAACTTTTTTAAGCTGCCTAACTTTATTTGTTTTCCTTTTTGTTTTTAATTGCACTTCCTGTTTCAGCAAGAAATCTAAATTTGATGTTCTGCCTTTATACCATGGTGGAATTCCTATAGTCTTCCGTAAGTGTTTTGTATTACTGCATGAAAACTGATACGACATTTTTTGTTCATGTTTTAGCTCCCAGTCTAAGTTTGATAACTCTAAAGCCATCCGAGGAGGAATTCCTATTGTATTCCGTGAGTCATTTATGTGTAACTGTTGTTTTAGAGGTCTTACTGTATAGAGGTGTTATCTCTTTGACTTTACAATGTTTTAGTACATGTACATGTCACCTTCTATAATTTGCTCTGTGATGTATTTTTTCTAATGAAGGGCAAGCACTACGACTGAGAAACATCGTATGTGTTAATTTTGGTGGTATCTGGATATGTATATATATATAAGATTCGAGCCTACAGCTCTGATGACGGCACCATCTTTGGTGGTCTTGATATCGTGGGGGGGGGGCAAAAACCTCAAAAAATGGCCCTTTTTTGCCTGTTTGTTGCAAAATTTATATCTCTTATTTCTAGAGATTGGGAATAGGCCGTGGGTAGACCAATGGTGGGTATAGCAGGCTTATTTAGAATTCACGGCATAGTTACGACGTCCTGTAACGGGCGTTTTCTCGGCCCCAACTCCAGATTTTTTGGAAATTTTGACCGAATAGCCTATATAAAAATGTTCTATCAGCGCCTGATGGAACTCTTGGAAAGAGATATGTAGCTCTTTAGAAAGAGAAGGAACAGAGCTACATGGTGAAGTAGGTTGCATTTTAGAATGCCTGCTCCAAGAGGAGCTGTGACGAGTTGATTGGAGGTTCCATTTTAGGTGATTCTCGCGTAGAAAACTGCTGACATTTTGCATTGTTCTGACGTCATTCCATTGTACTCTGCTTATAACTTTGTAACTTTAATTCAGTAAAAGCTGCTGCTAGCTTTGCATTAGGTAAATAAACGAACATTATGTAGGATATTCGTGCATTATTTATTAGAAGTGGATTTATACGTAAAATATTAGTTGTGAAAATATAACATATTCTGACACTTACTGCATCAATGTTCAAATTCATGAGTAATTAGCTAATTCTAGTGTAGCTACATGGCAGTGTCACAAAATGTTGATTAACAACAAAAGCTAGTTGCAGCCTGGCGGGGGGCTTCTTGCTCATTGATAATGCTATGGAGTGAAAAAGATAAATAAGTGCTGAAATAATGTTCTACGGTCTTTGCTAAATTCACACATTCGCACAACCTTCCAACTTTGTCCACTGATTCTTTGGATCTTCTGCCACATTAGAGAGGCTCTAATTACACCATCCTTCACGGTACCACAGGTTGCCTGTTTTTCATAGAGCTATCAGGTATGAACTGGAAATCACTGCACCTTAGAACTTCTTGGTACGAGTTTGAAACTTGCCAGCTTGTCTAGCCGGAGCTAACTGTACGCAACTAGTAGATCCTGAACATGACACTAATATACCTATTTTCCAAATGCATTAATGTTACTGTAGTGTTATTGAGCTTAAAGCCAATGTGGTAAACAGCTGGAAAACTATTAAATTTTTAATTAATTTTATTTAATTTTAATTAGTTGTAATTTCTTGCAAAAACTGTTTCTCCAAGCTAGCAAGACGGTGGATGTGTTTAGTTTAATTTTATTTAGTTAACTGTTTGATCTGTTTAGTTCGTTTGTATTTTAAAAGTGCAGTTTGTGAATCTTGGTGCACAAAATTAGTAATATGTATACAAATAAAGGGGAAGAAAAGGCAATTTTAAAGAATGTCCACAAAGACTTTTCATTCAAAGTCATATTACTTGCCTGTTTAAACGACTTATGAAGCAAAAAAAAGAACAAAAATGAAATTTATAATGTTTGAACGAAATGATAAAATCTCGCTGATTCACCTTCCCAGTATGCATCACTGACTGACCAAAAATATATTTTTAATCTTTCTGGCAAGATAAAGTAATTTAAACTTTTGTTAGTTAGCGAAGTGTGTGGCACAAATGCTCTGCTCTGATTATTCTTTTCTGCCTTTTTGCATGGTTATCTGAACTTGTGACTTATCCTCAAAACAGCTCTGCTTAACAGTCATTGCAGGAGTTTAAATTTGCAAATTTTGTACGGCATTAGTGCATTACTGCTAATACATATTCTGTCATCTTGTAAGTGATATGAAACTTCACAAATTTTTAGGCTTTAATTATGAAGAATGTTTTCTTGTGCTTTAATATATTACATATCAATGGAAACGTTTTCCTTTTTAGTAAAAGTGCAATTTTCTATGAGAGTTTGCACAGGAACTGATGTTTACATTGGCTGCTTGATTTTATCAGTCTTTCAACATCTGGCTCGATAATGCGTTGATAATCCATCATTTTTCAGCCCACTTTGGTGCTTGGTTGTCTGGACCTCAGCATGGCTTTGCTAGAAGTTGCATGTGGCGTGTAGAAGAGGAACCGCACAAGACTGAAGACGGGTCTGTAGTCGCCATACTTTCACTGTCGGACAATGAAAAGACCAGAGAAATGTGGGACCATGGGTGAGTTGCAGATTTTGGCATTTCCTCCTACTTCTAAATCATTTGTGGGAATACCTATTTTCCATTAGCAGAGCAGTCTGTGTGTTCATACGTTTCGTTCCATATTTCTGGATAAAAAGGTCCAGTATAAATGCAAGAAAGCCACACTGTATAGAAAGCCTGAGAAAATTTTTGGGTCCTGTACCCCTTGTTTACACCTACACCTTCACTGGTTCCTGAACCATTCCGCTCAGCTAAATTAACCTCTATACTGCAAAGGCAACTACTTTTCAAACTTAGAAATTTATTCTATAAGCTATTAGAGGTCTGTCAATGGGGAATCTCAGTCGACACTGTATCAAGACGTACATTATCACTTCAATAAAGGCGCAAAAGCAATGCTAAATTTGAAAGCCTGAAAAAGTTTTGTACCTCTACTAGGACTTCACTCACCTCAGCCTAAACTTAAGTTTATTTTGCTGTTCTATAGCGGCACTCTCCATAAAACTTATGCTCTAGCACGCTTTACAATGATTATAATGCTAACTTCATATACCACTAAAATAATAAATTATATAATAAAATTATAAAATGTATAAAGTGGGCAGAAAATACATCAAAAAAATAAAACATTACTGATTAACCAGCAAGTTTGCTGGGAAAATCTGGTGCTTCATGTTTTACTTTTTCAGATTCAAATTGAGCTATAAAATAACACTGGACAAGTGCAAACTTTCCACGGAACTTTCCGTTACAAATACAGGTAAGCAAAGTGTTAATACTTAGCAAACACTGAGCCAGGCTGTTTTCAGTTGGCACACTCTTACTCTAATCATTTAGCTATAGAACGTTCAAAAATTATACCTTTGTCAAGCAAATTGCTATTCGCTGCATGCTAAATGAAAACCTTATTCGTCTCAAAAGTTGTTTTTTCTAAAAGTGTGGCTTATCTAATAACATGGGGTTTGCTTGCTTTTTTACTTTCAACTTAATTAGTTCAATGATCCTACAAATGATGCTTAACTGGTAAACCATACAAACTGAGATACCACAATATGAAATTACTATGAATTATTTGAATTATTTATTCTTAATAAAATGTTCAACACAACCATTTGAAACACAATAACAAAATATTTATAATTTAGTATAGTATAGTATTTTGACAGCAAGTCACAACAAACTAATTATATAGATTAGAATGAGGCCTCATGTTCGTGGGGGAGCACTTGGGCAACTGCCCAGCATGCCCAGGCATTAAGATGACCCTGCCTGTGTACACCGTTTTTACATGATCCTTTCTCAAGGATTTAAAGAGTCGAAGAAGTTGATTGTCCCATCTGGTGACTCGGTCTGCCACCTGCATGTTAGGACTTCATAGTGACATTTCTTCCACCAACCAACTGTGCTGTTTCCTTCATTGATCAGTTATTGTTAATTTTAGGTTCATCATCGTTTGCCTTTACCTGCCTGCTGCACAACTATTTCAACATTCCAGACATGAGCAAGTGTCAGATAATTGGTCTGAAAGGCACTTCCTACAAGGACAAGGTACAGATGTCATTTTCTTATGGCTATTTCACCCCAACTAGCAACAGCTTTTCAAAACATATGTTGAATGCCTGATTGTTAAATTTTTGTTTAATTTTTATCTTAATTTACCTTGTGGTGCCATCTGTTGGCGTCTATATCAAGTGGTAACTAGGTGACTCTGACAGGTAGTGTAGTTAGCATCTGCATTTTGTTCAAGTCAGATGGCCATTTCACGATTTGAGAATATTTTATGTTCAAAGGTATCATGTATGAAATATGTTATCGTGGCCCATTAAAAGAAAACTGGACCCAATCTTAAATTATAGTAATTTTTATTAGTAGTTTTTTTTATTATTTTTCAAGAATGATTTATGCGAAAGAATTATTATCAAACAAATGCAATTTCCCATTCGCGCAGCTAGTTTTTCGCTGTTACATGCATTTATTTGCTTACATGGGCACTAGCGCCTGCATCTCGGAAACGCGTTGCACAAAAAACAGTTGTTGTACCTTTTAGTTCATAGGTGTTTAGTTGTGGCATAGTGCACACATTCACGAGCTCATGTTTGAGCACAGTGGTAAATTTAAAATTTATCATGTGTTTGTATATCGCACATAATGTTGTATTGAGGCACTGTACTTCAATTTTTGCTTTCGTAAATGTGGAGTTTGCCTATAAAATGTTTGTGCTATTGAACACTGGCAAACCATTTAACCTTCCCTTCTAAATTATAAAAATTGATACCATTGTTTGGTTTATGCTTGCATAGTTTTTAGGGCTTATTTGTTTCTTTAAATGCCCAGCGATTTATCCATTGTTTTTGCCAACAAAATGTCTTGTATCTTTGATTTAGCTAAAATTCATGGAGTGAATTCAAGGAAAGATGGCCCAATTTAAGCTCATTAGATCAACTGCTTTATCGTGCATGCAAGTACTGGTAATGTCGCAACAATACGGTAGAGGATTTATATATCTCATTCTTTTAATTTGTAATAATCACATCAGGCATGTGGTGTAAAAATTACTGTCACTTTACATTGCAAATAGCTAATGTGATGTAAAATCACAGTATTTCTTAAGAAAAGTAGGGGGCAGCTGAACAGAGACTTGGAAAGAATATAGTTTTGTTCTTTTGAATTCCAGGTCAGGAACTTTGCAGAATTTGTTGAGGAAGGAGATTTTGTGACGATCAATGCCAACATTGATAAGTAAGTTTTTACGATGCATATTGCATGTCAGTTTGAAAATCTCTTTGTGGTGTTGTTTTTTTTATAACATTTAGATCAAAAGCCATTCTGCTTCTCGTGTTGCGGCCATAGTTATAGTTTACTGTTTACTAGTGTTTAGTTTTCACGCACCATTTATGTGTGATTACATTTTATTTTATGCAGTGCTCACTTCCTAGGGAACATTGTACCCAGAATTTCTTCTTTTTATGGCAAATTCAGTTTTTAAGAGATGCTCTTATCTCATTCTTGCAACCCCTCTATGTAAATGCAATGCTTTTTTATTAACAGTTGCTAGGTTGTACCTAGATACATCTTTTGTTATGCTGTAATATCTTATGTTAGCACCATAAATTATCTCTTATCTTTATCTTAATTTTGTAATGCGGTACTTAATTTTGTAATTTTGTAACTTGTACATGTCAGATATAAATTTAAAACATCTTGCCAAAAATGGCCTCACCAGGTTAGGCAATCCGGTCAGATGAAAAAGCATTTAATTAGCAAGATCTACGAAGGCTCGTGGTCATAGTAGTTGAATAGTAATGTCTGTAGCTTGATGTTTTTTATATCTATGTCGTGCTCACAAACTTAGGTGCCATAAAGATTCTGCTCCAGGCTGGTCAAAATCATAGGTGCTGTTGCTTCAAGCTATATGTGCTATGCTTTGACCAATGCAACTTTTTTGTTTTGATTTGTTTTTAACTCTTTTTAGCATTTATGCCAACACCCAGAATGAGCTGTTGCTGAAAGGAGCTAGTAATGGTTGGAGTATCAAAATAACGAAATCCAATCTTCCTGACACTGGTATGCACTGTAAACCAGCAATTTCCTTTCAGGAAATTATTTACACTTATTAATAATTGTGGTAGTTTTTCGCTGTATTGCCGCTTGTATATCAGTGACAGCATTGCTGTAGCAAACCCCTGTGAATGGAATGAAACAGTTTCCTTTTTTCTTCTGTAATTTTCACACAAATTGGTGGTTATACTTTAAGGAAGGCAGGATGATTTTTCATATGCTACCCCCATTTTCAAGTCTGATATAATGAATACATTTTCACACTATAGATACAGCAAAAGCGTGTCTGATATTTAATAATAGATTGAAAACTTAATTTGATGACATCGAGCAAGTGCAACTATTGATGACATCACAAACTAACATAATCTTAAACAGCAAAAATATTCCGCGAGCGTGTTGTGCATGTTCGCAAAAATGAAAATTGAAGTATAGTGCTACTTTAAGATATTCAGTGTGTTGTACTAAAACTAAACAAGTTTTAAGTTAAAATTTCCAATTTACCACTGTGCTCGCTCATCAGCTATCAAACATTGTGTAGTTCGTCACAAACTAACACATCTGAACTGAGTGGTACAGCACCAGTTTTTTGTGTAATGCACTTCCGAAATGCAGGTGCTAGAGCCTGTCAAACTAGCGAATGGCGAAATGCATGTAACAGCGTAGAACTAGTGGCGCGAACATGAAATTATGTTTGTGTGGTAATAATTTTTTCATGCAAGTCATTTTTGAAAAAACAGTGTGTTTCCTTTTAATATTTTAAAGAGTGGATTGTTTTGACGTATAGTTGAAGATTGGGTCTGGTTTTGCTTTAAAATATTTTGTATGAGATATGAACAGAAATAATATTATTTGTAACTAACTTCTAAACTGTAGTTCCTATTAAAAAATGTTTGGTATGTAGTGGTTTAATTTGTGACCGATGCATTAGTTTCCTGTTTAATTATTGTTGAGTATAAACTGTTGTCTTTATGTTTTGTGCTTTTAGCAGTGACGGCTTGTGCATAGGCACTGTGGAACTTCAGCACCGCCTATTTTCACTCAATATAATCTTTACCAATTAGTATAAAAGTCTTTTTTTCTCTTTTTTATGTTTGTATGGAATCAGAGCACGTGATGATGGTGCTTTTTGCTTAACAGCCCAGCACAGCAGTGTGTTTGCCTGTTGTGTGCATGATTGCATACACACATGTCTGACATAAGATGCTGTACACTGCACTGCTAGTGTCTGCTGTTAGGTTGAAAAAGTACTGTTGCTGACACGTTTGTTGTCAGTTGCCACGTGCTTAAAAAGTGTATACCAGCATATTCCTGAACTGCAACAATTCGGACTATTTATAAGCAAAAAATTTTTTATTTAGGAACTTTATCAAGTTTATGTATACATTTTTGTATGTTTGTTGTTTCAAATTACAATTACAAATCAGAACATTAAAATTACATATGTTTAAAGGCTAAAAATTTTCTGAAACAGCACAACCACTAATTTTAACTACAGGCAAACACTGTTTGTGAGGCACACTTCTTGTACATTACAGGAATTAAACTTTCTTTTTGCAGTTGTGTGGAATCCGTGGGCAGATAACGCCAAGAAAATGTCTGACTTTGGCGATGAGGAATACCTAAATATGGTGTGTATCGAACCGGGCAGCGTGAGTAAGCCTACAACCCTGGCAGTGGGGAAGGTGTTCACTGCATCTCAGACGCTACTGCCCTTAATGCAATAGGATTCTGAATAGCACAAAGCTGATGCATTATTGACATTCCATATTTCACTGTACCGGTTATTGAAGCATTAGTCAAAATGTAGATATGATTTTGTTTGCTTTAAACACACTGGTTAACTACCTCATTTGTGTTTGCATGATATGATAGACAATTGTAAACATTATGATGGTTCTTCAATATCAGTCAGCAGTGCTGTTGATGTTTTCTTATCTGTACTACGATGACATCGATGACGCAATCTATGCTACACTAGGAAAAGGAACATTCAAAGATGGTATAGTGTTCAATAGTATATAGTAAAGATGGCAGCATGTAATTAATTAAGAAAGAGCTGCTTGATTGACTTGCAGGACTTTTATTGTTATATGTAGTGGATGAGTATCCTGTAGTGTCGGCTGATGTTTGTTATATGCACAGGGTAATTGCGCTGGGGGCCATGCTAATCTATGTATGTTGTGAATTGCTGTCAATAAATAAATACTATACTATACTAACTATATTGGTTATTGTGTGAGAATCTCTGTCATTATGGTTTGCCAATTGAATATCATGCATGTTATATTGTTCAAACATTGGTGTTGATTAATCGTTGTTGTAATGTTTTTTTAATGTTTAAACACTGATTGTCGTGGAGAATCAAAAAAATATTTTTATGTTTAACTTTATCGATCATTTACATTTTTACTTTTGTGAGTGGTTGTGTAGGTAGGGGCCCCCAGTGCACTGGTTTACCCAAGGGCCTATAATGAACAAGCACACTCATGTAACCTTTTGACAGTGTTTTAATAAAGCTCACAAGATTTGTTAATTCTCTAATTATATTTATATACATGCTGTTTATTTTTCAAATGTAATTAGAGAGTTTTTGTAGGACTAAAACAATTTACAAAGCCCCTTGTTAAATCATAGTTGATTTGAAAATGATTTTATATATTTGTTTCCCAGCCCTTTTGGTCTCGTGTATATACGCAGATGAGCCATTTCATTCGTTTCCCCACTTGTGTCTCAGGTAGAGCTTTAAAAACTATTGCTTTTCCGATGTTTTAGAAGTGTTCAGTCCCCAAATTCCACATTGAACCAAAATTTGCTAGATTTTATTCTAGCATACATTTGACAATTGTATTGATTTTATCAATTCACAAAGCAAGAAATCCAAGTGCAGCTTTAAAATGCCATCACCTAATAAATAATAAGGGCTAAGCATTCAGCCAGGTTAGAATGAAACTGTGCTGCTCTTTTCAAACTATATTAGCAATGCTAGCCACACTAACATAATGAAGAGTTTTACCTACATTTTTCAATACATTAATCTAAGAATCTAGGTAGTCTATAACCCGCTATATCACACTAAACTAACAGTTTTATTTTTGCCTACTACGAGATCCATTGTTTTCAGTTTCTTTTCTATTGAGTTTTTTATTTCATCTGTTTCTTCTTTGTTTCTTGTAATCCATGCCACATCATCAGCATGCTGCATATAGTATGCTGATAATGTACTATGCTCTACTATACTAGGCATAGTAGTAGACATACTTTGCAGAGAGCCATAACTGAATTCTTGTCTTACTTCATTTGGTATTCAGAATCGAGAATTGTGTAGTTTACTACGTCAGTAATTGTCAGTGATTCCGTCATCTTCATCATCTTTAGAGTCACATGTCGTTTGAAATGACCTTCCGATCACCTTACTCCGTGCTGCCCTGTCTCCTGCAACCTTCCATGTCTCTGTATTTTTGATATCTAATGGTGTGTTGATAAGATGAAATTGGTATAAGTCAGCAGCTGTCCTCCTTGTGGTTTCTTTTCTTTCTGCAGTACTTCTTTGAAAGCTAACTTTAATGGACTGTCGCCTGGTTGTCGTATAACATGTCCTATCCATCTCAATCTTTTCCTTCTGATTTTGATTGTTCATTTCTCTGCTTTGACTTTATTGTACAGATCCTGGTTTGATATTTTCTTAGGCCATTTTATTCCCAGAATGTTCTTGTAGTTTCTTCTTTGAAATTCATTAATTTCTGATTCGTGTTGTTCTGAGTTTTTTTAACTCACTTTCAAAATTTTTGTTGGAAAGTTGAGCAATGTGTATTCAGAAGTTATAAATTCGAATTTGTTTGTGGTAAAGAATACTCACCCCTAGTCAGCACCACTTCAGTATTTTGGTACATCTGGCATCTGCCACAAAAACTCTTCTTCTTCTTCTTCAATGAATCACTCGTCCAGGGACATGATTCTGCTCTCTCTACGCCAGGACTCCCTACATGCTGCAATGCCCCAAGGGGATTTATTTCTAAGGATCAATGCTGAAGTGTCCAAATCTTTCTGTGCAAAATCTAAGTATGTTAACATTTGTCCTCCTGCAAATTTTTTAGCTGGTTCTCTGGCTTGTTGAAGAGCTATCTTCACTGGAACATCATCAGTTAGTCTAAGCATATGCCCAATCCATCTTAAACGGCGTCTTTTTATTTTTCTTGTCCAAGGTTCTTCTTTTATTTTTTCATACAGATCTTTGTTTGAAATTTTCTTTGGCCATCTAATACCCAAAACCTTTCTGTAATTTCACCTTTGAAATACATCGATTTCAGCCTTTATGATTTGCTTTTAATGTCCAGAGCTCAGAGTTATACAGAAACACAGTTTCAACTAAGGCTGAGAAAACTCTAATTTTTGTTTCCAAAGATATCTTTCTATTTTCAAAAATTTTTGTAAGTTTCGAGTAAGCTGATAATGCCATTATCTTCCGTCTTAGTATGTCGTCCTCTGTTGCCAGCAGACTACCGAAATACTTGCATCTTTGCCATGATTCATCACCATGGCGTGTTATATGAAACTCTTCAGTTTTATTTTTGTTTACAACGAGATCCATTCTGTTCAGTTTCTCCTCTATTGAGTTTTTTTATTTCACCTACTTCTTCTTTGTTTCTTGTAATGCATGCCACATCATCAGCATACTGCATTGATATCGTAGTTGACTTACTTTGTAGAGAGCTGTAACTGTGTTCTTGTCTTACTTCATTCGGTATTAATTTAGGAACAAGAATTGTGTAGTTGTGATCATCTAGGTCTTTCAATGGTATAACTTTGTCCTCAGTGAGAGCTATGGCAAGATATAAAGTAAAAAGTACAGGGCTTAAACAGTCACCCTGATGTACTCCTTTGTTTGTAGAAAATGGCTGACTCAATTTCCCTTCACACCTGACTTGAATTAATAGATTTTCTAACATTATACTTATGATATATATTTCATCAGGTTCAAGGATTTCCTCCAGACAGCAAAGCAGAGTTTTTCTCCGAACGCAATCAAAGGCCTTTGACATATCGATCATGAGGATATATATTGAGTAATCAGCAGAAGAGATGGCTTTTTCAGCTAGTAATATACAGGCTTGTACTAATTCAGTAGTATTCCGCCCTGGTTGATATGCTGCTTGGCTTGTTGGAATGTAAGTGTGTAACCTGTCATAGATCCTAGTCAACATACAGATAGCCAAAATCTTCCTTATTTGTGTAAGCAACATCAATGGTCCAAGATTTTCTATAGGACCTCCTTTCTTGCCTGGCTTGGGTAAAGGGATAAGTATTCCTTTTTGAATATCATGTGGAAATGTGTCTGTTTTGCAAATATTGTTTAGAATTTCAGCAATTTCTGCATATAAATTTTCTGATCCATGCTTGACTAACTCAGCATTTAATTCATCAGCGCCGGGGTTTTGTTATTTTTCAATGATTTTGCCGCATGCTTTACTTCTTCTTTAGTAAATGGAACTTTCATTGGATAGTGAGTCCTTTTAACCCCAGGTACAAAAACTCGGCACGTGGCCAAAGGGCGATCTGTTAGTTAAAGTCGATCAGGAAAGATTTGCCCTATTGAAAAAAACAAACACGCCCAAAGTCATTGTATTAAACACACGCTTCCATCCACTTTGAATCAGTTTGTGTTTTTCAAATATCTATTTGCTTCTTGAGATATTTTGTCATGGCATGCTAGTTTCCCGCAAAATTCCTAGAGAGGTCTAGATAGCTGATAGTTTGTGAACTCCACTTAAGAAAAAGAAGTTGAATTTAATTGAAAAAAGAAGGTAGATTTTGACTTGAGTAGGTAGACTGTACGTCAGCATGTGTAACGTGGGCTACTAAGACTGTTAATTTGTGATTTTATTAATTGAGTGTTTGTTTGTTTTTGTTGAAGAGAGGAAGAACCATTTCGTTAGTTAACATAATGGCTTTGAAGTTTGGCAGAAGAATTCTGAAGGCAATTTTATCACCCAATTAATTCTGCATGCTACATTAATTAGGCCTACCTTTTTTAGGTTATAATACATGCGTTTTTTAACAGACCTTTTGTTTATTGTTTTGCCATCTTATGATCTTAAAAACGTATCACTGCCCCGCTTGCGGCAAAACATATTTTTTGCCACGCAATTTTGTAATTTCTGAGTATTTTTTCATACAAAGAATTCTCATTATAAAAAGTATGGATAATATTCTGCTGCTAGGTATCAAAATAAATAGAGAAGCTCAATGGAGCGTTCAGATTATTTACTGGCTGTATGTCAGGCTCTGAGTTCTTTATTGTCTGTTGCAATGGCTTGTTCAATTGCACATATAGTGAAAGCATCTGTTGTTTATTGAGCAGAATTTGTAGTGAAATTAGCTTTAAGCAACCTTTGTTATTTTATGATTTTTTTATGAAATGATATGGTGTGCTACATGTTACCGAAAAAAAAGTAACATGCTGGCATAGATGTGTTAACTAGTCTATTTGTAACTATGTTACTTTTCACTGCCACTTACATTTACATTTAAGTATTTTTCTTAAAGCAAAACCGGACCCAATGTCAAACTGTAGGTCAAAACAATCTCTTTAAAACATTTATAGTTAAAAACAACACAACTATATTAAAAAGTTAAAATCATGCCAAACGTTTCGACAAGCTGCAGCTGTAATGATCAGTGGTAAATTTACAAACATACAACCAGTTTATATAGGTAGATCCTCTTACGCATGCATAATAGGCTCTGCCTTTATAAACGGGTTGTATGTTTGTAAATTTACCACTGATGATTACAGCTGCAGCTTGTCGAAACGTTTGGCATGATTTTAACTTTTTAATGTAAAAGTTTTAATAAAGTTGTGTTGTTTTTAAAAATAAATGTTTTTAACGCCTGTAATAAAAATACTCTTTAAAATATTGAAGGGAAACATACTATTTTTTTTTCAAAAATGACTTATATGAAATGATTGTTACCACACAAACACAATTTTATATTTGTACCACTAGTTGTTTGCTGTTACATGCATTTCCCCATTTGCTAGTTAGACGGGCAGTAGCACCTGCATTTCGGAGAAATGCATTGCACTAAAAATGGTGTTGTACCTCTCAGTTCAGATGTGTTAATTTCCGACGATGTACATACGTTCGACGGCTCATGCGTGAGCACAGCGAGTGGCAAATTTGAAATTTAAATTTTTATCTTAAAATTTGCCTAGTTTGTGTCTTTTTTGTGCCTAGTTTCAGTACAAAACACTGAATATTTTACAGTAGTACTGCACTTCAATTTGCACTTTAACAAACATGCGCAACAGCCTTGTGGAATGTTTTTGATGTTGAAAATTATGTTAGTTTGTGATATCATCAATAGTTGGGCTCGCCTGTTGTTAATTAAAATTGTTTTAAAGTGTATAATTTTATTTGACTTGGAAATTGGGTAGCATATAAAAAATCTTTCTGCCTTCCTTTAACTTGTTTATTTGTACCACACAGGTTGCGTATGTTGAAGGATGGGATTCCGGAAGAAATTCCTGCCAAAAACGATCAGCGACTGGATTCCTTTTGCAGGCTTTCTAGTTTTCACATTTGCCGTGTATGTGTTTGAGGTGGCTTATGTTCTACCGGCAATTTACCCCACTTATAGCACTTTTACTTATTTTCACTGCATTGTGGGGACATTCATTTACGTCAATGTGGTTTTGAATTTCGCCATGCTGGTTTTGATTGATTCGTCTGCATCTGGTAAATTTTTGCCAACTGTCTTAAAGCCCGAGTGGAGGTAGGTGCCAGTCTTAGCATACGATTTCTTTTGCATTCATAGTTGTAGTTTATCACTTTTCCTCTTACCCCTTGTGACCCTTGTACTCGATTGTTGAGATTCAGCAGCAGTGAAGAAATTAAGAGCAGTTATGTGCAGTACAAAAAGCAACGATTGGTGCATTTCAACTTACGGCACTGTTATGTTAACAACAAGCATTCAGTTAAATACATGCTGAGGGCCTGAACACACAAGCTGTGAGCCAAGAAAACTGGGGTTTGCCGCACAAAATTTTTTTGCTATTAGGCCGACAATAGAAATACTCCTGTTTCCGTCTAACAGATTTAATTTAAAATAACACGCAATAATTATTATAACATCATTCTTTCGGGGAACGAGGATGCGGCCATGTTTTTCTACAGCTAACTCTCGGCCAGGGTTGCCATTTTGTATGATGGTCATTGTATTGGAAGCTAAAATGTATCGAATTTTCTGCCAAGTCGGTGTATTAACGGCCGAGTAGTGTTGCTGTTTGTACCATAATTATCAGAACATGATACAAAAGAGACTATACAATAATTGATAATTATACAATAATTTAGTAAAGCGAAACTAAAAAAACAAAGCGTGAAAAACTTTGCACTGAAAAAATTTAAAACATTACTGCTTACCCGTAGAAAATAACCAATCTTTGATTGCAGTTGTCAGCTTAGGTAAAGTGCCAAGCACTATTAATGCAGGGATCAGGGGAATCAAATAATCTATGTTATCCTTTTTGTGCATTGTAAAGCTTTACAGTCTGTTTATTCATATCTTTTTTATTGGCCTGCAATCGGGATTTTAAATGTTCGTAAACAATTTCATTTGGATAATTAACTTCTTGGTACAGAACTCATAGAACTGCACAGCAGGAGGGAATGTTTAAATTTTAAATTCTCTAACAATGGATATCCTATTACAAGTAATGCCTGCATTTTCATTGTTGGAACCGAGTAGAAATATTAGGCTCGGATAACAAACAATGTGAGTAATTTCTTGGGTACCCGGGTACCCAATGCAAACCTTATTCATAGTGATGTTATGCATCATTTTTAATTCTTTCAGCTAGTAGATTTGCGCAATACTGTATACAATATGTGTGTTTATGTTTAACTTAGTAACCTCTAATTCGGTTTAAGCTAGTGCTTCTAACGGCTTGTTATAATCATTATCTTATAAATTTTTTTATAGAAGAGATTATTGTACAATGCATTTGAAGTCGTGAAGTGCGATATAGTTTGTTTTATCAATAATAAAGTCATAGTAGTAAAAGTCAAGTGTGGTGACTGTGGCTTACAGTACTAAAAAGCCAAGTGCGGTGGCTGTCAGGGGCGCCGGATCCACGGTTGCAGCGGCCCCCTTTGCCCTTTCCCAAGGGGGGGTCAACTCCGGAGCAGAACTTTGCCGTTTTGATGGAGAAATGTGTGGTTATCCCTGATTACCCTAAAGAGTTTATGTGAACTTGTAAACGGTCCAGTATTGATAAACCCACATTACATACACATGCTTGTGCTCAAAATGTTCCCTTTTCGTAAATGCTGCTCTCCATCTGTAATTTGCTGCCGGTGCCCCTGCTGGCTGTTTTTTTCAGTAAATCATTTAATAATGTAAAAAGGGCATCAGTATGTAAAAACAGTGGTTCAGTAAAGTATGTGTAACTCACACTAGTATAGCTCGAATTCTTGTTTATTTCAAACAGATTTCATTGGACAGATTTTTCCCTTTCTTTTTTCCTATTAATAAACATCGTATAACTCGAAATCTGTAATTTGAATTATCACGTAGCTCAAACCAAATTCCCAATACAATTCTTAAGACTTTGATTGAATTTGCCTCGCCTATTTCAAACAACCTCTCAAGTGAGAAGTGTGTGTAGTGTGCATAACATCAGGATTTTAGCTGCCAGTTTCAGCAAGAATGCTAAGATTTCTTGTGTTTCCTTAGCAGAAGGGTGCACACAAGATGGCTTAACATGGTTTAATGTAGGCGCCGCTTAATAGACTCATTTTGGGACGGAAATGTTTTGATCCAATTAACCGACTGAACCTATTAACCAATGGGTGTAGTAGTACTGGTATGAGTCATCAGCTTACTATGCACTGCAAAGCTTTTTAATCAATTTTAGAAATGAAGTAATGCCTAAAGTCCTTTGTGCAGCTAAAAATTAGCAAAAATATTTTAAAATATTAATGTATATAAATGAATTAGCAATAAATTAAAAAGTATACTTGTCTAAATCACACAAGTCTGTTTATTTGCAAAAATTACAAAAATTCCTTTCAAGTCGTCTTTTTCATTTTATCGCGAAGAAATTAGCTCACAAAGTTCGCATAATGATAAAAACGTTTGAAAACCTGTTGTTGTGTGAGGCACAAATTCTCATAAAATACTTAGTGCTTCATGTGCTTCAAGTGTTGGTGGTGCCCGTGTTTCTTCGCAAGTAGCTTCGTCTGTTGTTTCGCCTAAGCTGCTGCTTGCTACCATTGTGACATATTTTCTGTACTGCACCTGTGTCCCTGGCATAACTGCGACATCTCACTTCTGGGATTACGAGATTAATTACAGTGGTCGGACCGGTAAAAGCAAACCATTAGGCTACGATATTAGCGTATGATAAACGTTCCTGCTTACAACAAAACAGTGCTTAACATGATTGTGTCTATGTGTATTAGATGACAAAAGCGAACTAAGATGATATAAAAGTCATAAAAGTTTATTAGTCATACGAAAGTGTCTTATTGAAGCAAAAATATAGTCAATTATGCGGAGTTATTTGAGTCAATTACTGACAGTCTTTATGTACATTTGAATAGAAGCAGGCCTGGTACTAGTCAATTATGCGGAGTTATTTGAGTCAATTACTGACAGTCTTTATGTACATTTGAATAGAAGCAGGCCTGGTACTAGTCGATTATGCGGAGTTATTTGAGTCAATTACTGACAGTCTTTATGTACATTTGAATAGAAGCAGGCCTGGTACTAGTCAATTATGCGGAGTTATTTGAGTCAATTACTGACAGTCTTTATGTACATTTGAATAGAAGCAGGCCTGGTACTAGTCAATTATGCGGAGTTATTTGAGTCAATTACTGACAGTCTTTATGTACATTTGAATAGAAGCAGCCTGTACCAGGCCTTTTTGAGTCAATTAAGCGATTGGGTCTATTAGCAGGTTCTATTCTATTCTCCGTGAGTTTATTAAGCGGCACCTACTCAGACTGCAATAAAGGTAGACCAGTTATTTTTTTAGATTATTCATTTAGATTTTTTAGATTGTTGTTTGTTATTTGATTAATGGCTGAATTTGTCATTTTCACTCAGTCATGTTTTCTTATGAACATTGTCTAACTCGGACTTTTGCAAAACTCGGAACAAATTTTCCGGTCCTGAGGTATTCGAGTTATACGTGGTTTACTGTATTTTACACTAATGCCAGACTGCCAGTGTCATTAGCTAATGTTCACTAAATAAGGAAGGCCAGTTTTTCTGAATATGCAAAAGGCATACGCACAGTGTGCATGTACACTACAGTGCATTTTTGAGGTCATAATGTGAGAAGAGAATGAACATTGAGAATGAGACTTGTTAGAGAATTCATGTTAATTGTTAATGTATTGTAATTGCAGATACTGTTACATCTGTGAGCAGAATTCTCCGCCGAGGTCCCATCACTGTCCAATGTGTAATGTGTGCATCTTGCGTCGTGATCATCACTGCCCGTGGTCTGGATATTGCATAGGTTACAGCAACACTCGCTATTACATCGCAATGCTATTCTACATTGCCATCGGTGCTTTGTATGCAAACATTTTGAACATCGACTACGTTATAGAAGAACTGGGCGGGTTTAATTTTCGGAACATATTCATGATGATCCTGCCTTTTTTCGCCTGGCTGTTGGGGTGGTGCCGTGGATGGACACTGTTTGTGGCCTTCGTGTCGGCCGGAACGATTTCAGGAATGTTGTACGACTGGTTTCTCCTGGCCTTCCATATTAATTTGACCATGAACGGTCAAACGACCCATGAGTTTGGAAAGGGGAATAGGCGTTATGACATCGGATTAAGAAAAAATTTTTCCGAAGTGCTGGGTCGGAACTGGCACATTGCCTGGCTGTTCCCTCTACTGCCTTCACCTTTGCCAGGCAGTGGTCTAGAGTTTACGACAAAAGACTTGCCAACAGAAGTATCAAAGACTATGTAACTAGTCAGCTTTTATTTTACAAATATTCATTTTATCTGGAAATTCCTTTTATGGAATTTTCATTCCAGCACTCACATCTTTTCATCCTCCATAAATGCAAACAAAATTTTTAATTTTGTACAGGATCGTTATTTGCAATTTTGTGTTAAAGAAAAATAGTAGCCAATTTGAAACCATCGTTGAAAATGACCTATATGGTTTAAAATGTCTGAAAATGGAACTACTTTGTTTGTAAAATGATTTAGAGAATTGGTTCATTAGAAGGCTTATGATTTCCCAATGTTACACACGCCCATTTGTACTTAAAGGGAACAAGACCTAATTTTAAACTAACTCAAATTAATCAAACATAAAAATATTGAGAGAACATAATTATTTTATAATCAGTTTGCTTGTTTTTTATCTTGGAGACATTTTTGGTGAGATTGCATGATGACACAGTGGCAAACTTGAAATTTAAGTTTTTAAACAGAAATTTGTCCAGTTTTTGTATGTCACTGTTATTAGTGCACAGTAGTGCTGTAATTTTTGCAAACACGTTTAACATGCTTGTGGAATGTTCGGTTGTGATGTGTTCAGTTGTGATGCTGAAGCAATGTCACACAGCCATGTTTTAATTCCTCTTTCGCAAATATGAGCTACGGAAGATTCCTTTTGTGGGAAGAATATACTCAAATATCATTACTAAGTGCCCATGCTGTCCATTAAGAAATGCATGAGCACCTTTTACTTCAATAATTTTGTACTACATGCTTGTTCATTAATTTTATTAGGCGGTGACATCAACATGGTAGAGTCATAATAATAATTACAATGTGATGCCATCTCTTAAGAACAAAGAAGAGCTTTATGAGCCCGTATTTTTTGATAATTAAATTGGTAGGTTGATGACGTACCGAAATTTTTAATCGTCGAAGTTCTCTTGGGCATTGATAATTAAATTTTGCATTAAAGGTCACAAAACTAGCTTGTTTGTGTAATAAAATTACCTTAGGTGATTATACTCGTAAGCATGATATCTTAGGTAGAAGAATTAGTGCTTTATACTTTGTTGCAAGTAGCATTGAAGAGATAAGATATTTTGAGAATTCATTCTAGTCTGTGTTACAGCCTTGCAAGTCCTTTTTTTCTTGAAACTGAGGGACATTTTTCTGATCACACGTAGGTTCCGCTATGAACTATCACCATTTTTTTGTTTTAAGTGAACTTGAAATTAAGCCAAATTTGGTCTCGTATAGTAGTGAGGCTGCTGTGTTGTCGTGCACATTTGAGTAACTTCTCTGATTGTGTGACTTTTTAAATTGGTACTTGCAAATTTTCAGCTGCTAAGACACGAGGAAGAATTTGTGGGCTACTTGCACACGGCCCTGATACACAATTTTATATTTCTTTCACTGCATTCTTGAGTTTTTTTACTATACAGAAAAGGTTCTGCAGCTAACGTTGTGTTTGATTAATTCAGTGCGATGTTAATGAAATTTATAAATGCACTGCTTCAGATATTAAAAGTATTTACACATTTTATTTCATATTTTCCCTACAACAAGACTAGTCATCAAGTTTGCAGGCATGGTTTTTTGAACAACTTTTAAATAATATACATGATTTCTGTATATGTACAGTTAGTATTATTAACATACTATAATCGATTTACTTATCTTTTATGAGAACTGTCGTAGCAATACGGATAAACTGTAGTCTGCATGCCACAGTGACACCTTCATTTGCTGACAACTCTAGTTAAATTAGGGTTAAACGTTTCACACAGCACTTATTAATAGAATTTTTATAAAACTATTCGTAATTACACGAAAATCAGCAATATTTTTTCATACATTTACCTTTTATGTCGTGTTGTAGAAAGAAATTTATAGTTACACACCTGGTTGCAACTTTACGATTTACACATGCGGTTTAAATCTTGAATTTTAATAAATTCTCAAAAAAGATTACGGTTATGTTAACGTGTCATGGTTAATATTTTATCTCTTTATACAGTGTGAAAATAAACTCAACTATTCTCGACATACATTTACAGTTTTAACTTGCTTGTTTGAAACACTTGGTATATTATCCTAACAAATTCATTGCCTTCCATATACTCATTCACAATGGGTAAGTTCTTTACTAACTTAATTACCTGTCGCTAGTCCTACAGGCAAGTTTTAAGTGACAAAGTTAATTTTGATAGTTATGTTTTACTCAAAGCAATCATTGACAGCATTTTTGTAATTACCAAATACTTTTATAACAAATATCATGCAGGAATTTTTTCAGCAAACTTAGCTAATACTAATAACATGATACAAATTGAATATATTTTGACATTTAGGCAAAGAACAAATTCTTAATTTTCTTTTAACAAATAACTACATATCACCAAAAGATACTATGTAAACTATTAACAAACTATGCCGCTGTTAATGAATATGCACCGGGTTGTGAGTGGAAGCCAAAGTGGAGGCAAAAATGGGATACAAATTGTTAACGAAGCCAAGCGACTGTTCAGAGGAATTTTTTGCACAAGAAATGAGAATCATTTCGGGAAAGAAAAATGCGAAAAATAAACATGAAACTATTGGTAATATTAAGCACATTAAAAACCAAATGAAACTAAGAAGACTGGATTTTTTTACTGTAAGGAGTAGTCAAGGGGGAGCAAGCACATAAACAAAGGCACCGTCACACTACCAAACAATTTGTAATGCAATGATTATACATTTTAATTTTATGTTTAAAATCAAAACGTGACGAAGATAGGGTTTTAAAGAAATTATGTAATTGTTACTTTGCAATTAAAGTTAAAACACAGCAAATTTTACAGTAAACTCATAATAATTATATTTGGGGCAATTCGAGCCTTTGTCAGTCAGTCAGCCTTGAGAAATGGATTGCGTAAATGCACGCTCACATTCAAAAACACGGGAGACAGGTTGGTCAAATAAACCAATAACTCCATTGTTAAAATGGTGCCAATTTTGAAAAATGTGCTGGGGGAAGCAGTTGCTTCCCTTGCTCCACTATTAGCAACGCCACTGGGAACAGCACACATAGCAAAAAAGGCTTCAGCATATTGACATGAGAAGCCTAAAATAATTTCATATTAAGAAACACAATAACTCTGTAACTTATTTATTTTGGTTAAGCATCTTCTGCACATAAAAACTTGTTAAGTAAAGATACCATGCAGTTAAAAAGACGGACCAAAAATTAACATTACTTGTGCAGCCAGCACAACTGCACAACAGCAAATAACAGCCGACACTATATTTCTTTCTCCATGGCTTCACTGACATGAATGCTCAAACATCTGGCAAAACTAACTGTTAGGCATAATTTAAAAGAGCGGCATAATAAGAATAAATAATCCATAAGGCGAGAACAATGTACATTTAATCGTTTTCAAGAAAAAATATTAGCATTAAAATTCAACTTCATAGTTTACTAACTACAACTATAAAAATATTTTACAAATATACAAAAAATCAACAAAACACCATTTACAAAAATGTACAAGGTCATTTATATTCTAAACGTATCTACGATATGGGTGTTGGCTAACAAAACAAATGCAACTTCAGGCAAACCTGTGAAACAATCATGTTTTTACATCTA
Organism: Tubiluchus corallicola; assembly: GCA_030141605.1. Lineage (NCBI taxonomy): Eukaryota > Metazoa > Priapulida > Priapulimorpha > Priapulimorphida > Tubiluchidae > Tubiluchus > Tubiluchus corallicola. The sequence continues at coordinate 255,003 of JAQGDQ010000162.1, forward strand.
CGAAATGTGAAAAAGCACAAAGTATTGCCACACCTTTCGCTAATGATTCGCTTTGAAAAACTACGTATATATTATTACATTGCCTGTGTAAAAGCGTGCATTGCAGTATGCGCAGTCTGCGAGCCAACACTTCATTTTAATTTCACATGGTTACGGCCAAGTGGCTTAAAAAACTGCCAACAATAAAATAGTGTAGAATTTATAACACCATTTTGGTTCCAGTGCATTTTCCGTGTATCTCTGACACAACAGAATTTTATTAGATGAATAACAGCCAACATTTTGCAATCTCAATTCACATTCTATAACAATCACCAATCTTGTTGATTTTTGAAAGCCAGGAAAACAAGGGAACATATTTCTGGACAGATCGTTGGTACTTTAGTGCAACAGGAAATTTTAAGGGAACAGAGAGTTACAAAGTTACTACAAACACCATCGTCAAAAGCACGGAGATAATTCTTAAAGAGAAGAATTGCAACGACTAATTTAAAAAACCCACAACAAAGAATCAAAAAGATACTATTTCTATAGCGTGGGTTTTCTTACTAAAGGAAAGGACAAGTCACTTAGCATGTTTGGTTTATTTTACTGCTATCGCCTAAATTTAGGAAAATATAACAAATAGATTTACAAAAAATGTCTATAAAGCACAAAGTTAATTTATACTATTGCACTATAGAAATTTTCAGAAATATAGATTTCCATCACTTGAAATTGTATGCAACTGTCAAATTCTAAATGAATGGATGTGATGAACATAATATGGAAAGGTGGATATGAATTGGATGTCTGTTCACTAAGTTAATGAACGTGATGGACACAGTTAAAACAAAAATCACATGACAAAAACTGATTCACATGTGATATAGAGTCCATCACATTTAAACTAAAGTCCAGCTGGAGCTCAACATTAAGCTGACCATGTCAACAATTACGTAGGTGCACCAATTTACTTTAAATTATTTTGTGAATGAACGCTCGACATTACGTCCTTCACGTTCAAATACACATGGTAAGTGGATGTAAATCATACGTTACATCTTCAATTTAGTGAGTAGGTGCTCAAAGTTATGTCCAAGAAAATGTAGGTCCATCAATTTAGTAAATGGGCATACAAAATTAGGTCCAACAAGCCCATCAAAATAGCGAATGGACTTCCATCATGTCCACCAGAATATGTCCGTCGGTTTAGTGACAGACCCTTGAAACTACTCTAACTTGTCCAAAATTACGTTCATCAAGTCCATCAAAATAAGGAGCCCGTATGGAACTGGTGGACTTTGTGGCTTTCCGCAAGCGCGAGCTGCTTAAACTAATTCAAACTTCACCAGCTTATGTGATGTTCATGCAAAAATATGGCAGTGCACTGCTTTTCTTCAACTGGTATATGATGTCACTGGTGGAAGAATGGCATTCAAAATGGGAGCACCCAAGTATGACATGAGCGCGACTTTATAAAGTGATTTAACTAATTACATGAGGTGCTTATCACACTTTGATTAGTAAATCCTTCCAACATTTTTTGCAAATGCTCAACTTCCCAGAAGACTTGACCCTTCGTTTAAGCATTTTGAAATGATACCTGGCAATGTAGGGAGTGTGTACAGTTAAATTATAAGACACGAACCGGAAGAGTCTGGTGCAAATCAAGCACATTACAATCACAATAAATAATGTAAGCATTGTAAGGTGTTGAAAATGTCTGGAATTGAATGAGGGCACTTGTGCACCTAACCCAACCTTCAAAACAGAATTAAATATTAATAAAAAAAAAATGCGGATACTTCTCCTACGTGAAAGTGATGTCGGGGAATACAGGCGACGTCTGAGCGCTGGGGCTTTCCGTCTGCTGCATGACATCAGCGAACCATGACGCGACGTCGACGGTCGCCTGCTCGTAGTGCTTGATGAAGTCATGCTGTAAAAGCTGACGATACTTCGGCCGCTTCTTGTAGTCCTTCGTTAAACTGAAAAAAAAGCTTCAGAATTTAGGAAATGTGGAGATCTTCAAGTTTGACCAGTGTCAGCTCTAGGTAGTTTGACGCCCTATGCAAAAGTATTTTAGTGCCCTCTCCTCAACTGTCAATACCCTCTGTAAGGTCCCTCCCCATCCACTCCACCCTCAAAATTGAATTTCTGTTGTACATAATAAAGTATAATGCTACCTGTTTATTAGGCTTATACATGTATTATAATGTACTAATTAAGTGTTGCTAATTACCTACCTACCGCTTGTGTTGAGTTCATTTGAAACTGAATTTATGACTCCATTGTACATCCTGGGTCTTCAGGAGCAATAAAAATTTCTACATGCATCACAGTGTAGGTTTTTAACTATGTTGACTTATGGACAGTTCAGTTTGCAAGCACACATTTAATGACAACTAAGGTAAATGTTCGAAGAAAATAACACTGAAACTCACCATGTTTGTATAAAGGAGTGGAAATTCATGGAGAAACCTTGGTGTTTTGGCAGATGAGGTGGGTCCTCTTGTAAAACTTTCGTCAGCACTTCAAAGTCGTTTCTACAGTCTGTGTAGGGAAACTCGCCGGTTGCTAGCTCCACCTACACGAACAGCAAAACATTAATTTGACTGACTAATGACATAAAACTTGGTTGAATTTGAGGGGTTTATGACACTTTTGTTTTTTGTTACTAGATGGTGCCACAAGTATGCTTTATATTATACATCAGACATAGAAACATCTTATGACACCTGTATCACCATTTACCACATTGTTACTGAATCAACAGAAGCTAATATGCTTTTAAACATTGCCTTTTACAAGTATTACTTGCAAATGGTAATACTTCGCATAAAAACATAATTATGTTTCAAAACAAAGGAAAGCTATTCTAAAAAAATGAAAGTATTAGTGTTTACAAGGGTAGCAAAAATTAGACTCGGCTATCTTTTACCCCGGTACCCGATTCTTAAGATTCAGTAGTTATTACCAGGCGAAAATACAAGAAAACGATTCAGTATTGGACAAGCTTATAATTTTAAATAATTATTTTTATCCACTCCTTTGCATAATTACTGTAAATAAATAGTGAAGCAATTTTATAAGCAATATGTGCCAAGTTCGATACGAATGATATTACAGGAATAATATTGATACGATAATCAATAATTATTGATACACTTTGTTAACATTGCTAGCTAAGCTATCACTTTGAACTCAAGAACCCAGCAAAATATCATCTTTGTAAACAGTAATCAGCCAATTAGCTGGCGATGTCTCCAAAATGAAATTTAGCCATGATAAAAAGGAATTAAAAAAACTTAGTTGTTTGTGTTGAAAAACGCTTAAGACGTTGAGAAATTGAGAGCTTGAATTTGAATTTCAGCATTTAGGCTCCCAATTTCTGAACGTCTTAATTGTTTTTCAACAAGAACAATTAAGTTCTCTATAACTATCTAAGCAACCAAATCACTGAACCAAACCCAGATGAACAGCCTCGGGATTAATCCATATAAAATACAATCAATCACTGCTCCTATGATCTATATGGGTTGATCTATATGCTTCAAAAAAGACTGAAAGTGATTAATTGATAAATCGATCAGAATAACTCAAAAACAACCAAATAATTTTTTAATCAGTTTTAAGAAGAGAATCATTTTCATTTAAAACTCACCAGAGATATGCCTAGACTCCAAACGTCCGCACGAATGTCATAGTCAGGTCGTGTCGGATCAGGAGGATCGATCCGTTCAGGCTGCAAGAAATGCCAATTTTGAATAAAATACAAAGTAGTTTAATGAAGAGCATGAAATCACAACCCTCATCATCGATATTACGGAGGACTTGCAAACACTCTCATGCATTAATAAGCTACAGAAATAAAATATGAAGCAAGCTCAAACTGCATTGATAAAAATCATAGGTGACCAAAACCAAAAATGTGTTAAAAATGTGGAGTTTTAACATTAAACACATTTTTGTCATGGTAACATACATATTTTAATATGTCAACATACATCTTTCAGTACATAACACACAATAAGTTGAGACAGTTTAAAATTATTTAGGAGTCAGTAAATTATATGAGTATAGAAAATGATAATTAAATAAAAAAGTAATATACAGTAAGTGCTTGCATAACGACGCTAATGCATTCCAGCAAAATGGGATGTTAAGTGAAGCATCATTAAATGAAGCCAAGACTACCATAGAAGGTAACGTAAAAGAACTGAGATATGTCTCAGAGACAAGAATCAATGTTGCTTAAATCATATAAATTAAATGTTTTATGAGTTTTACTCATGATTCCACTGATTCATTTCTTTCTGCTTGCTTAAAACCACCTATATATCTTACTTACCTAGCTAGTGATTTCTCTTTAGTAGCCGTTTAAGTGTAGGCAGCAGTTAAACAATAAACATTGCAGCAGAGTCAAAGCCAAGCCCGGGGCAACCTTGGAAATTTTACCTAGAAACTTAGTACACACTAGTCTGGTTGCTATGACAACAGGTTGTAGGCAAAATGCCTTGGCATAAAGCTTGCTTCCAGGTCTGGCTTGACACAAATGGCTAGCATTTAGTGGTCAGCCAGGAAGCAAAAATGTATACATACAGTAAATGTCACTTAATAGACTCAAAGTTAACAGACTCAATTGCTTAATTGACTCAATATTTTTCCTTCGCCTACTTAAAATAAGATATTTGTATGTGCCCAAAGAACCTTTCCTACTTCCCTTTTGTGCACTATCGTGTTAAGTACCGTTTTGTTTATAAGCAGGTACGTTTATCATACACTAATACACTAACGTAGCAGTTTTGCTTTGAATCTGTTACCCACTCGAACACTGTTACAAAAGGATATTTCTGGAAGCTAAACATTTAATCACTTGCCTAGCGGTTTCCTTTTGATGCTTTCATTGCAAATCACACTTTCAGGCTTAATGAGTTAACAGTCAGAGATGCAGGTACAGTAATCAGCCGGTATTCCTTGTGACTCACAAGACCAAACATCGTACAGCAAATAAGGGCAATGTAAGTGAGCAGACGATTCAGAACTACATTAGTCACGTGCAATAACAGATTTTCAACATTTTTATAATTAACAGGAACTTTGTGGGCCAATTTCTTTGCAAGAAAATGAAGCAGCCGACTTTGAAGAAATTTTTGTAGTTTTTGCAAATAATCAGACTTAGAAAAGTCTGATTTAGAAAAGTATACTTTTTAATTTATTGCTAATTCACTTACACAAATTAATATTTTAAATATTTTTCTAATTTTTAACTGCACAAAGGAATTTAGGCATTACTTCATTTCTAAAATTCATTAAAAACCTTTGCAGTGCCTAGTAAGCTGATGCCTCATACTTCTATACCTGTAATACTACACCCATCAGTTAATAAGTTCAGTCCGTTAATTGGGTCAAGACACGTAGGTCCCAAGGTGAGTCTATTAAGCAGTGCCTACTGTATTTGTATGTATAATAATAGCATTGTTTACATTACTAGTGCGTTTTCAGAACAGAATAATGCAATATGTTGTATGCTTTAACATATCAATTTAGATAAAAAAGTTGTTGATAAAACAAAAATCGGCTTTGAGCAAAGTAAAAAAGTGTTGTTAAAATGAAACAGTGCCTCGTTAAGTGAAAAAATGTTCAGCGTTAAAACGAAACATTGCTAAACCGTAAATCGTTAAGCAAGGACTTACTGTATGTAAACAAACGCAAAACTAAAGACAACAATAGTAAAGTGTTTACCGCCATGTAGGCAGCACAGCCGGCACTTCGTGTTTTCGCTTTCGAGTCGACCAGACGTCCGCTGATTCCAAAATCACACAGCTTCACGGTGCCCTTCCAATCCAGCAAAATGTTAGACGGCTTCACGTCCCGGTGAATGACGCCATGTGCTTCTTTCAGATAGTTGAGTGCTTTCACAATCTGGAAACATTGATATTAAAACATGGAAAAGATGGCAATTAGCAATACGGAAAAAACCAAAAAGATGAATTGATGCAGCTGGCTTCTTGCAATAGGGAACCCAAACACGTCTTAGACACAGAGGCATAGCAAGGTAGGGGCGACAGTGAGTGCAAAAGGAACAGGCACAAATTTCTTCCAGAGTCCAATGACTGTTAATTACTAATGACACAAAGTGCAAAAATTTTCAAATAACAACAAAAGTGCCTATTCAGAGATGATCGTAGCTGACTTAATTGCTACATACAGCCTAGAGAAAAAGCGAATGTTGTCATTTAATGGAGTGTGTAGGGTATTGTGTGTCTTAACAGATCGATAATTTTGGGGAAAACAGTGGCATTTCTCTAAATGCCAATTGTATTATTGTGAAAACCTGTAATGTTCTGTATATAATCTTTGCATGTTGTAATGCTGGAGCTGAATGTTTAATGGCTGTCGTGTTACGCGCAGCTAACATACAAAAGAGTTATTCTGGTGCAATACTGCAAATGAAACTCAAGGTGATTCTTAGAAAAAGTTCGTTTATCTTTACCCCATCATGTTGAAAAAGGAAAGCAGTGACACAAAAAATGCACACAATTTGTGGCTTCACCCAAGAAACAAATTATAATCAAAACATTAAAAGGGTAGGGATGCCAGAAGTTTTATTTGTCCCCAGGCACCACAAGCACTTGTTTGTGCCACTGCTTAGACACTTTTTCCGGTTCAACTTTTCAGCTGGTATTACCGTTGATAATGAACTACGTGAAAGACAGGTCACAGCCATGTTGACCACTGCTGGATGTCAATTTGCAGTGTTCCAAATTTTAAACTGTTACAGATCTTAAAAAAATTACTCTTAGTTCCGATTAAATAATTTTGTTCTCAGGTAGTTCAAATAATCTAATAATACGACAAAAGTTACAAAATATTGAAAAAAAGTGTTCAGATGTGCTGTTCTGTATTTCATCATTTTCATTAGAATTTCTATTTCTAATATTTCTATATTCAAAACACTAAACTGCAGTTTTTCACAGACTACATAAGTTGACGATCAACGTTTTTGTTTCACGATGCATACATACCGCCACAGCCATTTTGCCCAAGATTTTCTCCGGTATTGGCGTCTTAAGACGTTTCATGAGCTTATCTAAACACGTCGCCATCAGTTCCATACAAATCCATACGTCACTCTATAAACACAACAAAAACCGTGTAAAACACAAGAATGGCAAAATTCAATTCCTACCAACCACCTGCTCCGAAAAACCACCCGGCACCTCATCTAACAGAATATCTTCTTATTTGTGAACAAGGCAAAATAAGTAACATCTACTACAGCAAGTGTACAATTAGTTAAAGGCTCACAGATCTAGTCTGTGCTTTATACTAGGCTTAGATTAGAAGCTCACATATCTTGTTGAACGGATTTTCCTTTTACCAAACATGAAATGTGTTTCATGAACATATGCATAACTTGAAATCTGTAACTTGCATTGTTGCGAGACTCACACTCAATTTCCAGTACAATCTATGAGAATCTAACTAAAATTATCTCGCCTATCTCGAACGACCTCCCAAGCAAGAAATTTTCTCTTCTCCTGTCTTCTTTTAAGTTTCCGAAGAGAAACTTAACCGAAAGGAAAGACGATATGAAAAATTTCAGACAAAGCCTAGATTTGAACTTGGAGACTTTGGATTACAGATCCAGCCCCGATCTTTTTATAATTAGTTTCACTTTCTTGGCTTCGATAATTTAATAACTGTGATTTTAATTAACTCATATGAAAACAGGACAGACAATCTACTGACATAATTAATTTTTGCCACTATGCACAATGCACAATACTCACGTCAGTTATAAAAACTCCGACGCACTGCACTATATAAGGACAATCGTGGCTTTTTAAAACCACCTCTAGATCCATAATGATCCGCTTATTTTCTTCTTTATTCCCAGACCTCCTCATTTGCTGTAAAGCAAAATAACACATCAAACGTAATAATCATTTTCCGTTGTAATAAGCCTTTTCATATTTTCTGTGCGCATGCATAGTTGCTACATAATGCATCATAAAATCGCAATTTATTACATTTTGCCTGGTTTTAAAGTTTATTTTAAAGACAAAAGATATAGTTGTGACAGTGCTACGTATTCGACAAGTTTGCCAGATAGAGAAAAATGTATATGATTAAGAGGTTCAGATTTTCAAATTCAGAGTTTGGAGACTACGCAAGCAGTTTAATGATCACACACCAGCACAAGAGTTCAGGATTTTCACTAATACCTTGACGGCTATTACTTGACCACTAGGTTTGTGCCTCATTTTAACTACATGACCACAAGTCCCATTTCCCAGCTCTCCCAGGAATTCCAAGTCTGCAATGTCAGCATTATACTTCTAGAAACAAAAATTAAAACTGGCTTAGACAATAGACATACATAATAAGATTATGCTGTGGACAAAAGCCTATCTGAAAAAAGAAAGCTATTGACCAGGGATGTGTCGATCCAATATATAGTAGAGATCGGTAAGCAAACTAGCATGTTGGAACAGATCGGAGATGAGGCCCGACACAATGCTATAATATCGGCAATATGAACGAGTTTCTCCTAGAATAAATTTCCACTTTGATTACACTTGAATTAAACATTGATTGAGCCTTCTGAACAGCGCCTAATCAATGCAATAGACATTTACGGTCAATAATTTGAGCAGTTTCTTCAAAAATTCTATTTCGTTTTCACCATGCCATTGGCGTACAAGTGCTGCAATTTTTAAGTGTTGAGCGAGCCTCAAAAAGTACGAGTTTGAACAAAAAGGGTGTTTCATACACGAAAAACGCAAACATTTTCAATTTCAAGCTCTGTGCCTATGAGGTCATTACCAATGTATCACGTGTTTCTCTCGCATCTACAATTTTACACAAAACATCATCGCTAGTTACTTCTTTCACCGCAAGTTCATTTTATATGCGACTAAAAACCTAATAATTGCTATTGGGAGTGAAATATGTTGTTGAAATAAATTATACGAAGCTTTACAAAGACAAACTGAATGTACTAATAATAAAACAGTAACTATAATCACAAAACTAGTACACAATTTGTACTTCATAGAAGGACAAAAATGTCACAATTATGATATACAGCTAATGAAAATTGCGAGCAAAAAAAGTTACGAGCGATTAGAGTCACTGTATGGTTATATATTTATAATGGAACAAGCTTTTAATTTTGCTAATGGATGAAAAAACACTGTGGAACATGTGGAAATTAAAACTTGTACAGAATATTACAATTCGTCATGAGTACTCGTCTGGGTTACTAAGAAATACCTGATTTCCATGGCAAGTCAAAATTGCTGTATGTTCCATAATTTCCTTTAATTTCTTATCTATGTCAATGTTGTCAGGCGCACGTTGAGGCAGCTGCCATTGAAAACCAGTGGGAGGCTTTCGTCTTGATTGAGGTGACGGGGCAGAGCTTGACCGGCCATACTGTTGTGGTAACATAGCTGAAACAAAATCAACTGACAATTAATGCAACATTGTAAAGACAAGTAAGCATAATTAAAATGCACGTATAAAAAAACAAGCCTTAGCCCTGCTATTACTATGAAACAGTAAATACGAATTTATCTTTAACTTAAATTAATGATCCAAAAAGGTTTGTAACACAAACTTACTCGGCCTTTGTCGCCGCGGACTGCCATGAACGTCTAACGGTAAACATCTGTTATTCTTTTCGCGTTTTAAGGAGTCATTTTCAGCTTTTAAACGAGCTTCTATTTTACTTAATTTGTTGTGTACAGTTTGTGTAGTCGACGCCATGCTAGACATCCTGAAATTTCTTACGTATTTGCGTAAACTTAAAAGTTGATTCGCAACGTTTAAAATTAAATAAGCCGGTAAAGCGCTTTTATTAACTGTTTAAACTGTGCAAGTTGCACTTTATTCTACATGCACTGAAGCCGTAAAATACTAACCGTATCTTAAAATTAAGGAAATTGTATTCGTAAGTACCTTTTACTTAATCAACTACTGTTTTTTAATTTGGCTTCTGACGTCACAACCTTCCGACACGTGACATATTCTACTGTACTACCAGTACAGCAGTCCAACGCAGCATGATGGTTGCATAATAATTATCATTTTCTTGATCTTGACAAGGTAGAGGGTAGTTTGCTTTATTGTATTATTATTATTTTTTGTTATTTTGCTGCAAGTGTTTTTAGTTGTTTATGACTGTTTTTAGATTTTCCAACCCCGCCTCACATGCACAGTGATTGACGAACTGAAAGTGAAACATTCTTTGAAGTTTTGAGATTTTATTGCTGAACAAAGAAACAACTTTCCTGTTCGGCAAACAAAGAATTTGTTGTTACTGAGCCGTTCTGATGTTTAGAAGTTAGAATCAAGAGTTATCGGAAAAGCTATCGAGGCAAGCAATAATTTAAAGTAAGTAAAATTCTATTAAATATGAACTGTTATACTGTTAAATATAATTTCACACATAGCAGTAAGGAAAATATACTTTGTGTTTAGGTTTCAATATGTCTGTGTTATTATTTATATTAAGTGCATATACCCACTGTTTTTAAACCAAGAGGATTTGTCAAATGGCCATAATTGACGATTGCCGGGAAAATAGTTTCTTGGCATTTTCATTTGCCAAAGGCTATTTTTCTCTTTGTTTGAAGATTTATACACAACTGAACATGACTAATACACTACTGGTGGTATTTTATTAATTTGACAAGGTTTTCTTTTACAATGACAAAGATTCCGGTCTTACCACAAGGATACAACATTAGGAATGCTCTGCCATAGTGTGCCGAATGTCAGTGAATGACCCTCAGTGGTGTAGGGCTATCTGATTTCATTTGACGTAATGACATGTTATAACAACATATGTTGTTTGTAACGTCTTGTTCTATCCTGTCTGAAAACCACAGCAGTAATATCTTTATGTGGTTGTCTAAAAGCAAGTATACTTACATACAAACTTTTTCAAAGCCTTCAAGCTTCATATGTTGGAAAGACTTCTAGATGGACATTTGGCTAAGCATAAGGAAATTACTCCATTACTCGATAATATGATCAGTTTCTAGCCAATAGGGCAAGTGCCAGCTTTATAATCAGTTAGTAAATTGAATTTTCTGATATAGCTAAAATACATTTAAATTTAATTTATTCTAAAGTAAAAGCCCAAATTATTTTCACGTATTGTTTTGGACTGTAACAATTTAACCTATAATGCTCATACTATAGCTTTCGTACAAGGAGACCATTAAATTCCTTTCTACCAAATTGTCTGGGTTTATGTAAAATTACATCAAACGACCGAATTACAATGGGGTAGAATCGTTCCCAGAAACGTTTTTGGCCAGAAAACTTTCCCAGAAAATGTAATAAATCCGTTTTAAAGCATAGTTAGATGATGTTAAATAAAAGTACATGTGTATTGATTAATACTGATTATATGATAAGCAAATTTGGTCAACTCGTTAAGGCAAGAAAGTAGATTTGTAACGTCAGAACGATTATATAGCAAATCATGTTGATCTTTGCATATACGCAATAGTGAGTAATCATGGCGTGTGATTGGTTACCGAAGTGAAACATTGTTGAGCCTGTCAACTTGTTAGTTGTGTGACTGCTTAGGAATCTCACTTTGGACAGTTCCTGTCACTGTTATGCTGAATTATTTTGCTGATTTACGGCGGATATACGTGCATCTGATTGAGACTGTGACACATCTGCCTGTTCAATATTTCATCTCAGGTCCTGCCATAAAAGAATCTGTAAGAAAATCTTGTGAAGGATAATTTCTTGGACAAATTTAGACTCCAACATAAGGCTCGGTGTTTTCATGTTTCTTAAACTTTTTTTCAAATCCTTTGAAAGTAAATTAAATATGAGGTGATTGTATGGCAAATTGATTCTAATTTAATGCTAAATTTGTTACAAAGCAAAACATTTTTCAAAAAAATTTAAAACAAGACTGACTGCTGAAACAGAAGTTGGTCTTGAACTTATTTCTCAACATTGTGCTTTGAAAAAAAAACATGAAGGCTTTACCCTACTAAAACAGCAGATTTTGCAACTACAATTTTTCTGTTAAAAAATGTTTCTGGGAAATACTTTTTCTGTGAAAAGAGTTTTCTAGGAAAAATATTTACTGACAATTTTTTTCTGGTAAGCTGTTTTTCTGGGACATGTCTTCTGGAAAACCTGCCTAAATAATCACAATTGCTAAAGCGAATTTTATTTTTGCAACTTTACTCACGTTTTTAATCGGCCTTCAATGTTTTAACATGAATTTGCATGTGTGGGCCCAAAAGGGTGTTTTTATTTGCTATACATAGTTTAATGTTTTTATTAATGAGTTTTTGCATTCTAAGTTTTGCTATTCCATGCATTGGTTGGCTCAGAAAAACTTGCTTAATTTTGTTCTTGGTTTTTGACATTACCAGATCGACAATCTGTCCACATGGCAAATTTAGAAATTGTATAAATGTGCTATAGCTAGTTTGTAATATCTGAAAATAGAATTGCATTATGTATCTAACATACCAGCAGAAATGAGCAGGTATGATGTTACAGGCTAAAGCGGAATAACCAAGTGGTTATGGTGTTTGCAGAGTGCCAAACCTTACAATAGTCCCAGTTTGCCTCAAATTCTGGCATTACTCCAATAACTTTAAGAGGTAATGAGCTATGAAAACAAGTGTAGTTTTTTTGGGCCACCCTGAATGTTAATTAAATTTTCAAATACATGTCGATGCTTGGATTTGCAGTTGTGGCTGTTGTAAGTTTCTTATATGCAACATGAATAACCTCAAATGCACGCCGTTTGTCAGTCTGCAAGAAGTGAACTCTTGGCTTCCAGGAAGTAACCCTCTTTGGGTTGCAAAGGAGCCCTTCAGGGCATGTAAGTGTGATGCAACACAAAGGCCAAAGACTCTTATCTGTCATGATTTGGGCGGGAACTACAAGGAAGACAGCTTCGTACAAGGGTCAGCGGATACGGATGTTTATACGTTATACCATTGGAATATAGTAGACATCTTTGTATATTTTAGCCACAGTTTTGTAACATTGCCACCACCAACATGGACAAATGCTGCTCACAGACACGGTGTCAAATGCCTGGGTACGGTGATAACCGAAGGTTGGATTGACGGAACCAGCCTGTGTCAACGATTTCTTGAATCGAGAGAAGTGGCAGAACAATTTGCAAACAAACTAGTTGAAATAGCATCTTACTACAACTTCGATGGTTGGCTGTTTAACATTGAAAATGCTTTAAATTCAGCTCAGGTACAATTACTTGTTCATCTTCTTCGCTATTTAGGTGCGGAATTGCACAGAAGAATTCCTCATGGACTGCTCTTGTGGTATGATAGTGTAATTGTTGAAGGCGCCTTGGATTGGCAAAATGAGTTGAATAATTTAAATCAGTTATTTTTTTCCTCCACAGATGGGATATTTCTAAATTATACATGGAACAGAGAAAACCTGTCAAAGACACGCGATTTTGCTGCTAGTCGAGTCTGTGATGTTTATGTAGGTATTGACGTGTGGGGTCGAGGCCAGTTTGGTGGGGGTGGATTCAACACAAATCTTGCTCTTGAAGTCGTACGAGAGTTTGGTTTATCTGCAGCCATTTTTGCCCCAGCTTGGACTTTTGAGAAGCTCGGATATGAACAGTTTGAAATCAATAATAATTTTTTCTGGTCTATGCTACTTCCGCTGTGTTACACACACAGGGTTGAACGCTCATCCTTTGCCACGTCTTTCTGCAAGGGCTCCGGCAAGCGGCTCTATTGGAATGGGATAGTTATTCATCCTCGCCCATGGTTCCATCTTTCACTCCAACAGATTCAGCCAGTTAGCTATGGAATATCTTCTGATGGCCAAGCAGACATAACCTTCTGTGCTGTCGATGGATTTTGCGGTGGTGGATGTTTGCAAATACGAGGAACTACCTGCCCTGGCAATCCAGCCAACATAGCTCTTTTCACTTCATCCATTTCATGTAGACCACAATTTCTAGTCGTGTATACTTTTAAAGCCCTACTTTTGGACTCGGTCCACTTTGCTTTAGAAATCCACACCAGAAAAACCGTTCCTTTTAGAAACAATGTGTTTCAGCTTCCAGCATTAAATGGAAATGGTGACAGTGATCAGAATATTTACAGTACTTTAACAGATGACGATTCGTGGCTTCAGCAAGCTGCCAAATTAGATAAATCATTAAGCAGCTCGTTCCTGAAAACATCTGGTTGGACAACCAGAGTGTTTCTAATACGTAAAGATGTGGGTGACATTACTGATATCAGTGTGTTAATCAAACCCACTGAAAACCGTGAAGTGCCGTTTTGGTTGCTATTTGGTCAGCTAAAGATATTTGCTGCAGAAGATTTGTACCGACAATTGCCTGTGTCTGAGTATTTGGTTAAGAATGTATCTGTAAGAAAAGTTGAAAAAACATTTCATACTAAAGCCAATCCATACAATTCCGACATGACGTTGTGGAATAGTTTGGATTTAACACTTGAATGGACATATTCTGTCGAGAATTTTGACCATTTCCGTGTTTACCAGATTGACAGTACCCACAGGACATCACATTTGCTAGGATTTGCACACACGTGTATGTTTGAAGTTGTCAAGTTGTACATACCCGATGATTGCCAAAGAGTTACTTTTGTGGTGCAGCCAGTATGCCATTTGTTACTTGCCGTACCTCTGCAAGATTGCACAGGTATTGATGTTGATCTAACCAGTGACAAGGTAGCACGATTGTAGGTAACTGTGGCAAACATTCCGCATTGGACATAAGAGCCTTTATTTTGCCTTTTGAGAACTGAATGTTATTTTAGACTTATGTCTTGTCATGTTACTTACTGGCTAGCTGAATGTTTATGTAGGCGTGTGTGTGAAAGCTTATATAGATGACCATCTCACTGTTAGCTTTAGAGCAGCACTTGATTGAGATGTTTGTGAACTATAAACACTTTGTTTTATTGTGATTTTTTTGTCGTTATGCAATTAAGAGCAAATTTGGTTCGAAAGAGACAATTTACTAGCAAATTAGCTAGATTGTAGCAGTTACTGTGCCTATCCAACATCATTAATGTTATTGTTAGTTTCTATATAGTGACATGTTGTCTTTTTGCATTTTTTGGATAAGGTAGTCTTCTTATGTGGATTAACACTGTTTCTGCATTGTGACAAATTATGATGTTTACCTCATCAGAAAGCCTATTTTAATATGACTGTCTCAACTAGGCAAATAATTTATGTTTGCATCACTGGATGCCTTAGGACTTCTCTTGAAGAATGTAGTAGACTCAGTGAGCTAATTACGAAATTATTAATTAATAGATTACATGGATAAACCATAATTATTTATAAAGAATGTATCTATTCTACGTTTAAATATGTCTACATATCATCTTACGTCATATCATTATAAAATTTTGATAATTGGTAACGAACGATTTAAATCAAATGCATTTGAATAAAAGTACATTAAACAGAATAAAGCTTCAGTTTAGTGATTATTTTAACCACATTTCTTAAGGCACATAACTTAGCTTTATTGAAAAAGTGCTGAATGCTGTCAATGCAATGACGTGTTTGTTGCCTGCGGTGAAATTTTAAAGCCTTATTTATTTTTGCATATCTGATTGTTTTTAAATACCTAGACATATAGGGAAAGCACTTATATTGGCAATGTCATGACACTCTCACATTGTTTTTAAATACCTAGACATATAGGGAAAGCACTTATATTGGCAATGTCATGACACTCTCACACTTACATTATTATAAATCAACATAGTCTGTATCGTTAATTTTCGTCAGCTTTAGTTTCAAAGTTCTGTACTCTTTCGCAGAAAGACATGGCACCGAGCGAATGTAAGAAACTGCAAGGCTATGACTTCTGGAAAAAGTGTCTCAACTCATGCAAGTACATACTTGCTCCGATGGTGGATCACAGTGAGCTAGCATGGAGGATGCTTAGTCGAAGATATGGTGCACAGTTGTGTTACAGCCCAATGTACCATGCCTCTGTCTTCTGCAAGGATGCCCGTTATAGAGAAGAGGCCTTGCAGACTTGTGTGCACGATAAGCCCCTCATCATACAGTTTTGCGCAAACAATCCAGATGTGTTTGTCGAAGCTGCCAAGCTAGCACAAGATCACTGTGATGGCATTGACTTGAATCTTGGTTGTCCACAAGCAATTGCAAAGAAAGGACACTATGGTGCATTCTTGCAAGATGA
Source organism: Tubiluchus corallicola (assembly GCA_030141605.1). Lineage (NCBI taxonomy): Eukaryota > Metazoa > Priapulida > Priapulimorpha > Priapulimorphida > Tubiluchidae > Tubiluchus > Tubiluchus corallicola. The sequence goes on from JAQGDQ010000162.1 coordinate 271,228, forward strand.
GTGGGAGCTCGTGTCGAGCTTAGTGAGAGTTATCCACGAAAATATAAAAGTACCCGTGTCGTGCAAAATTAGAATCTTCACCGAAATTGACAAAACTGTGGCGTACGCTCAAATGTTAGAACGCGCTGGTGCACAGCTGCTAACTGTGCATGGAAGGACAAGAGAACAAAGAGGGCCAGAAACAGGAGTAGCAAGTTGGGCACATATCAAAGCAGTGAAGTCTGCTGTAAATATACCTGTTTTTGCTAACGGTAACGTTCAGTATCCCGAAGACGTTCAACTCTGTCTAGATGCAACTGGAGCCGACGGGGTCATGATTGCTGAAGGAAACCTCCACAATCCAGCATTGTTTGCAGGAATAACTCCACCGACATGGAAGATGGCGTTTGAATATTTGAGCTTAGTTGCAAAATATCCCTGTCCACTTTCATTCGTTCGTGGTCATCTGTTCAAATTATTTTACCACACATTGCAAATCTATTCCGATCTTAGAGATGCGATGGCTACTGCTAAATCCATTGAAGAGTTGCATGTGGTAACTTCAGATATTAAAACTCAGTGTCTTAAAGATGAAGACGTGTACAAATCTGAGGACAGGTCAGACTTCCTGACAGAGTTCCATATACCACATTGGATCTGTCAGCCTTACATTAGGGTAAAACCGAATAGTTCAAAGCGGAACATTGCTGCATCGAGCAATAGTGACCAAGTTAGCAAAAGGCAAATTGAAGTGACAGAAAATGGTGTAAAACTATCGTTGAAAAAGTTGAAGCGGCTAAGACGAAATCCACACTTGAACTTCTCAGCCGAGAAGGGGAAAAAGTTTTCACCTTGCAGTATTTGCAAGAACCCAAAGGGTATCAAATGTGTATTTAGTCTTTGCAAACCCTGCTGTAGAAAGAAAACTTATCATGAGATACTAGACTGTTGCAGTCATGGTTTCATGATAAAGACAAGGAAAAGTAAATTGGAAGCAGACAATCATGCAAATGTATTGAATAACGATTTAGCAGATCTTCAAGAAGATAATCTAGAACTATCCAATAACACTGAATTGAGTAATGACCAGTACACTATTTCTCAAGACATGGATATAACATGACTTTACTGGGGAAGTTGGTAGATTACTGCTTTGACTACTAACTTAAACAAATTTTATAGTATTTATGTTATCACAACTATGGTAACTGGCAATTTGCTACAAGCGATAACAGTCCTTGTTACTTAGTAAAGATATTTCAGGCAAAATTGTATGTAATAAACATTTTTTATTAGAGGTTGGTGATTTTTTTTTGATATTATGTTGTACTTCTTGTACTAAATCATGTAAGACTTACTACACTACATTTTTTGCTACATTTGAGCAGCAGTGGAATGATTTGAACTAACAATTTTTAAATTTTTTAAGGAAGTGGACCCATGAAATAATTGTTACAAAAAATGTACTTGAAGTACCAATGTCCAAATTCACAAAAGTTTAAAATTAAGAATTAACAATCTATTTAAATAAATCTTTTCACAGAAACCATTAGTGAGTGTCCCTTTTTATTTTTCTGTTAGCTTTTACCAGGAGTTTAAACATAGGAATAACTCTGGTCGTCGCACATGTATTATATTGTTTGTTAGTAGTTATTAGTCTGGTGTTATATTTGTCAGTCAAAAGTGATTGCACCATGTACTGGATTATCACTAGTGTTAGCATCGGATGTAGTGAAAGTACTCTCACTGACTGTCATTGTTATTAATACAGAGGCATAGAAAAGAGTTATTCAGGTGCAGTACTGCAAATTAAACTCAGGGTCATTCTTATCCCATTATGTCAAAAAAGGAAAGTCAGGTTCGGGACGCAAAAAGTGCGCACAATTTGTGGCTTCACCCACGAATCACATGATCAAAATATTAAAAGGGTAGGATGCCAGAAACTTCTTTTAATTCCGAGTGCCACTGTATTAATGTGAACTAGTTAGATAATTTTTCATTAATGGTTATCAATAATAAAATTGTACATGCACTTATACTAGTTAGGTGATATCAACTGTGTTTGTTTGAATTATGCCAGGAAGTCTTAGGAACAACCATGTGCATACTTCTTCTATTCATCAACCCATCACCATGCGAGGACCAGTACTCTATCATACTGGCTAGCAACCGAGATGAGTTTTACACTCGTCTCAGTCAATCAGCGCACTGGTTGCAGGAGCAACCCGATGTCGTCTGCGGAACAGATGAAGATCCAGCGGGGACAAAAAATGGCACATGGTTAGGCATGAGCAAGAAAGGTAGAATAGGAGCACTCTTGAACGTCCTCGACGAGGAAAGGGCATCTCGGAAAGCAAGTACTCGAGGCGGGCTCGTGCGCGACTTCCTCAGCGGTACTGCATCTACGGAAGAGTATCTGAATTTCTTGGCAAGTGATTCTGTGATGTACAATCCTTTTCAGCTGTTACTATTGGAGAAAAAAGCTGACCAATGGAATGCCTTTTCTTATCACAAACTTGTTAAGGGTTCGTTTCATCAACTTGACACTGGCTTTCACTGCTTGGGTAACAATAAATATCCAGGAAAACCGTGGAGGAAGAATTCTTGTGCTTTGTCCAAATTTATAGAAATTGTGGAAAAGGTTGGCTCGGTCAATGAAAAAAAGACACTTAAATACAAACTGTTAGAAATGTTAAAAGATGACAGCTGTCTCTTCCCTGACGATCAGCTTGAACATGACGCAGCTTCACGACAAAAAGACTATATTACAGCATTGAGTGCGGTGTTTGTCAAATATCCCACTTACGGAACAAGAGCCCACACTATTATCCTCATAAATTCTAAAGGTGAAGTTGAATATACTGAGGTTTCTATGGAAGAAAAAGAAGTGCCCATTTCTAATTGGGATAATATAAAATGGAGTGAGCTTTCTTTTGAATTTAAGATAAGTGATGCTCATAGCCCATAGCAGCTCAGAGAAAGAAGTACATGTTAATATTACAGAACGCTTAGTATTATGAGCATTTTTTTCAGTATTCCAGTTTATAAGCGCACACAGATTTTAGCCTATAATATGACATGCATGGTATTTTTTATCTTAAATTTTATTGCATCAGTTAGTTATATTTTGATTGCTTTTACCTGATAATTAAACGGGTGATTTTAGTAAGGTGACCAACTTTTTTCTTGAGCAAACATCTGTGATAAAGTGTATTTTGCAAGCTTTGATAAAAAAGTTAGGTAATTCTGACATAAAAGGACTGTACGTTTTAGGTACTTAATGTTTTGATACTAACGATTTTATAAGATCACGCTTCGCGTATCAATTTTAAGTATAGGGTACCCTTCTCACTTAGAGTGGTAATTATGGGTTTTGACTGTATGTATAAAATTTGACAGAGAATTGTCTTTGCCATAAAATTTATAAAGGCATGACTCCATGGGCGCATAATGTGTGATGCATATTCGATAACGTAACAGTCTATATTTAAACGCGTGGAAGTGTGTCCAAGTGTACGTAATGGACAATATGTGATCGGTATTCACTTGAACGAGATCGCTATCATCTAAATACGCATATGCGAAACCGCCGTTACCTATGTGATTTAGCAAGTTTTTTCAAGTTTCCAGTAACGATTTTTGCTGATTGGAAATTCTGGTTAGGTGAGTTTTGGTTACTTCGGGACCTATGTACTTTAACGTTTCTTCTACACAAGAGAATTGGAAAAATCATATAATTATGTGTTAGGCATTTAGTTGCAGTTCTTTCACTAAATGATAATACATGCAGTATTATCATTTTCCCTCCAAAAATTTTGTGCACCCAAACCTGTATTTCATTTGCTGTATAATAGCACAATAATAAATTAATGTCATCACTGTAGTTGTCATGCTGAAATTTTGAAAGAGGCATGGCTTTCAAAAATTATTACTTCTAATTTTCTCAAACAGGCAAGCAAAAATGGCAAAAAGAGCTTTGTTTTGAATACGTATAGCATTCACGGAAACAGTCATCACACGTTAGGATTACAGATCACGCATTAAATGCACATGGAGTCCTAGCTTTAAGCCTGTTACAGATTACGTGCACATGGAGTCATAGCTTTAAGCCTGTCAATCAGATTACATAGTTGTTCATTCGCTCATTTCGCAAAATGTTCTCTTTACTGTTGCAGATCAGGTTGTTAGTTATGTGTAATAAACACTGTTGCCAGTTTTTATAGCTGTAAAAATACCATCAGCAAACCGCAGAATTACCATGTTTTGGTATAAAATTCACCTAAATATGCCATGTTTTGGCAAGTGCACTGACTTTGGAAGACGGAATATTTGGCTTCTGCACAATTCTAAGCAAACTAAAATACAGATATATCAACATTTTTATTTATACATTTCTGCATGGCTTATACAGCAGATTGAAACAATTTCGACGTGCGCTACAAAACCGTGAAAGAGGAATATCAGAAGGTACAGTATCGCCATCTTCAAGTTTCTGTGCTAGTTCTCTACCAAAAGGCAATGTTCATCAAGTACATTATGATATTCTTTTATCTGCTTGAAGAAAACTCGTTTTTCATATAGTGGTGCTTTAATAGTTTCTATTATAACTATAATTCTCAAATCTTCGGTACTTTTCCCATTTTAGCCATAATATTTTTTAGTTATTCGTCCTTTGCTTTCTTTTGTATATAGATTCCCCTCCTTGTTTCTATTTCACATTCAGCCATTCTTACAAGTTATTATAAGCTTATTAAACTCCTGCAGTAGTGTTATCATAAATGGATACTAATTACAATCGTTATACCTATTAGCTTGACTAAAATTATGCAATGATGTACATGTATGTTTCTATGCTATACTATTGATGTGAAATAAACAAATTGAAATTAAAAAAATGAAGTTGTCACTTAGCCATTGCAGAATGCAATAAAATTTCTTTTTTGAAAACTTTGTTGTGTATATAAAAACTTGTAGTTGAAATTTTAAATAAAGTTATTGCTAGTTTTCTATTATACCAGATTAGATCATATAAATTTTATAATATTATTGTAGTGAATGGTAAGCAAGTTGGTATTTGTATAGTTTGGGTGTTTTCTTTGTTAATATATTTTGTAAAAAGTTACATTTTAATGTCACAGTGTATGATTCTGTTAACTTTTGATATATACAATTTTTATTTTGTACGTAACCGAAGTAACTTTACTTATTTCCAAGATGCTCCTGTTTATCATTGTCACATACTTGATTGAAGTACCAGTGATTTTTGCTATGACTAAGCCAGTTACTAAACTTGGGACTCCATGGTGTAACACGTAAGCACTTTATTGCCAAGTTACATTGCGATTTTTTCACGTTTCCAACAAAAAGTTACTGAAGAACTAAACTTTTCGAAAGCTAAATTTGCAGAACAGTTCATAAATTAGGTTTGGAGATGATCACAGTTGCAAAAATCCTTCCATATAATTATAGATTTTCAAAAAAATTACAAGAGATTCAAGACAAAATAATACAAATTTAGATGTTGATAGATTGCAGCAATATAGCAATCTACATATATATTTACATAAACATTAACTTACTTATTAGTGACATTACTAATGAATTTGTTTTTATTTTTCTATTACAGTCAAACCTATTTCTATTACACTCCTCCTTTATAACGCCAACCTTGCCTAATGCCAGAATTTTTGTCAAAACAAAATGTCTATTTTCGCATGGACACGTATGTATTAATGTGTTTCGTTATAATGCCAAACACGATTAATGTCAACTTTTTCTGAAGTACCAAAGAAGGTGGTATAAAGAGGTTTATCTGTACTATTAAAGTTTGAAATGCTAAACAAATTGTTACATTAACTGTTATCAGTATGAGATTCTAACAAGTACAGTGATAATAAAAAATTCATGTCTATAACTTACAATATGTCATTATTAATATTTTCAATCCCCAAAAAATGAATAGTTCTGCCAGAATTGTAAAACAAATACATTTTGGAAAAACTTGCGCAGTACGGAATGAAAGATTTCAAATAAGATCATCACAATTTCTGGCTGCAGTTCCTGATTTTTGAACAATTTTCCACCTTATATCCTGATATCCGCTTTTCTCGGAGAGGCACACAAATATTTATAATCAGCAGTTCTGCATGTCATTTAATTTCTCCGTCTGCTCTCCCATTGGACAATCATGCCTTTTTAGGCTCTATAATCTCGCAAAAAGTTATCAAAAACAACTCGCTTCATTTGACGCTTTATGCATATCAGTACTCCCTATGGCTACACATGGTGCAACGTTTACCCTGCTAAAGTTGACAAACGTGTGTTGATCGCAAATGAAGTAAACTCACGGAAGCTTAATTCAAAATATGTGAATTTTACAAAGGGTCATTGAAAATTGGCAGGTATTTTGTCATTAATTCAGAAGTGAGGAAGGCAAACTTTTCCGGCAAAAAGTTCTGATATAACAGTCATCCAGAGAGCTAGAATGAAGAATATATATGACTTTCCCACTTGAAAAGTGGCTGGCAGCTGATATGCTTCACCGCCTATCTCCTCCGTTTTAAATCCTATTGGGAAAATAACAGCAGCTATGCAGAACAAAACCATTCCTGTAAATCCTGTCCACCTGGCAATTTTAACGGACCTCTGTTCCCAGAACGAGGCTGCCAGTAGAATGAATGTCATCGTTATGCACAGACAACCGAGTATGATTAAAATGAAAGTGACTAGCCAATCAGGATGCGGATTGGGATAGAAGCAAATCTCGCTGCGGTCATAGATGTTAATGCACGTCTGAATGAGTCCGAATTTTGAGCTTCCACTGTGTACCCACTGTCCACTTGGTACAATCCACTCTGGTAATGCTAAGCTAGCTACTGCAAAAGCATCAGCAGTCAAAAATAAAAGCCCAGAAACAAGGCTTAATTTATCCATTGTATAAGGTGAACTGCAGGGACTTATGTGTGAATTATTGATACTGTCACTGTGTATGGAATTAGTTAATGGTTGCGCGAATTGATTTTATTATGCGAGTTTGTTCAAGTCACAACAATGTAAGTACAGATACTAAAGTAAGCATTGCAAATTCAACAGAGTACCAGTGCGGTATGCATGCAACACGTATAAATTTGTAATAGTCGTATCACCATGAGTGTGACACTGTAACACCCCCACAGCTTTGGTATTTGGTCTTTCTGAGCAAAGTTATTGTGGCCTTGTCATATGATACGCGGTCGACATCACGACAGAAGAATAGAATAATAACTGCATGACGAACATGAACTTGATGAAGTAAAGTAAGAGGATATTCTGACTAAATCTAACACAGATCTGCAGTATTACAAAAACACGAAATTTGAAAAGTCGTTTGCTCACAAAAACATGAACGCCAACAATGTGAAAAAGTAGGAAAATTCATTTTACTTTTGAGACCAACTGGGCTTAGGCAATACGCAATGTCTTCACTCACACTTCCAATAGGTTATAAGGTTTTTCTCTGCGCCTCTCACATTAACTGTGTTATCTAACTCACATTTATTGTACTTTTACGTAATTTGATACTGACTAAATCACTTTTGTTTGAACAAATTCCTAAATACACACGTATTCTTGCTATGTTATTTATTTGCAAAAGTAGCAAGTAATAGTAGTAGGTCTACATCTGACATAATGTCATAGGCTACTCATACATATTTAGTGCAGCAGACTGGAAGAGATCAGCATTGAGCTCAAGATTCTCCAACACGTCTTGTAGATTTGGCTGATGCTGGTGATTGGTTTTTGGATAGGTACTAATATTCTTGAATTATGTTAGCCTCCACAATGTCTTTCTGAGTAACTCCAATGTGTTTAACAGGGTCCAAGTATATGGTAGATTTCTGGGGCACTCAATTCAATGTGCTGCACTCATAACCATCAAGATTTCAGGCTGTGTGAGACGCCCGAAGCTTAAACATTGAAAACAGGGTAGTGTACCTATGTTGTTTCAAGAATACTAAGTTGTTCTGCATGCTATTGTTATTATTTCTATAATTGTTGAAATTTGTTATAATTGTTAATACTTAATAACATATAGCACACGTATAATAATAACAACAACCATTGTTGTCATTTTTAATTGTTAATCATCATGGAATCACATAATCAGCATTACCAACTTTTTGTCATTAATAACAAAATTGAAATAAAAACAAAAACAATCAAATAAAACCTAAAAATGTTGTTTTCCAATTAATTTTGAGTTTCAATAACATTACTGATGAATGACCACAAGTTATAACATGGCAGATACTTTTGCTTTATTTTTCATAATTTTTGCACATCAAAACTCGACTTTAATGATTTAGGTTAACAAAATTACTGTGCTTTACTTGCCAGACCTTGGTTTACAAAATATCAGTCGCCTCAGCTTGGAATAATACCACTAATTGGCTGTACAATGTACATGTAATAAAAACTGTCCCAGTTACAGAAAAACCGCACACAAAATTGCGTGGTGTATAGTATGCCGAAATTGTTAGTGCACATATAAGTATCTATTATATCTATCTATATACATATATATATATGTATAAAATATCTACAATATCTATTTGATTATAATTATGTAATATAGTAATATAAAGATTGTACAACTATGCCACACTGCAAATCAGACAAAAGAAATTTTACAACAAAAGACTTGTTTCTACCAAAATTAAACATATATTATAATTATCTAGTTGATGAAAAGAATAAGGGCAAAAATTTCTAGATCAAAAGAAATGCTTTATGCTATGCAGTTTTCAAAACTTTTCACAGGAGCTGCAATTACAAATATAAAGCAAGTTAACTATTCTCCAAATGCTAGTACGGCTTAGGATTACAAAATACCCTTTTCTCTAAAAAAAAAATCAATATTTTTGGCTGAATACGTGTGGTTTAAAAGCAATAAATTTGAAAACTTTTGGACAATATAGGTGCAACATTAGACTTTTTCATTATTACTTAACAAATTTATACGTACATAAAATTTGTTCAACTCCCACAGCGTGAAGCACCTAACACTACAACAAATGTTTATAATCTAAATAGATTTCTCAAAAGCATAACTAGTAATACCTAAAAAATTAAATAAATTACAAAATTTCCACTATTATAGATAGAATAATAAATAGCAAAATTACTGTAACTAGGGAACAAACATTTTTGTACTAATATGATATCTAGTTTATTTCAACCTTTTTCAAACATGCACAACAGTCAAAAAAGTAAATGAAATATTCAAGTTATCTGCAGCCAGATTAACAATGCAATGCAATTAGAAGTGCTAGTTATATATTGCTAAATATATTTAATGTATTCACAAAAGTATATCCCCCAAAAAACATGATTAACAGTTGGACATAAATCATACAAGTATTTCTGTTATTTTTATTAATTCAATATTGTACATGCTATCGAACCACGCTCCATTTACTCATTAAATTGCGCAGTCGTACAATTTTTACTTTTGCATATGATACACAAGGTTTTTAAAAATTTTTATGAAACGTTTTAGTCATTTTTCATACACACACACACACTCTGACACACACATGCACAAGCACTAACAAATTGCACTTGATATTCTATAAATATAACTAAATTTAGTGTCGTTCATGGAACCAGTTGTTATCCGTGAGTACAAGCAATTCTATGATGACCTTGTTTATATCTCCATTGTGTTTGTCTAGTAACCGTTTATTTAAGTCCCTAAAAATAACAAAATACAAATTTCACAATTTTGACAAAGATCCAAGAAAAGGTAATGAATTTTTAAAGAAAGCCTTCGCACTATACTTTGCCAAATGTAGTGATTATTTTCTTCCAGTTTGATAATTAGAGAATAGGCTAATTAACACACTCCTGTTTTAGGCAACTTCAGATTATTCTTTGACAACCAGTTTAGTTCAATTTATGCTGTAAGCATTACAATTTTGTGTAAGAGAGACATTGGTAATTGTGCACATCGACTTGGAGACAAGATTTCATTAATAAGGAGACATAGTAAATATGGCAGTTTTAGTTTACTAGCCACAGGGATGGGTAATTAGACAACTTCTGTCTATCCTCGAGCAGATTTACCGGAATTTCCGGGAGGACCAGCATTGAATTTGCACCCTAGTAGTGTACAAGCTGTCCCAGCTAGCAACTGCAACTAGTACTATGATTATAATTGAATTCACTCAACAATGGGAGATGATTTCACTCTGCACCTTTTTGTATACAAACAAATACCTGTTGCAAAAGCCCATATCCAGCAACCTATCCATGTGAGTCGTGGGTGGTCTCCATCCGGCATTCCACCACTGGGGAGGAGAATTTGGCTGTGGAGGAGTCCAAGCAGGAGGGGGTTCCCACGTTGGCTGCTGAGAAGGTGGAGTATAGGCTGGGGGAGGAACCCATGGTGCCTGCTGGGGAGGCGTCCAAGCCGGAGGTGGTTTCCAGGTCTGTTGCTTTGGAACGTACGGTGCTTGGAATCCGGCAGCCGCTGACCAAACGGGAGGCGTCCAGGTGTGAGAATGATGTGATGTATGGTGCTGTAAAAGCAAGTGATCTGGTTCAACATAATGAAAATGGAAGAAAAACTAGTACTGCATTAAGCTCTATCAAGGTAAAGCTTCACACTATACTATCAAGGCAAAGCTTCACACTATACTATCAAGGCAAAGCTTCACACTATACTATCAAGGCAAAGCTTCACACTATACTATCAAGGCAAAGCTTCACATTATACTATCAAGGCAAAGCTTCACACTATACTATCAAGGCAAAGCTTCACACTATACTATCAAGGCAAAGCTTCACACTATACTATCAAGGCAAGGCTTCACACTATACCATCAAGGCAAAGCTTCACACTATGCTATCAAGGCAAAGCTTCACACTATACTATCAAGGCAAAGCTTCACACTATACTATCAAGGTAAAGCTTCACACTATACTATCAAGGCAAAGCTTCACACTATACTATCAAGGCAAAGCTTCACACTATACTATCAAGGCAAAGCTTCACACTATGCTATCAAGGCAAAGCTTCACACTATACTATCAAGGCAAAGCTTCACACTATACTGTCAAGGCAAAGCTTCGCACAATATTATCAATGCAAAGCTTCACACTATACTATCAAGGCAAAGCTTCACACTATACTATCAAGGCAGAGCTTCACACTATACTATCAATGCAAAGCTTCACACTATACTATCAAGGCAAAGCTTCACACTATACTATCAAGGTAAAGCTTCACACTATACTATCAAGGCAAAGCTTCACACTATACTATCAAGGCAAAGCTTCACACTATACTATCAAGGCAAAGCTTCACACTATACTATCAAGGCAAAGCTTCACACTATACTATCAAGGCAAAGCTTCACACTATACTATCAAGGCAAAGCTTCGCACAATATTATCAATGCAAAGCTTCACACTATACTATCAAGGCAAAGCTTCACACTATACTATCAAGGCAAAGCTTCACACTATACTATCAATGCAAAGCTTCACACTATACTATCAAGGCAAAGCTTCACATTATACTATCAAGGCAAGTCTTCACACTATGCTATCGAGACAAAACACTATACTATTAAGGCAAAGCTTTACACTATACTTCAAGTCAGACTGTCAACAGGTGATAGGTCACTGATTAGCCTTTTCTCAGGTATGCCCTCGGGATGACCTTTACTTTTGTCATCACTTTGTCCCAAAGTTATCCCATACCAAAAATCTCAAGGCTTCCCAAGTGGTACAGGTATTACTGGCTTAAAAGTCAAATTGTGAACTGATGAAGGATGCTGCATGGTTCCCAAACTTTGGAAGTCTGGGGACCTAATCAATAAAATAATTAGAAAAAATAAGCAAACTGATTCTATACCTGCTGCTGTTGTTGGCCATTCCCAGGGACACCAAACACGGTGTTCCAAGCACTAGTGAAGATCTGTCCGAGAAATCTGTCACTTCCAGTGGCAGCTGATGAAGTCACCTTACTGACAGGAGGAGAATTTGTGCGAGCTCCATGGCTCTCTGCTTCTGTGGATGCATCTTTGTCCTCTTGCTTGCTTTTGCAGGAACCTTTTGGCCACAAAAATCGACAAGTTACAGAACTTTCTAATTTAGTAGTGCTTTTGTGCATATAAAGTTGACAACCCACCAAATGTTCTGGTATCCGAATAGTGAACAAGCATCCTAATAATTCTCTTCTTTCAACAATACTAGAGAATTACCAGTATATACCTCCAAAGGACGTTCCCAATTACTGCAAATGTGACTGTGCCTTTATTTTTCTTGAATGTCAGTAATAGTAGTTTGCCAACTGGTCACCAAAGTACTTGGCAACTAAAGTTAAGCAATAGTGGGTTTGGATAGTAAATGGAAGGGTAATAATTTAAGTACATTGTTCTGCATCTACCATCCCCATTATTGCCAAATTAAATGGTTTTTGCTCATTACTAGTTAGCTAAATATGAAACAATTGCATCCCAGCATTGTGGACTTTCACTTTAATCGATGAGCTGTAGATTGCAACCTTATCAAACAAATATCAAGCGAAATGATTGCATCATGCAAAAGCTGTATATATATCCCTTATATTTACATGCAGTTATACAATTGGAAGTACTGGCAGACATATTTGCCAAAACTTCGAAATAAATTCAGTTCCATACTTGAATTTTTCATCTGATGACCGCAACAAATTGTCAAAATCTGGATCGCAAATGGTGAGAAAGGATTAGGTTTATAGCTTTATATGTTGTAATGTAATTCATTTGGTTATTATAATAAATACAATTATTATAAGTAGTGAATTTTCTACTAATTAGTACTGCGGCATGTCTTTGTCATAACTCTAATTTGCGACACTTTCAGAACAGATTCTCAGAAAAAAACTTATAGAAGTTTCACGCCAGTATATAGAAATAATAATGATCGGATACATATTGTGAGTGTAACATTTAAAACATTTTGCCATGTACTAAAAGTAAGAGTTTATAAAAAGAAACACTCAGACAGAAAAATTTTAATATTAGCGTGTGCACTGGGTGCGATAATTTCAGTTCTAAATTGCATGAATGACGCATTGTATTTTTTGAAAGTGAATAAACCACCGTGGTCTTTGAAAAAAGATCAAGTTTCAAAGTTTATTTATATATCATATTGCAAAAAATAGCAAATCATAGTGTGAAAGTTGAATGCGAATATGGCACATTAGAGTAAGGTGACCTTTTTCACAGCAATATCATCACACTTAGCCAAGGCCACCTTGAAAAAAGAAAAAACTAAGACAAAAGGGTCAGAGATCAAAATGGAGGAAAGAAAAAGGGATGGTAAGGGAAAAGAAACGGATAATCAATGTGTTAAAGAATGTTACACGGACAAAGATGCAATCAATAATAAAAAAAAATCTAGTTATACAATTCTACTAAAAAAACGTGAGCAATGTGCTATGCTACATGACATACAAATCGCATGCTTAGCAGTTTGAAAGTTGACATACATTGGCATACATACAATGCAGCTTACAGTAGTGATCATTGAGTAATGTGTAAGAAGCCTTCTCACCTTCGTGCACATCACTGTGATCCTGTGATGCCTCCGTGATGCCTGAGTTTTCGTCTGACTTCACGACTACTAGTCCGTCTGCAGAAACAACAAACTTCCCACACGGGTCACGGGTTTCCTCTAGATCTGCTGTGAGCCCATCGGATGAGACGACAAATTTGGGCATTGCAGAGCCTTTACAATATCTGGCACCAGAACATGATACCTGCATCAAAGGAAATCCATCAAGGATCTGATTATTCAAGTGAAAACCTACATTAGACCACTTACTATCGTAATGTTCAGTTTCAGGATGATTATCACCGATCACGTGCCTCTGTCTTCTGAATCCATTTTTCTATCTTATTCCATCAAGTGTCAATTAATGTAACTAAATTAAGGCCCAAACTCGGATGAATTGGGTAAGAGTAGTTAGGAAAGAGTATGGGATCTATGTATTTACATCTTACACAATTCCAATGTACTGATTATTAAAAGAATAAGAAAAAAGGCAAAGATATTTGCAGATTAAATTGGCCAAAATTTTTAAATAATGATTAGTGATTCTGAAAAGCAAAAAAATGTACGTGTTCAAATGAGAACGGCACATAATAAAAGCAAAATCTTTGGCTAAAAATGTGTACACTTCAGAATAGGATGTAAACTTGGCATGATGTATTGCAGACTTCTTGCTACAAAGCCAAAATTTGTACAAGTAGTAAGGAACTACTAGCTTGATCATTACCTCTACCAGCCCTTCATCTGTGGCCTCAAACTCCGGTGCCCTAAAACTGGGCTGTCGTTCCCTCACCACAGCTCTGGTTCTGTCCTTTCTTGGTGAATGCTCCGGGCAGAATTCATCTAAAGCAACAAAGTCTTTGTCAGTAAAGTTAGTGGTTTTTTGCAAATCTGCCTGTTCTTGTCTGTAAATTATTATTCTGCACACTACAGACATAACAAAAGCCACGGTGACCGTGACACGGAAAGTACTCTTTCTCTATAAACATTAACTTTATACTACTATAATAATTCTATTCTACAATACTATACTGCATGTCTACCATACAACTACTATCATCCACAAACTACTACAAAACACTATACAACAGAACAATACAATATCATCTTTACAATTGATTTTAACAGGTACGTTTAAATTATAGCAGATTGAATAAGCACTGCCTTTAGTTGTTTTGAAAATGTAATTTGCTATCTTTACAGCTATACTGTCAAAAACGTACTAGGTATATAAACAAATAATAAAGACATGCAATTTTAATTTTAAATTAGATGTTACAAAATTGTTTACTTTCTGATGCAATTCAGCCTTCCAATTCCTCTGAAAAAGTGAATTTTCCAACACAAACCTTAAGAGAAGCAGAGTACAAACCTTCATTCGCAGAAGTCGGTTCTTCGTAGTCAACCTGGACATTATCTTCAGGGCTAGCCTGAACATCTCCCTGTGACACGGCTGCAAGTATATATTCTTCGTCACCACTCTCGTCTTTTTCTACAAAATTTGGACTGACGACGTCCACGATGCTAGTAGATCTTTCCACTACGACGTCGCCATCACTTTCCAAGACACTGATCTTATCTTCCTGTATCACGTAATCATCCAGATTGCCAATTTCTGCACAGCAAGAAAAAATAGAGGATTGCTACATCCAGATAATGATATAAAAACAACAGCTGCTGCTAGGGCTGGATTAAGGTGTGTTGGTGTCTTAAGCACACCTGCACCAGGTGGTGAACATAGTTTTATAGCTGAACAGATTATATTGTACATGCAATTTAATATGAAACATTCATTAATTTTTAGTTTACTGAAGTCACGCAAACTAGATTTCATTGAATTTGAACATACTGCTAGTTATAGTAGTTGACAGTCAACAGCATCTTCTAAAGTGCTTTACATTCTCTATGAAGATGCCTACTTTGGGTGTGCCCCCACACATTGTACCCCCAAACAGATGTGCCCCCACACATTGTACGTTATTTATACACTTTTATTATCAATACATGCTTGTCCATGTAGCAGTCATATACACGTTATTAGCCGAGTATGCTTATAGGGTATCTCAGTTGTAAAATACTGTTTTCTGGGCTTCTAACAGGTTTGCTATAACAATGTTATACTGCATTTGAATATACAATTAAAAACACTGGAAGCTCCACATTAGAATTTCATTTTCAACCTAACCAGACTCTGCCATTAACAACAGTATGAAGATATTAGTCCATATTTACGTGAAAGCTCAAACTAACTGTACAATAATTTTTATAATGAGACAACAGCACCAGTTATGAAGTCGTTAGCTGAACCTAGTATTTCTACAGTATGCAAAAAATGAAGTAAAATCCAATCCAAAGAAAGTTTAAGTAAACTCCCAGTACCTGCCACTTTGGCTTGGCAATCATCTTCACCTTCGATGGTCCCGTCAATAACTTCATAGTCTGGAGATGTCGGCGTTTTCTCATCGTTACCTATCTTTGCTGGCACTCTGTCGGTGCTTGCAAGCAGGTGAGACACGATGTCGGCAGTTTCTTCTTTTGAAGCTGTATTTACAAAGTCAAACAGCTGAATGTTTATTTAAAGTGAAGCGTAAGTTTATTATCACCACTGTTATCAACTTCATTATCATCAACACGATGTTCAAACTTTGTATTATTATTATACCTGTCAAGCGTAAACTAATAAGCCTTTTCACAGTTTTGCTATGCACATGGGCAGTTGTTGTAGGTCAAAGGTCAAATGAACAGAGAGTGTCTTACTTAACTGCAACTGTCACGTGACCTTATGTATGTAACCACATGTAGGTGAAACGTGGTTACTTTAATTATCATACTACAAGTGTACAGTTTTAAACGTACGAGTTATTCTTATCTGAACACAGCTAGCAAAATAGCAGCAGCAATCCACGCAAAATGAAATAAATGAAGCAAAAATTAACACCAAGAATTGTTACTAATACAACAGTATGGGCCTCGAGGCATTGTCAAGTGTAAACAAATGGATTGTTTGATTCAGATAACATTGTTAGGTTCACTTGACCATTGACCTTTTCACAATCATCGTCAAAATAATAATAATATCAATAACGATAACTGCTGGAATTGTGAAAAAAGTTTATTATAAGTATGAAATAAAATGAGAAACTAAATATGCTTGTCAGTTTACTACATCTGCTAGCAGGTTGCAGCACCTTGATTTCAGAAAACCAATGCATGCAAAAATCATACATCCATAGACAAACTATGGCACTGTACGTAACACGGCCCACTTTAATTTAATCATTCAAAAACAGCTGAATATTTTGCATGCTGCCCCTACAAGTCTAATACAGCAAGCAGATTTTTGTACTTCAAAACGCGGGTTAGAAAAGACATACCAAGATCTTGCTCCGCTCTGAGCTTTTCCATGGGAACATTCGTGTCGAAGCAAAGAGGCAGGTTGACTACAATGTAATCGCTGTCAACACTGCTCACATCACTTTCTGCTTCCTCATCTTTCTTGTATTCGTCATCCACAGCAGTAGCAACTTCTTCTTCTTCTTCTCCTGGTGGTTCTGGAGACTTGGATGGGGACACGTCTAAACAACAAAACATTTTACGGTTCAAGTTTACAATTCCCCCATGCAAAAAATTAATTCGTGAAGCAGATTAGGGTTAGGGTTAGGGTGTTTAAATTGTGTGGGGAACTGTAAGCTCCTTCCCATTTTATTATTACCATTGAATAAGCTGCTATTATTCATGCTTCCTTACACCTGAAAACAGAGGAAGCCACACATCTCCAAAAATCCACATTAAAAACGCATAAATCTATCTAAACCTAATTTTCCACCTTATTTCTCACTCAATTTAGATCTACATAAAACTGACCCCTGCGAAACAGATCGGATCTAGAATACACTAATTTAAGAGGTGATTAAGAATTTATTCATTTAGCAAGTATATTTTGTTACAGCCTCAGAATCATGACTGCGTAATATCACCCAGTAATGATACGTGAAGGTACATTTGATAGCTGGCAATGTGTTCTTTCCGCTCACCTTTGTGTAAATAATTTTGTACACAGATTGCATCGTATGACAAATCTCGTAATGCAGAATTAAAGGAAAAACCAAGTCTTGAACAAAATTTAATTTAATGCCTTTTAATATACAACTAAAAACATTGAACTCACCATATATTATACGGGCATAAAATGCAAAAGAAATTTAAATATTTCTTATCTCCTGCCAGATGAACATCGCATTTGAAAAAATGACATACGCTAGTGTTTGCTGGGCAGCATGAATGCCGCGAAAGCAAGCTGTGGTAAAGGTATGCATTGCAAAATTTCTACATTTCACTCAGATGTTCCATTATTTTAACATTGTACTTAACTGTTTATGTAAAACTTACTCTTTGAATCAATTATGACCACATTTAAAGTGGCTACATAGCTTTAAATCACAGGATTATATCTTGAAATATGTAAGTTTAGATTAATTTACAGATTTTTGTTGACTTTCAGATATGCAAGCAAACTAACGAGCCCTGCCTAGAGAGTGCTCTGTAAATTAAAAAAGACTGCTGAACCACCAGGCGAAATAAGTGTTTCTATTACACAGTAACCGGATGACATATGTTTCATTCAAATAAACTCAACTTTTCGAGAGATTTGGCTTTTGCTTTACGTAATATGTCACAGAAGCAAAAAAAAACACAGAATCCAGATGTGCATTGCACAAAAACAGAAATTTTGTAGCAAACACACAGGACAGCACAGCTGAACTTCTTTACTAAACATAGTCACATGCACTGGTGCTAAGTTTGTAATCGCATTTACAGAGGCGTTGCAAGGTGGGGGCGACACGTGGCAATTGCCCCTGGGTGAAAAATTTTCCTACAGGTCAATGATTGTTAATTATTAATTATTAATCCACCAGCAACAAAACAATTAACAAAGATTTTTCAAACTACGGCAAAATTGCCTAGTCAGAGGTCATTGTAGATCATCAGAGATAATTAATAACTTAATTACTACATGGAGCCTAGAAAAAAGGCTAATGTCATTACTTAACACCGTGTGTAGGGTGTCGTGTGGCTTAGCAGATCAATGATTTTGGGAGAAACAGCTTCTGCTGATTGTATTATTGTGAAAACCTGTAGTGTTCTGTATCTTTTATAATCTTTGCATGTTTTAATGCTGGAGCTGAATGTTTAAAGAGTGTCGTGTTTCAAGCAACTAATACATAGGAAAAAGCATACTACGTTATTCAGGTGCAGTGTCACAAATTTAAACTCAGAGTAATTCTTAGAAAAAAATTCATTTATTTTTACCCCGTCTTTGTCGAAAAAAGAAATCGAGCTCAGGGAGGCAAAAAACGTGCACAATTTGTGGCTTCACACACAAAACAAATGATCAAAACATTAAAAGGGCAGGGTGCCAGAAGTATTTTGCCCTGGGGCTCCACAAGCACTTGCTACGCTACTGTGCATTTATGAAATTCTGAGATTGAATTTTAAAACACAGGTAGCTTACTTACCCAAGGGAGTATTTGCCGGAGTAGCAGTTTGCGACGGTTTGGCCAATCTCTCTAACAGTTCATACTCTGTCTGCACATCTTTTTCTTCTGTTACAGTCTTACTGTCATTCTGGACAATGGCGCACACTTCCTCGTTACATTCTTCTTCTTCTTTTTTGTTCCCACCAGCCAGCTGCACAAAAAGTACATCATACACTGGTCAACTGTGTATAAATTATCAATTATGCTGCTCAATTGTGCATAAATGATCAATTTCAGGGACTAATTTATTATCTTCCACTCGTGATACAAGTGTAGCAAAACAATTATCTCAGAAACGGCATCACAAACAAGTCTGTTACTGATCAAAGGCATTCTCTGGGAGGTATCTGATGCATATTTAGAAGAACTGATCAACTTAAACGCATGCTCATTTGCTTCACATGACGCAACATAATTATGCTGAAATTCAAATTCGATTTAAGTTAACATAAAATAACACATTTAAAAGATGATTTTTTGTCATAAAATAGATAAGATATTACTTACAATATGTTTGTCATCTTACTAAAACAAAAAATGTTACATTATGTATGTTTCAGGGAGACCAAGGAAGCCGCAGTTTATAGGGCCATGCAGAAAAGTGGTTATGGCAAAGCTCCATTACAAACAGTCATTAAGGATAATTTATTCCAGTTCACAAAACCATGATCATTAAACAATGATAAATAAAAGTAAAAGTGCATTTTCGCAAACCAGATTTTTATGCAATAATATGTGTCCAGAAAATCAGAAATAAGTACCTCAACAGAGCGTCTCTTCTCTTCATTTTCTACATCGATACGATTCTGGATCATCTCCCAGATCTCATTGCTGACATTTTTAGGAGAGGTCATTGTAGTGCTGTCCACACATACCGACTTCTCTCCGTTATTTGTCTCGTTCTTCACAG
The DNA here is from genome assembly GCA_030141605.1 of Tubiluchus corallicola. Lineage (NCBI taxonomy): Eukaryota > Metazoa > Priapulida > Priapulimorpha > Priapulimorphida > Tubiluchidae > Tubiluchus > Tubiluchus corallicola. The sequence continues at coordinate 291,235 of JAQGDQ010000162.1, forward strand.
CCGTGCTTCTAACTGGCTCTATATCAACTGGTTCCACATCCTTCATGGAGGCTTCAGCGGATTCCCCGATACCAGGAATGATGCACAGTTTACTGAATTTCTGGGTGATTCCACTTAGATGTTCTTGGATGTCCTGACTTATCTCCAGTTTGGAGCAGTCTTTCGGTTTATGCCAATCCCCTTTCAGCACCAACCAGTCAAGGTCCAAGTTACTTGACTTTGATTCGGAAGAAACGTCTGGTGCATCTGTTGCCTCAATCGCGGAGAACTTCATCAAATCTGGGTCTGCATTGACCTTGCCACTTCTGCTATCTAGCTTTTTAAAATCACTCTTTGTAGGCTGTTGAGTCACTGTTCCGTATTTCGTGATGACTCGAGCATTCTCGGCGCAAGTGTCTCGAGCTGCGGCTGCCAAGCCCTCTTGTGGCAGATTGATCAAGCGAGTAGGATTTTCATTAGGAGTCATGGTCAAATCGCTTCTCAAAAGCAATGGGATGTGCGATACGCTAGTTGCTAACGAATCTGAAGCGGAAACGACCAAAATGCTGACCCAAAGTCGATGGCCGAAGCGACGACCCTCCGAACATAATGTCCAGTGGCTTTCGTGATGACCTTGAGAAAAATGAAAATGGTGTAATGTGATGGCTGCTTAAACAGAAAGATAATTTGTCTGCTAAACTTCTGCTAATTATAAAGCTAGCTACTACAGTATAGTTACTTCATTACAATTTATTTTCATTAGCAAGACATATGTAAGAAACTAACAATATAAAACAGTTTCCGTAGTAAAGATTTCTCTAAATACGGAAAGTAAATCTGCCCTATTAAAAGTTCAGGCATCCATTGCAAATTGAAAAATATTTTGCAACATTAGTTAAATGAGTAGATCTATGCAAGTAAAAAGTACCAGGTGTGCTTGGAGCAATGCATTGTACAGAAACGATGCCTTTCTCTCCCGGCTGAAGTTGTGAAATGACTGCTCCGCCCTCGACAGCTTTCACCGACCCCCACAAATATTTCAACTAAAAAATCATATTAATCACATAACCGTCATGTTTTTGCAATGGTAGCAGAATAACAAAAACCACACTATTTGCTTTCAAAACAAACGCTACAAAAACAAATGAAGTTTAAGCAAAACTTTAAAAAATTGAGTCTAGCTTGCCTTACTGTACAATATAATTAAGGCAACAACATTAACTTAAATTGCTCGCCTAATCTGTACAAGAAATACATCATAGAGTATAGAAAGTAACAAGTCCATGAATAATCCGTTTAGCTAGCATAAATCAATAAAGCTACAAATGATTTAACATTGACAAACCATCTTAATCAAAGTATTCAGGAAAACAATTAAATTTTAAATATAATTTAACTTTTAAGTTTTGAAAAAATGAAAAGTTGAAACTTTAATGTGTCATAACATGCACGTTCAAAAACATAACATCAGATGGGAAGGAGCCATTGTATCACAACGATTGATTTGACTTACGACCACAGTCGGTTCCCGGATTGGTCGTAAGATAACTTGGATGCAAGATTCAAAAGGTGCGTCCCTATACGTAAGACACTGCATGCATATATGCAGACTAAGTATGTCAGTACCTATGGGTGAATTTATCGCACCAGATAGCGGTTTAAAGTTGATTTGTTTACAAAAATAGAAGGAAATATGTGTTGCAGTTAGTTTTGTATCAGTAATTAATAAAGTTGTGGTTGAGCGTAGTCAAGCAGTCGTAATTTGCATGGTCAGTAAGTTGACGATAACCTGTAATATTACATTCCATTACATCAAAATAATATTACATCATATGTTTACGTCGTAGACGCATTGAGTACTTAATCTACCTTTTCAGAATACAACAAAGCAGTTGTTACAATTTTATTTCATTGCGTATCACTGGTTTATATACCTCAGTTACTTTATAAGCCACCTCAAGGTTGTACATAACTTTTTGCCAAGGGGATGGAAACACAATGAATAATACCAGAATAGTTTATTGCATCAAAGTATTGCTAAAACAATAGAGAACCTATCGTGCCATTAGAATTTAGTGAGGAATCGTTGCTTGTCTCATGCAGCATGTAAACGTGAAGGTATGATTAGAGCAGTGCATTAGCGGTGACTCAAACAACCACAGAACTTCCAATCATCTTGCAGATGTGGTGCAATATCATCTGTTTGGTGTAATTTTTTCAGGAAAGCTACAGCGTGTATGGCTGGTTTTATCGACTGCAAGCTGTCATATGCGCTTGGTTTCCATACTAAATTTTGGTGGCACAATGGATTCTGATGTTGTTTCTGAATATTTTAGAGCAATAAACTGTTTTGCACTGCTATTCGTAGCTTTTGTATGCCCCTAGCAAATGGCCATGTACTACCTTTTATATTTGTTTTCATACATTATAATTCCGCCCTATTCTGCTGGAGCAATCATCCATCTCACTTTAGGAGACTTTTTTTTAAACAGAGAGTGGAACAAAACCCTTACCTCAACATGACGTGGCCACGTGACAGTTCCATTATTCATGACTCGCCAGTGTTTGATAAATCGACTTCCCGGTTTCATTTGCACGCCGTCCGGAATGCTCTCATCCCACAAAAACTTTGCATCAAGTTTGCTACAAAATAGAGGAAAATCATTTACCATTTATTTGCACCCGAGCTGCTTGCCTTAGAAATTCATTAGCAAGCCAAGCTTTTTTCGAAGAACTATTAACAGATGTTTGATTTTAGCAATTCTGTTGAATTTTTGAATGTACCTAAATGGTTGAAATTCGATTCAATGATTTTTATGCACTATAACAAAAATTTTCTTCCCGTTAGTTAAATTTACAATGGCAGAAAAGAGCTACTTACTACCAGTTTCCAAATGGGACATACGGGATGCTAGAAAACACTTCCTCCTTTTCCTTTTTATCAGTCTTTTCCTCTTCTTTTAAATGTTTAGTTGTGCCATCAACTTTGTGAGGGGTCAGCGAGTCTTCGTATGTTTTTGCGTGTTTTTTTTCCACTTTCTTCGGGTTTGCAGATGTAACAACATGACTAAAAACACGTTTTTGTCAGTCAGTAAAAAACATTTGACATAAACAACTGCTTTACGTCAAAAACAACAATCAGGCTCTGCTTTTTATGTCTTGCAACACTGCAGCATTATTTTTTTAGAATAACCTTTTTCGCAGTTCTGGCGATTGATGATGATTGTGAAAAGGTCAAAGGTCAAGTCAAACCTAACAATTTATCTGAACCAAACAACGCATTTGTTTACATTTGACAATGCCTAGAGCCCCATGCTTTTATATTAGTAACAATCTGTCTTCAAGACGGGTAAACACAGCAGTAATCCAGCAAACAACTGGCACTGCTATGCCAGGGGCTTATCAGCACCACTTCTGATGTAACGGAGATTTCTTTTATTTTTAGAATTTTGCCTAATGTCTACAATAGATGTAATGGGCATATGATGATGATGATGTTAGTAACAGTTCTTGGCATTAATTTTTGTTTCTGTTATTTCATTTTACATGGATTGCTGCTGTTATTTTGCTAGCTGTTTATGGATAAGAATAACACGTTAGTTTATACACGTTTAGTACAATAATAAAAATAATCACGTGTTTCATCCATTCCATGTACATGTAGTTACGTACACTAGATCATGTGACAGTGGCATTTAAGCAACACACTCTGTGTTCATTTAACCTTTGACCTATAACAGCTCTTTGTGCGCATAAGAGAAACTGTGAAAAGGCTTATTGTAACTCATGTCATAACTCACATTAAAAACCTGTGTAAATGATATAAAAATCCTATATTTGAACAATTTAGCTTGCAACATGTGCTGGAAACGGAGCAATCTCCAGGTCAAAACTGCACACTAGTCAAGAGTTCAGTACTCTGAAAAGACTGAAGAACTGAAAAAAAGCTACGATGACCTTAGAAATTTTGTGGTTAACCAAGCATTCTCAAAGCACTTGAAAAACTTCTTAAGAGAAATGATATCTTCTGCAAAGCCTCTAAGTCATGTTTACAGAGCTTAAACCAAAGACTATATAATAATGCTGTCACAGAGACGATTCGTTGCAGAGCTACTTTGTCATAGCAAGCAAAGATAAGATATGCTCCATGTGACTGAGAAGTACAGAATGGTAAACACTGGATCTGGCACATACAGATCTAGATCCCATGCGGAACCAACAAAACTGGATCCAGGGCACACCTATTAAAAAGGTAAGCTAACTTGCTAAATTGGAAATGGATATTTGTCCACGTGATATCAAAAATTCACTATTTAGTCATTACTTCACAAAAGTACAAAAACAATTAGAGAAAAAAGCATATATAATCACCAGTTTTTGCACATGCCTGTCTCCCTGCAGTGGCATTTTTTATGCTTTTGCTTTCCTTCTTTCTTGCTCTCTTTTTTCCCTTCACGCTTCTTCTTCTTCATTTCTTTCTTGGCTTCCTTTTTTAATGATTTTTTTTCTTTCACGAGTTCTTTAAGCTTCCTCAACTCTTCCCATTTCTTCACGAGGTCAGCGGTGGCGCTATCGAGGTCGAAATCTGGAGTCGTATCATTCACTGTCTCTGCAAAATGGAATTATATGTAACAAAAATACATCAAAGTTTAACAGACAGACTCCCGCAAGTTACCTGGCTATTACTTTGCATATTATTAGTTTTATTACAAAAAAACTTGTCTTCTGAAGTATAAAATAGTTACTATTTCTCAGATGTTAAATTTCTGACTGGAGAGCCAAATGTTTAGTAGAGGTATCAGTCAATTTTTCTTCTTTTAACATTAACAATATTAAAGTTTTTGGCCTCTTGCGACTGCCATAAATGAAAGCTGTTAAGCAAGCAAGCAAGATTTTCCTAGTGATAAAATAATTACAAACATCCTCTTCTTTTTATAATGAAGAAATACAGAACAACTAGTTTTTTGTACCCTGGTTCAAAAGCTGAACTACTTACTATGTTAATGACCATGGTACGATCACAATTTAGCTAGTTTTTATTGCAAGGTAATTCTTTAAGGTGAGATACTAAGCTGGCACAGGTGTCTTAGCTTAGTTCATATGCTTCTACATCTTTTGTTAAAGAGGTAAACAGCCACAGCATTATAGCAATGACAGTAGCTTAAGACAATTATCTAGATGGTTACCTATCTAACTGCTGGCCAGGCTCTTCACCTGGTTTGTTAACTTTGGTCTCTAAATGCAATTTGTGCCAGTGTTTGGAACATTTACTTTTTTTCATCTACCTTTAATCTACATCTAGTTTTGCATCATCTACACTTATGTATCATCTACCGGCTTCAGTTTTTACTTGTATCTATTTCCACTTTCACAATATCTACTTTCGTCTATTTAAATAAATAAAAAGAAGAGTAAATTATTAAAAAACTCCAGTAGCTCCTTTATTTGATAATGTAAATTTTGCAGCTGTTATGCCGCTGCATATGCAAAGATATCTATGACTAACTGTCTGCGTACGTCATTTCAGAATGCGGATTCAGAATCGTGTTTTCCATACCATTACATAAAATCATTGGGTCTTTCATTTGGTAGGGGCCGTAGGAAAACACTCCAAATTTTATTATTACAAGCTATTTAATAAATTATTATAAGTTTTTGTCACTGCAGTTATTTCTTAAAATTTTTGTCCCGTGTTACAGCAAATGTCTAAAATTTCGTTCGTTCCGTTCTTGTACTGAATAGCAGTCGTTCTTGTACTTCTTGCATCTATCGGGCATCGTGTACTAGACACTGATTGGTGCAACTGTGTAATTGTGAAAGGGGAACATTGCATTATATGCAGTTGCAAAAAATACAAAACCTCAACTGGTCAAGACTGAAACAAACCAAGCAAGCAAAGTTCTTGACCTCCCCATTCAAATGTAAACACACAAGTAGAACCAATGTGCTGAATCATGAGACAATTCAGAATAGCAAGAAAATACAATATTGAAAAATTGTGCCTACAATTGTGCCTAAGAATAACATGCTAACCTGCAAAAGTTTGAAAGTTGAAATAAACCGGTAACTTACCTGCTGTTGGTGCTGGTATTTTAATCCTGATAAATGCATGATCTTTTAAGTGTATCATATTTCCGCATTCGTTTGCCTCACAAGAGTCGCACAAGACGAAATCTGCACAGAAGGCACACTTGTACCTAATGCCCGTGATGTTTCGGCAGCAGAAAACGCATGTGGAGTGTTTGCGAAGCTCGTCCTTGTAGATTCTGGATAAATCGGGATAGTGGTTTGCGCTTTGCGTTGCCGCATGCTTCGACGCCTTGATTTCGGGATCACGGAAAACACTCATTACATCGGTCATTATGTCATTCTTGATTTCACCTGCAGAATTGTGAAAATTGCGAGTGAGATTCATGGCGAGGCGCCTCTGGAGGGTCTAAACAGCAAGAAGGATTCACACTTTCCTTGCAATACATTACCAAAGTTAAGTTTTGTGGAATTTAGGCACTGAAAAGTGAAACGTGTACAGTAAGTCCAGATGCGGAGGTAAGCGAATTGTTAATCAACGAAGCACGACTTCCAAAGAAAGCAATGCATAAACTTTGAGACACATTTCGAGAGCAGAAATCAATAATGTTTAGTTCATATAAACCAACTGTTTAATGGTATTACACATATATCTGCTTATTCTGCTGTGTGAACTAGCTTAATAAATTTAAATTTTTCTAGCCAAAGTGGCTCCCTCTTGCTGGAAACTTTAAAGTGAGAGCAATTGACCCAGTTATGTTGTCATTCTGTAGTGTATGTAAATGATCTGTCATGAGTAAGCTATTTTATCATTAGATAGATACGGCAGTGTTGTAAGTTTATTTCAACTTAATTTTAATTATTATTTATTCATTGATATTTTTGATTGATTTATTTAACTGCCAATCTAGCTAAGCTATTTAACCTTTCATAAAATTGGCGAAATGTCAATCGATTTGGTTTTTCTATTATAATTATAATGAAATTCAAGTGAGACCTTGAAGATTTATCACAAAATGTCTCTCACCAACACAAACACTACTTGTTTAAAGTCACATATGTTACAAATGGCCTATGCCTAGCACTTTTTGTTTAAAGTAGCAACAAATAGCACAGGCTCTTACTTACCCCAGGTCAATTTTTGTGCTAAAATTGTTTATTTGAGGCCAGTTTTGTCAATTTGGGAGTGCTGAATTTAAAAATGATAGGTGAAATTTTTTCATGCACATCTTTAGCTGTCATCTTGAATTTCAAAATGGCCACCACTGTTATTTAATAATTAAGCTTGTTGCTGAGTTCCTCATTCGACTTTGCACTACATTCAAGATTTTTTACAAATACGGAAGTGGGGTGGGTAGACGTGTATTAAATTCTTTTTAGAAAGGGCGTGGCTTAAGTCAAGTGACGGGGACAAAGTATCCAAATTGTTGTAAATGTCTTTGTCGCTCAAGTCCTCCTACAGAATTTTGCCAGGAGGTTTTTGCATTTATGGGTAGCTAGGTAAATGCAGGTGTGCATTAGACAGGATTAGGCACAAAACAGAGTCATGTTATACAGCTGTTTCGGGAGGCTACAAGATAAATACACTTGTTTTATGGTAAATACTCCCATTGCCCTTGAGCAGTTTGAAGGCCAAGTTAGCAGCTGGACACAAAAGTTAAGCCCCGGGGCCACCCTAGTTTCGTCTAGACACCGGTTGCTATAGCAACAGGTAGTAGGAGAATTCTGTTGCATAAAGTTTGCACCAAACTTGCATTGAGGTGATAAAACTGTATTTCGTTTGTCTTGGCGGATGCACAGTCTTCAGCAAACAGCTATATATTGGGAAAACACAACATAAATATTGTAGTTTTAGGTTATAAATATCATCTTTTTTAGACCAGAATAATGCAACAAGTAGTGTTTTGGTGCTTTAAATTAGGTAAAAAATCCTTGGTAAATTAAAAAATTGATGTATGCTAAAGATCTACCAAGGTAAGTGAAATATTTTACACAAAGTAAATAAAGTCTTCATTAAAATGTAACATGCATTGTTAAATGTGAAATGATCAGCGTCCTTAAAACTAAGCTACACGGGGAGTCATTAAGCGAGAATTTACCGTATTTGTAAAAAACTGATGGGATATTCAAATCATCAGTTGCAACACATCTAATGACTTAAGTTTCTCTCACAAATTACTATAGTCAATGTTTTGGCTACTATTTTGCACTACACTGAAAATGTTAACGCTTGCCTTGAGATAATATATGGGAATTATGTAACTGTAACTGAAACTGTGATGAAATCTACAGGTGTCCATATGTACAATTATGAACACAATGTGTCCAAACGAAAAGCATGGTAGACTTACTTCTGCCAGGAAGCTGTCGTCTTCTCGAAGCACTATGCTTACATTCTGCGCAGCCATGAGAAGTCCGAGAGCGTTTGGTCTTTACCAGGCGCTTGTATACACGACTTGTTACATCATGCACCAGTTGACTTTTAAACTGTTTTAAATAAAATTTCAATAACATCAAAGGCTGACAATGTAGATTATTTCAGTTACCACCAAATTTTCTTGATTTCATTTATAGCAGTCGGATGCCTGCGACAAAAGTTCTTCTCTAGTAGGTGTTCCTACTAAGAAGTAGGCAGTGATTCAGCTTGTTTACTAAACAGTTGCTATGGTGACAGGAGTGTGGCAGTTAGTGTAAATGAAAGTGTCAACAGTGGCAAATGTTTTTATAAAATGGAACTAAAATAAAACAGAACTAGAATGTCAAATGTTCATTTTAAAATCTAGAACATAGATGATGCAGGATCAATATCTTTTTTCACAGTTATGACAGCTAATCTTGCCATACAACATCTATAAAAACATTTCTCTACATTTTTCCAGGTTGCAAAAACCAGTAGGAAAACAACAGAAAATTTAATTTATATCCACTTCAATTCCATCTGGTGTAAAAACCAAATACCTCAACAAATTTCAATGTGTTCTTAACCATTTCTGTGAAACACTTCTCTCACTCATGATCTGAACAGACTAGAAAGCAATAATGCTTAAAGGTTTTTCAAGGTTTTTGGTAAAACATTATGCTACTTGCTACGTATCTGGCTTCCACAAAGTTTTGATTTAGCTGCAACAGTTAGGCCTGCATAAACAGTTGGGTTTCACAACACAAACTGTGTTTCATTCAGGGGCATAGCCAGGTCCTAATGTTAGAGGGAGAAAGCACATAAAAAGGGATCATGACACATGAAGCAATTATATATTTGTCTATGCCACAACAATAATAACAAATGACAAGAATATATTATAATATTTAAATTAAGAGGTACTTGATCCTTGGTTCAATCAATTAACCTTGGTAAATGAGTTGCTCATTTCAAAAGCACGGGAGGCAGGTTGGTCAAATAAAGTAATAAAGCAGGCTGAAAATCCACCAATTTTGAAAAAAATGTGCTTAGGAGCAGTTGCTCTCCTTGCTCCCATATTAGCTATGCCACTTGTTTCATTGGTGAAGATAACAGCAGCATTTGAAATGTTTGGAGCTTTACTTACATAAATTATTTAAATGTTTTAATGCAGTAGACTTAAAAAATGCAGATGCCTGTCTTTCGGCTTACAAGAACATTCTTAGTTAGACATCAAAATTGTGAGACTTATTTTGTCGATATCATACATCCACGCACTTACCGCTGTCATATACTCGAGAAACCACGGCGGGGGTTGTCCCGACTCCAGACTACTTGTCGACAATGCTACAGAGCTACACCTGACCTCTTCTGCTAATCTGTCATCCGCATCAGGACCAGCGCATTCATGCACGGCATCATCCCCTCTTTCTGCTTCCGATAACTTAACATAATCCACGTCATCCATCCCCGAGAGGAACATTTCGGAGCAGGTGTCGGATTCTCCACTTGGCGAGGTCATTTCTTCTAGTTCGGGCATGGAACAAAATGACTCGTCCGAGGAGTTTTCCAATGGAATCCAGTACCAGTGGCAAAGAGAATCCTGGTGAAAAGATGTTATTATATTATTACATGAACATTTAAACAAATGAAATCTAAACATGTAAAAATAATCTTCTGAATATGACTGCACAAGCTGCAATACAATTTATGACATAACTAGAAGAATTAGAAAACCATGATTTTATAATATGATTCAAACTAAATATTCAGTATTTTGAATTCGAACAGAGTTGGAAAGATTATTGAACCATGAGTGAAGACCGGTCTTACAAAGGTCAGGATTATTACTTGATTCTGTTCAACTACATACAATTTGTTTAAGAATTGAGCACAAAAAGCCCAGTTATGTTTCAAACATTTTACTGATAAAGAATGTATGAAGTTGAAGTGGTCTATAATTTTAGGGTCGAATCAAATTCAAACTAAAAAAACTCCTTCGAGCTCAAACATTTGCTGCTCACCCCTATCTTACAATAATTCTACATATGTCATCTTCCACACCTTTTTCATTGAAAAGCTTTGTATCTGCTCCAAGTGTCTCCATGCAAGAGATATGCCGTTTGGGTGCAAAAAGTAACAACTAATAAAATTTCTAATTTCTTATGCTTCTTAGAAATGAATCGACTGTTCGAAGTACTAAGAATTATTAACATTAGAAGGATCAGGCACTGCAAATGACCCAGTTTTTGTGTGTCTCTGGAATCTCTGGAGGACATGTTCCTATTTTTTTTGTTACTTTTCCTAGTTTAGTACTAACTACTACTGCACAGTATTTCAGGAAAGAAATGCTACCTTGCTAAAAAGACGACTACCTAAAAGGACCATCTGCATAAACTGATGCCAATACATATTGTTTTATGTAAATCATCTCTATGTACTGACACTGCAATAGTTAATGCGAACGTGAATCAATTAACACACATATTGACATCTTATTGCGAGCTAAAAGCTTGTACTCTGAGCATTCTTCATTGTCAACTTTCAGTCAGGCCACCAGACACCTCGACTTATTACAGGTTCTCAAAGCACTGCGAAATCTGCTATTAGATGAGTCTGATAGAGACGATTCAAATGATGAGACGGAAGCAGTCTTAGAAAATGCATTGGAAGCAAGAGAGTCGTCTTCAGAGCCTTCTTCTGCCCATTCTGATGACCATGACACAACTGAACATTGAAGGGACTATGCAAGGTACTATGTAGAGGTAGCAGAAGGAACAATGGTGTTTAACCAGACATTGGTTTTCAATTAGGCTACGTGACATTTGTCTTTAGTAAATTTGTCTTAAGCTACATGACACTGTAATTAGTAAGAAGAGATGCTATTGATAAGATGCCATTGAATTGCTTTATGTAAGCAAAAGCAACAAACAAGAACAGCACAAAATAAAAGTTGATCAAGCATAAATTTTGAAGTTATTACCTACAGGTATAGTCTTAATTTATTTTTCCTTGACTCAATGCACTTAATACAAAAACATACAAATAAAAGAAAAATATTATGTTAGTGGTATAGAAGACTGGGCAGTACGAAGGACCATGTGGGTCATAAACGTAAAGAAGTTAAAGTGCCCATTAAGTCTCAACTTTTTTTATTTTTCACAGAAGTTTTCGTCCTTCAAAAAATAAAAAATGTAATAGTCACTTTGACTTCCCTACGATTATGACCATTGCAAGTCTCTGAAGAGCTCTATCTTATTTACTAACTAAGGACCATGTGGGTCATCTAGCGTGTGGTCATCAAGTCAGCTACCTAGTACGTTTCAGACAAGTGAGTTACCTTTTCTCTATCAGTATCACAATTAGCGGGAGTACTGTTGCCAACGTCATTTATACAGCCAGTGACTGGAGATGCATGTCCATTAATGAATGCATTAGCAATTTGTGCAGGGTTGTTACTCGAATGCATAGAATGTGCTTTCTTGTCTTGCACAGTAATTTCAGCTATGCTTGTGTACCTTTGTGCCGGTGTCTATTAAAAACAACAAATAATTAAATCATTATGCAAAATTCAATCGAATGTTTTATAATGAAAGAAAGGAATAGTCAAATGATTGGCATTTTCAACAGTGATGCTGCTTTTCCTAGGGAAATATTTTTGAGTCTGGTGCAACATGCGCGATCCATAATTTTTGATTATGTTGTTCTTTTTGTTTATTATCATACGCTGACAAATTTTAGCTTCTAACGAAATGCATTTCAAAATAAAGCCTAGTATGAGTTAGTTTCAAGTGAGCATAATAACCTGGCTTTCTGGTCTAGGTGGCTCCACTTTTCTTTCCTCACGAGGCACTGACGACAATGTGGAAGATTTATTATGTGCTTTATCTTTCAGAGATCCTCCTATATGAACGCAAAGAAAAAATAAGAAATCATCAATAAATCAGAAACAGGACAGCAGACAACACAGTCTAACCTGCAAGTTAGCAAGCCAAACAGGAATAGTTAAAATGACATTTTTGTTTTATGTTTAGTAATTATTGCAACGTAAAAATAGCGAGTGAGCAGGAGAGAGAAAAGGAGAGAAAGAAGAGAGAGAGAGAGAGAGAGAGAGAGAGAGAGAGAGAGAGAGAGAGAGAGAGAGAGAGACACAGAGAGAGAGAGAGAGACAGACACAGAGAGAGAGAGAGACAGAGAGAAAGAGAGAGAGACAGAGAGAGAGAAAGGGAGGAGAGGGAGAACAACAGAAAGAGGAAAGCAGGCAACAACAGTAAGTAATAGAGAGAGAACACTGAGAGAGATGGCATCTCACCTGTTGGCTTAGATTTTGAAGACTGTGACACAGCACTATTGGCATGTCTGGTATCATAGTAATCTTGATCGAACATGTAAACTTTCATGTTCAGAGGCATATCAATATGGTGTCTTGCTATTAGCTGAAAAATAATTCCAGTAATATACAATTATTTATTATAATTTATTTATAATATTGTACCATTAAAAATAATTGTTCGGTTGGCCAATTTATTTAACGGCAGCATAAATTATCATTTTTTAATTGGTTACATTAATCTAATGTTGTTAACGAAGAGTAATAATTCTTATTAAACATGAGTAAAAATTAAACGAGTCTTATATGGGCCTTTCTCCAAATGTTGAAAAAAGCCCGGCATAAAGCCTAAGTATTATGATGGACCAACTTTGAACTGATGAATTTAATCCTAGGTAAGTTACTGATCTCCTGAAATACGGAATACAAGATTTCCAAACGACTGGCAAAATACACAAAAATGAAGGTGTTTTCTTTCTACTCCTTCAATAATTCGTCAATGAAACGCATCAGACTGAGATGATCTGTAAACATTATAGAGTTAAGCGAGGAATTCGAGAAATGCGAGAAAAGGAAAAGCAGGCCAAGCAGCAGAATTAATAATCAAATTTCAATAAAATATGGTAGTTGTTTTTACTGTGTTAGATCTTATGAGTTAGATGTATACATCTAGGCTTCAGGAATTAACTTGTTACTCATCTCTCCCTCGCTGCTGTTGCTGTTGTTTGAAGTGACTGAAGAACTGCCTTAGAGAATTCGTAACTAATGGCCACAAACTTCAACTGGATGATAGCAGGACATAATGTATGTGAAACCAGATATCAGTGCAACTTTAAATTCATAGCAGGTACTCTAAAGGCCTTCTTCACAAAGGCGTGACATAGAGGGAATATTGTTGTTGATTAATTTTATAAGTGACCAGACAGTATTGGCAGACCGATCTAACAAAGGTCTTTTATTTGTGCATTAAGCAAACTCGATCAACACGGTGAAATGAAAGATAAATTAACTACATTGATCTGTTTGACATTTTTTCTTTCTTTTTAAAATGAAATTTTATTATGAAATTGAAAATGACAGCATTGTGGATGACAATGTGAAACGTTTTTGTGAAAATATAATCAATAATCAATTTAGTGCATACACGCAAATAGCTTAGGTTTGTGTACATTGAAATGACATAATAATGCCAAAGAGGACAAAGAAAAATTGCCTACAATGTAACTGTACAGTGGAATCTTGGCAGCCATGCTTTTGCATGCTGGAACATTGGAAATTAACCTAGAGACAAATTACTTTTACAGAACATCCCTCTTCCTCCTAGGTTGGTCGTCGACAGTAGATGCAATCACATCGCGGCTAATGGTGTTAATTCCAAAGATTGTCCTTATTACTCTAGTATATGATGATACCAACTGTTGAAGATTTTGACTTACAATTATTTACAATTGATCATGTGGGGAGCACCCTACAAAATGTCTCGTTTGTTTAATAAAAGTATTAACCTAGAGAATAATAGAAAACACTAATCAACATCAAAACCTGTTCCAGATGCTCAAGTTTAACACATACAAGATTCAAAAGCATAGCAATGAGCAAAAAAGTACCATAGTTGTGCTATCTCTGGGTGTTTTAACTAATGATACAATAAGACAGCTAATAAGAAATTGCGTGGAAAAATCCATGATTTACATTCACTGTTAAATCAGAAAATTTTATAATTAATTCATAATTTTGAAATGCCATACTGTTGAATCTTTGTTAATTACAAAATTTTCTGATTTAACAGTGAGCCTAAATCATAGATTTCCCCCCACATAATTTATCATTAGTTTAGCTATGTTTACATAAATAAACATATTGCAATTACTGTCCACTACACGAAACCTAAAAGCAAAGAATATCAAAAAAGTATGAGTCACTTACAGACAAAGCTTCTGCAAGTTCTGCTTCACTATTCACAGACACCTATAAATATTTATAAATGGTAATGTTAAAAATGCATTTGAACAATTTTAGCATAACAATGCTTATGATATCAATATATATATTGAAAGTTTGACTAATGTATGCATGTAGACGATGAACATTTAACCTTGAGTTGCATATCACTGGTGAGCTAGAAAAAAAATTGGGGCAACTTGTTTCAAAAAAGTTTCCAATTTTTTCCAAAGTTTTTTAACATAGTCATCTGTGTCCAAATGTCGGAACGAGTTTACAATTCCCCACACAATGTAAACACACTAACCCTAAGCCTAGCCCTAACCTTTACCATATCCGAATCAAACCCTAACCTCCAACCTAATTCTAATCTGCTTCACGAACTAATCTCTTGTATGTGGGGAATTGTAAACTTTAGCTCAAATGTCATACCACAAGCCTCATAAATAAGTAAAAAAGTTCAAGAATAAAAATATCTGTTTTGCACATTTTGCACAAGTGGAGTCAGAAGCAGCCAACTTAATTTGTGCTGGCTGTTGCTAAAGGCACCTCTTGGCACCGCTGGAAAAACCACCACAATTTCCAGGATTAAAAATGCACATAAAAAGAAAGTGGAGAAGCAAAAGGGTGGAGACTTAAGAGTTGCAGGTTGGACTCTCGCCTTTGGTCTATATAACTGTGAAGTTTTACGCTTTGCTTTGTGGCGAAAAAGTCACTAAAAGTTAAAATGCCACGTTATGCATGTGACATTTCTAGAAAAATGATAATTTCTTGTATAATCAACATGGTGATAGCTAAAATTTATATGTTCTTTGTCGAAAATTGGAAGCCAAGACACTTCTAAGGTTGATTTGGTAAAATAATGTACTAAACAATTATAAAAAAAAATCAAATTTGCGTACATGAAATCAAAATATAAAAACTAAACTACATTTACACTGTTACTTGTCACGTACAGTGCAAGTATGATTCAATTCACACAAAACTGGGAAAGTGCACATACTACAAAAGGTTCTTTGGCATCATGGGAGCTACAATAATTTTACTCTATTACTAACTACTATATCAGTAAAGACAGGATCTTCTCTATGTTCAAAGGCAAGTTAAACTGGAAATTTTCATGACTCATAGTCACGCAGCAACTGAACTCAATTTTCATCAAATATTTAAGCAGTAACCAGCCACAAACACAAGCAATATGAGTAAAACTAGTACATATGCTGCATCTGTTATAGCAAGTAGCCTGCAGGTACAATATACATAGCAACCTTGAAAACAGTGAAATGAGGCAATATAGCAGTGCATTGCATTAGACCAGTGAAATCTTGCTTGTTGTATTATTGTGCATGTGCGTGTGTGTGTGCACATATGATGCAGGTGCACATGGGTGCATGCAGAAGAAAGGGGATGAAAAAAGCTGAAGATGGCAAAATTCACCGGCTATATAGACCTGCCATTTGATTAAATTTACCTGCTCATGACGCACAGATAACTGCTTTCTGACGCATGTCATGAGCAAGTCATAAAAATGACTTTGTTATAAATAACATTTAGTTCACTGTTGTTGACCTTAGGAATGGCAAATATTACTTCACCCAGATGATTAGAAGTCATGACAAAAATTATTGCTGAGCTGCCGAGTAAATCATTTGTTTGCAAAAGGTAAACTCAACCTATGTGAGGCACATTTTTAATACTTAACCATTTCACTACGTAGTTGTTGCTTTTTAACTGGGCCAATTGCGTTTTGCACATTTGACAAATAACATCTTGTGGTGTGTTACTAAAACAATCTTGTAAATAAACAAATAGTCATCTGTTACTCAACACAAATATTGAATACTAGTTTTATTTGCACACATGCACACACATATGTGCACATGTGCATGCACTCACACACTCACGTGCAAGCAAACTTATTTTTAGTAACCAATTTTCACAGACATCATAATACTAATCCTTATTATGCAATCATTTTATAAGAAATGCAGAACCAGCCACTAAACATATGTTTCACCATCCACCAGCAAGTCATTTTGTGTGAGAACATACCATATAATATAGTATTGTGGAATGCATCTGACTTCAGATGCTTATTGGCTGGGGTAGCTTTACTTGTTGCAAAGCAACCCCAATCCCATGGATGTTAAACTTTTCCACAATGTTTTCGCATGGTCATAGTAACAAAACAAACAGACCTGAGTGACTGTGCTTAGTGCTGAGCTTGGGCGGTAGTCTACTGCCTTCTGTTCTTTACACAAAGCACACAGGCAGCAGTGTACCGCCTTCCAAAGTAAAAGGGTTGTTTAAGTTGACGATAAGAAGAATTCTAATGAATTCTTCAGTAACAAAGAGTCAAAGACAGAATCATTAACACCAGTTAGCCTTCAATAATTTTCTAGTGCAGCTGTCTGGTTTTCTATTTTTACTTATACACGCACATATATAAATATAATATATATATATATATGGAGAAAACGAAATACACCGGTACTGCTGATAGCAGCTAATTAATTATACTAGTTAACTCATGTAATAATACTAGCTTACTTAATTATGTTACTAGTATGTATCTAATTATACTAATTATCCGTACAAATTTTTCATAGACGGAAACAGCAAGTTGGTAACAAGGCACAGTTCATGCAAAACATGTTATAACTGCTAAAATTCCTGAATGTTCATCAACACAAAATTGTACTTTGCCAGACGTAGCCCTCAATCGCAGGGTCTACTCAACACAGACTATCTCATTCTCTATGGGAAAAACCCAAACTAGTACAGATATTTTAGCCCGTACAGATTATTGGCCATATCACACTACTACAATATTGCAAGAAAAAAGACAAAATCGTAAAAAAAGTAAAAGCACGTGACCTTACCTCGTCATCTTCTTCGTCCAAGTATGTCACAGCAAGACTTTCAATGCCATGATGAAGTTTTAGCTGAAATGACCACAAAGCTATTGACACAATAAACCAGGAGAAAATGATATAATAACTTAAAAGAAAACTGCCTGAAGAAAAATATGTATTAGTTAAAGTTAGAACAGCCTTACAGCAACTGAGTATAAGAAAGATACGAATTTCCTTTTCTAAACTGCACCATATTTTATATGGAAAAACCAAAAAAAATTGAATTAGATTGCTTTAAGTCTGGAGGAACATTTGCTAGATTTTCTGATTGTGTGGTCATTCATATACCAAACAGCAATTAAATTTATGATAGAGGATATTCTATGGCAAAAAAGGAGCAACTGATACATGACGTAATAAGATCCAGTGTAGAGAATGGCTTGCAATTGAAATTTGATCCTCCACAATGCTAGATTGGTTAGAAAGGGCAGACTTACAGATATTCAGTTAGCGTAAAGTAAATTTATTTGTTCCTTGTATAAAACATTAAAAAACACAATGCGCTGAAACAACAGTGCGTAAAGAATAATTTTGCTTATCATGTTTCTTTGCAATTACAACAAATGGAGCCACTGTCATTTCATACTGCAACTGACCGAGCAAACAGGCATCCAAAATACACTTACAATGGACAGTCACAATAGCGTTGTAACAATACACCTAACTCACGATGAGACACATATCACACTAATAACCTCTTGCTACAATATGCACCTGAGTTGATATTTGCAGACTTTACAAAAAATTAAATGAAGTCATTGATAATAGATGCTAAACAAATTTTATCAAACAGCAGTTTTAGGACTGCTAAATGATAAAATAATTCAGTAGGCTATTGTTTGCATTGTAAGCTGCCAGAAAGACACAAAGATTTAAAAGTTGCAAGTGCATTTTCTGGTTTACTTTTGACATTTTGCCAGCAAAAAACGTAATTAGCCTACTACAGATTAAACAAACACCTTAAATTGTCAACTGGTTTCTTTCGCTACTAGCAGTGCCTGTGTCAAGTCAATTACTGCTCACTGCACTAATTGACAGATATTTACAATACAGCCTGCAGCCGCAGCTTGAATTACTTCAAATCGTTTTCATCAGCATATGGTCAAGCGAATGCTATTTTTGCAAATATTATTGACCTATTATCACGATGCTGGTACATTTTTTGGGAAAACAAATATCATAATAAAAGATATCACGATACATCGTCACAGCGATGTTTCGTTACAGGCCTAGTCATCAACGATCATTACTAACATATAACAGCAACATTATAAATGCTTCACATAATGATGTAGCCACACAATACAGTTATGCATTTGTGAACCAAAACAATACAAGTCCACTAAACTTTCCAAACAACTAATATCCATCAATTTATCATGTTTGTGTTACAAATTAAATGCAATATTTTAACAACTTGCTGTCAATTGTTGTATGTGTCACTTTGCCTTACGATTCTCCATTGTTATCACACGAAAACTGTCTAAATTAAAAGGTGTTAATTAAAACAAATCATATCCTGTTTGAAACTTATGCATCAATTTCAATCAGTTAAACGCTGAGCTTGAGATTTTGCAGTTGATTTCATGGTCTCGTTATTAGCACACCCACAAACAGTTGACATCAACAGCTGACCGATTTCACGGTCATGTCCTTTTACTTTGTATAGAACAATAGAAAAAAATCTTGTCTAAAATTGCAACTTTAGTAAGATTATGGTCAATTCCTTACGATGATGATGTTTTGAATTTAGTTTTTTTGAGAATATTAAATTGGACTGTTAATTTCGTTTTGAATATCAGTATATTGAATTTTTTCAGTATTTAATGCTATTGATCTACTTGAATTAGCTCCTTAAACGTAAAAATTGTTTACCATAAGTTCCAAATCCCGCCACGTTATTGTAGAAGGCAACGTCCAAACTTCAGATGAAGAAGCACAATTGGGATCGTCATTACGGAATTTTGATGCGTTGCTTTTACCCAGATTGCCTTCACCAAATTTTACCACAGAAAACGAAATGTCAATCAGACTTGCAGACATAGCTAAAGGTACTATTGTAACTTATCAAACTATTTGCTACTAAAGTAAAATTTAGAGAGAAATTCAAAATAATGATAATATCAAGGTACAAAAATTTTTTCCTTATGTTTCTTCTGTGTTTACAAACCAGCCGTTTGACTCTGTCAAAATGCGCTCAATAAAAAGTTCTAAGAAGAAAAATAACTTTACAATTTCTGATATGTATTTTGATTTTTCTAAAACGTTAGTCAGAACTTACCATTGGAGATGTGACAACATTTCACTTATGACAACATAAACAAAAGATCAGAAAAATGCAAATTTCAAAAAACTTACTAATAACAAGTCCGTCCGCTGTATTATACCGCAACCTATTTTTAGCTTGTGAGTTACATGATCAGGTGACTGATTGTCATGGTTTCTTGGTTACGGTTGTCATTTATCAAACCCTGGCTGATCAGTTGTAACTGCTCCTTACTGCTTAGGCTTAAAAATTAAAGTGTAATAAAATCTATAAACATTTATTATTAAGGAAATTCGAAAGAAAGTAAGACCAATTATTTTTTTTGTTGACGGCAATGCAGACCGTAATATCACGCCTCTCATAGGTCTTTTTCCAGAACAGTGGTGCAGACCTGTATATAGTGTGGTTGTAGATCTATTATTTGATCTTGAATTATTACTAACATGCTTTTATTTTTCGGGAAAGTTATGGATCTTATGGATATAACAAAAACCATGCACGCAGGTCACATCGTTACAGCCGTTCATACATTACTTAGTCTACCTAGCCAACATTTCCAGCAGTATGTGATAAATTTTTTAACTTGTTAAATTACATTGTTTCTAATCTGATTCACTGGGTAGGAAAAAGGTTCTAATTGAAAAATATTTTAAGCCTCTGTTTGTATTTTAAAGACGGCACAAGAAAAATTAAAATTATTATATTATGCCCTACGGAATGGCAGTATATAAAATAATTATATATCTAGGTGTAACAAAAATTTTAACCCATTAAAGCATTGCTATATACATAAAAGCACAATATTACTTAGTCCTATATCACCAGTGTCTCCTCTTACAACAAAAGTTAATACCATTAAAAGGACTAACCCAGTTTAGATGTAATCTGTATATCTCTATAGACTAATGCAGATGAACATAAAATGCAAAAGATAATAAATTTCCTCACAACAAAATAAAAAAAACCAAGGTTATCACTTCGTTTTTATATCATTTATTTATAACTTCACAAATTTTACAAATAGAAAGTTATAGCAGCAACTCACTTTATAGTAATAAGGTAACATGACCTTACTCTGCTTTATTGCATCAAAAGAAAAGTACCTTGCATAGTACTTGAATTTACAACATTTACCTATGAAAGTTATAAAAGCAAGCAAACATTTCCTGGACTAGAAAGAAATCAGAAAACAAGACAAAATTTTTTTTTAAAAAAGTAAAGCTACGCCCAATCTAAACATTAACTTCCGTTGCTGTTGCTAAGGACAATGTAGCTAAGGCAAACTATTTTGCAGGTACAGATAAATACATACCAAATTCGAAGCAAGAGACTACTCTCTCAGATTAAACACAAGCAATGTGGCTTTAAATCTCAAGCCATTGAACATATCCTTAACCCACAAGTGAACACAATACATCACATGGTTAAAAAGGCATCGATTTGAAATAATCTTTTTTGATGCATTGTTAATCTATAGCATTAACAGCAGTGAAATTGCACTAAGAAGAAGGTACACATCTCAGTGAGTATAAAGAAATGACTAGATTTACGTGCAAGAGTAAAAAGTTTAAGACTTTAAATTCAAAAAAGGTGATTTAATGCACAAATCAGATTAGTCTCGATACTTGTCCATACATATTCGTGACAGATTTCATGACAAACATTTCAGGCTCTACTACTTGATTAGAAGCCTTTTTAAAATACCAACAACAACAAAAGATTACAATTCTATGTTCAATTATCAGCGACTTTATCAATGTCATAATTACGTATTTTCAGTAGCATGATGTTCAAATTCACGATCAATATAAACATGAGTTTTACACAATCATTTGGCACATAATGGCATATTGACATTTACAAATGCACAAGCTTGTTATAGAAACAACAGTTAATACAGTAATGTAATCTAACTTTCCCAGCACAAGGCACCACAGCACAAAAATAGCAAGAATCATGATATGAAAACATATTGTTTTTGAAGTTCATTCAATACAAACACTTACAGTGCGAAGGCTTTTCTTCAACAACTAAAATCAACTATAATTATCTTTCTGTGCAAAGACAGCAGCACAACAGCACTACCACAATGCAAAATTCATTTGAAAATCAAAAACAGTATCAACGCCAACATACACATAATGTATGACTTAGTGAATTTCCACTTTCACAAATACTAAGCTTTCCTGGATAACTCTATCAAAACCTTAAAGTATCAGAAATACCCAACAGCTCACAAAAGAACTTCACTGAAAGATATTTTGATTTTAATCAGTGGCGTAGCTAATAGTGGAGGAAGAGGGCAACTACCCACGAACACATCTTTTAAAATTGGTGTCTTTTCAACAATATTTTAAACTCTTTTCTTGAGTTTTTCTTGAGGAATTATTGAAGAATTTTCTTGAGTCATTACTCTATCTGACCAACCTGCTTCCGGTGTTTTTGAAATGAGTGTGCATTTACACAACCCATTAGTCAAGATACGCTGATTAAACCTAGGATGAAATCACCCCAAATCTAATTATAAAAATATATTCTTGTCACACGCTGATACTCTCTGTTGTGGCGTAGACAAACATATAACTGCTTCATGTGTCACGGCGCCTTTTTGATTATGTGTTGCGGCACATTTATTTATGTGCTTGCTCCCCCTAAAACTTTAGAACCTGGCTATGCCCCTGACCTTAACTCAACTGGTCCAAAATCCAGGTTACAAATCCTGGTAAAGTAGAATTTATTAGTATTTTGTAATAGTTTAAAACAGCAAATGTTTTTCTAGAGGCATTGCATTGAGTAGCATTAAGATAATAAAGCATTAGGATAGTGACATTGAAGAAGTATGACCACAATAAGTAGCTTAATAAACTATAGTTACTCAAAAATAGATCTAAAAATAAATTCATAATAAGATAATTAAATTATTGTTACCAATAACAATGATTGTCATTCACAATAACGAAAAATAAACTTACACTGCTGCAGGTATCTTACTAAGTTTGTGCATTTATGATCAGAAAAGAAGATGAAACCATATTAAACAAGGCGATATATTGACACGATTAACAAATGTTTATGTTAGATATATGCCTGCACACAGATTATTTTGATAGATCTCTACACATTTACAACATCAAACACTCTTAACAAAATAATTAGCAAAATTTAGCTGTAAATAAATCTACAACTACTTCACAGCATCACTATAGCAACTACGGAATATACATGATTGCTACAAAACTAAAACGGCAACCTAATAATACTAATTTGGCACATGAGCGTACATGACGACGTGTTAACGATTGATTCTTAGTTAAACAGCTGCAGTTCTGCAGCATACCAAATTTATTTCAAGCTTAGTTTATTTTGTTCATGCATTTTAGTACAAAATAAACCTCTGTTGCCAAAATAAACACTAAGCAGAAAGTGGAAGCAAGTCTGGATCAACGACCTGAACAAACACTGCTGCAGACAATCCAGTTATGGATATGTAACTTCAGTAATGCATATATAAAAAACAGAATAGTAATTGTCACAGAAACTAGGAAATGGTTGGCAGTCTCAAGCAGCCACATTGGAGACAAAGTCCAATCACAATACCTATGGCAGTTTGTTCTTCTCGGAATGCCCAACACTATGATATGTGACATGGTTTTTTTACCTACAAACTGATAAGGCAAGTAGTCGAGTGTAATGAGCCACTCATAACTGCAAGCCAATGGAACTAACTTGTCTAAGAAACATCAAGTAATTCACAAATCAACTGTTCATTGCAGTCTGAAAATTGCAACTGATCACGTTAAGAGGAAAACTACATATTTAAAGTATGTTTTTGATGGTTCACATGATAGAATTATTTCATCTAATAACTGTCTTAATAATTCGAAACACTCGGCTTAAAAGAAAAGAAAGTTGACCCTTAAAACGGCTACATTTGTCGTTGGTGTAGGAGATTAGTTATCAAATTTTACATGGCACTGCCTGAAACATCATATAGTGAAACTGCATGTAGAGAATTTAAAATTTAAATGCAAGTTTTTTGATTAGACAATGCTGTTCTTACTGAATAAGTTTGTTGCATTTTGAACACGATAATTTAATACATACATAATTTAATGCACTGCATACCTTAGAAACAATGACTACTTCACCGTAATTATTCAATCACGACCTCGTATGGCTCGTAAAATTCTCATTTACTGGTAAAAACATAGTTTAAAATACGACAATAATTTTAAAAGTTACATTTTGACCCAGGCAAATCTTATAAAATGCTCACATGAATAAGCCTTTCCACATTTTCGGAGTGCACTTTCGTAGTTGCTGAAGGTCAAAGGTTAAGTGAACCTCAGCAATGCGTCTTAACTACGATTGTTACGTGACATGTGGGCAAAGCAAAGCCATCTGCCGCATCAGTTCAGTAAATTTAGTTGCAATTTCCATGTTGTTTTATGTGGATTTCGCTTAGTTATGCATTAGTCTGTGCAAAGTAGAGTGATTTACTAGCAGGATCTTGCTTGGGGACAATAAAAAAAGAATTAGGTAAGGTTCTAGTTAGCTGTGAAAACTGCTACTATTACAAAGCTGTGAGGCATTGTTAAGTGTACACAAATGTATTGTATGGTTCACTTAACTTTTTAAGTTTTTACAATCAACATCAATTGCTGGAACTGTGAAAAGGCTTATTCCAGAAGATAAGAGACAATGACAAGAAAAAATACTAAGTTAATAAGTTAAAGGACTATAACAAATACTTTGTAGATGCTTACCAGTTAGACAAAAAAATGCAATAAGAAAAATAAATTTAATAGGTAGTATAAATTAAGAAATAATCATGGAATTTTTAACGCTATCGAACCAATGTTCCTGCCGAACTATCAACACGTGTTATTTCCGACTTTGGATCTGGAGACATGGAACTCCATGTGGTGGCACCACACAAATCCAGCTCCACACAACTTTCAGACTTATTGATCCTACATGTAACATGAATTCTCCAATGTGTCGACAATATCTCATCTATCCAGTCGTGTAACAGATTGCTAGACAGCCATGCCTTGTTGTTTGCTTCACGAATGCGTATGTGGTCTTTGGTCTGGTTCAAGTTCAATGTGGATACATTAAGGTCTTTGTCTGCATATTTACCATCAGGTGGCCCTCTGTTAGCCACAGCAGCTTGAGATGACGTGATGGGCTCTCCATTGATGAATGCAGCCGGAGATATGACGAAAGTTAGTTCAGCCATAATTGTGCCTAAAATGTAGAAAGAAAGACTCAGTATCTGGCCCAAACTAATTACCAACCAGAATTTATAAGTGCAAATCCGTTTTTTAAGTTTACGTCATTATTTTAAAGGAAATCAATAAATTTATAGGTGACTAATTGGAAAACATGAACATTTCTGGGTAGTTTCAATGCACTGAGCTATTTACTTTATTGTGGGATGATCCAAAAATAGATAAAAATGCCTCTGAAGCAGAAGTGATTCACAGAGGATTTAGCCTTGATAATAAATCAAGTTCTGGCCACACAAACCATCAACAATGAAATCTAAATCAATTTAAAAAAAACGTCAATGATTTCATATCCAGGTTAATTTCGCTAAAATCTGCAGTTTTTATTATTACATTGGCTCATCTAACTGTTTTAATGAGTTTAATTAGCATTTGGATTAGCTAATTAATGGATTGCTGTAATTTTTGGAAATTCACAAAAATTTTATGATAGACTTGCTTTTTCCTATCAGATTGTATTCCTGTAAATCTTGCGGCCTACAAATGAGTTTATTAAAAAAAATTTCCAAAAACAATTCATGCGTAAAACAAACAATGCATCACCAGTTCACACAGGTAACAGCCCTATTACTATGTTGACAATTGTTACTTTAGCTTAAATTATTTAGCCTTAATAATGTAATGGATTTCAATCCTACCACAAAGAACTCGTCCATAGAAAAAGAAGAGGGAGAAAAAAATACAGTCAACCTTGGGTGTAAAGTACTCGCTTATAAGGGACCACCAACACCGGTCCCGATTTTTCCTATGTAAAAATCTTCGTATGTAAGCTACTCATATATAAGGGACTTTCGGTTATAAGGGACAATATCTTCAGGTCCCGCATAATAGACACCCAGTGATGTGACACTGGCTTAGAAAATGCCAAACTACATAAAACAGACACTTTCCAAACCTCGGTCCATGTTAGTTTTGTCCCAGTTTTTTCTTCAGTAAAGCTAAAACCTTTTATACAAACCATTAGTAAGGACCATCACACTCCAAACTCCTGGTCGCAAAGGCTGCTGCAATCCTGGCTTGTAATATCCAATGTGTGGTCCGGCCTTTACTTCAACTGTATGTACAGCAGCAATGACTGACAACGGATCAATGAAGACCAAAGTGGGTGTGACTTCCGGCCCGTTACCCCATTCGTGTATCACAGCTGGTTCGGAGTAGACTCCCAGGAGTGTGCCG
Source organism: Tubiluchus corallicola (assembly GCA_030141605.1). Taxonomy (NCBI): domain Eukaryota; kingdom Metazoa; phylum Priapulida; class Priapulimorpha; order Priapulimorphida; family Tubiluchidae; genus Tubiluchus; species Tubiluchus corallicola. The sequence goes on from JAQGDQ010000162.1 coordinate 317,558, forward strand.
TAGTTGCGGAATATTTGTTCCTTTTGATCAAAATCTGAACCTACCTAAACATTCATAAAAATAACTCTTAATTTTGCATTTCGTCGAAAACTGTTAAAGTCAAGAGTTTTAAAGGCAAGGAAAGACAAAAAGAGGAGGAATCAAGAAAATACCTAAAAAAGGAATGAGGGATCAAGGAAAGACAAAAAGACCAGGGATTGGATGAAATAAATGTGTCCAAAAGCTATATATCTAAATCAGAAACATCTTGAAAGTTTTGCACGACTAACCACTGGGGATGAGATGCGTAGAGAGAGAGAGGGAGACTCTTTATAGCAGAAAACCTTTTGCATTATTTAGTGTTGGGTTGTAACGCATTACTGTAATCAGATTACATTTTATAGTAAAGAGTAATGTAGCACAATTACTTTGCTTCGTCTTGTAATCAGATTACTTATTACATTTATGGTAGCTCTGTTGAACCTGTGTTACTTATTCATTTAACCAAGAATGGCATTTTAAATTGGGATATTTTGATTTAGTTGTTTGCTTATTTTTGCTACACCGCCCTGCAAGAGCCTGCATGCACATAAGGTTTACTACTACAGTCTGAAACTTAAAAAACTGGTTTCCTATTTTTGTTTATGTTTTGTATTTATTGAGATTCGTACATGTATTAAAATAATAAAAGTAAGAAACCAGCTGTCACTGTATAATTTACTTTCCAAAGTACAAAAATTGTGTAGATTTTTCAACATGCTGTCATAAGCACATTACTAGATGTCATCTTGCAATTATCATAAAATGAATTATAATGCATAGTTCTGCTAAATTCTTTTTTCAACAATACACGTGTCTAAAGTGCAAGATTATCTTAGTAGCTAATAAGTCAAGTGATGCAGTTAATAAAAAATTTGTCAGACATTCTTACTGCTTGTGAATTAAACTGTAGTTACTGGTAAACTACTTGCATTGCATGGCAGGTAAGTTTATTTTGCGCAAATACTTATGCTATTATAGACAACAGGAAATAGTTGGTACTTATTTAGCATTAGCATTTGTTTGACAAATTCCGTGCACTGGTTGCAGGACAAAAAATACTAAAACTTCTTTTAAAATGCATTGTTTAACATAAATTTGCATAAACAACTATTTGATTTGGATATTAATTATTAAGATTTATAAATAACTTAATTTTTGCACAAACACAAGCACATTTACGCTGATCCTATAAAACATAAAATAATGCACAAAAAACACAATCTACAAAAACACATTAAAATTAAATTAAAATTACAATCTCAACAAAAGGCTCCTTAAAAATGTAACTAAATACGAATTATATACACCATACAACACATTTTATACAATAATATGGTATGGAGAGAACCAATTAGGCTTAAGATAATCTTGTATGTTTCCGATAAAGTAACACTAAATCAGTAAATTAACGTTAGCTAATCAGCTGCTAAAAGCTGACAAACTAGTAGAATCAACTACATAAGAATCCAGAGCATTCCAAATGTTTACAACTCTGTTAGTGAATAAAAAATTTGAGACATTTAGTCTCAAAGAAGATCATCTGAGCGGTCAGTACAGTGTGTTGGTGTGAGCCAAAGTTATTGCGGAAATTGGAGAAGACCGATTCAGCAAAGTTGCAAAGGTAGTAGAAGATACGAATTTTCACAGGGTCACTTAAGAAGAATGAATAAAATTGAATAGGTTTGCTCACTGGCTTGATTTCTTTCACCAAAGTATCATTCAAACAAGTTGAATTGGTAGACAAAACTAAAACTAAAGACTAATCAGTATGAGATTAATTTTACTATTGGTAATGAGTAAGATGATTGTGATTTTGCAAAATAATCAGTAAGAGATTACTTTTACTATCGGTAATGTGTAATTTGATTACAATTTTTTCAACGTAATCAGTAATCATGAAAGATTACTTCTTAAAAGAAACAAAGCCAACACTAATCATTTATAGACATTAATATCAAAGCAATGTTCACCTTCAGACTTTCTCTCTCTTTGTAGACGTGGACTTCTAGAAGTGTTTTTGGTTTCAAGTGACACGATTGCTTCTGGCGGCTCGCTAACCTCGTGTAGGAATGATAATACGTCAGATATGTACTGCTGGGTTTAGGTGATATGTCTAAATGATGATATTCATTCTGCCAGTAACTAGTTGCACCTAGGATATCTAATAAAACAAAATATGTACATTTGTAACGAGACAAATGACAAACAATGTCGCACACACGCTAATGGTATAAAAAATAAAGAGAATCATGATACCACGCATGCTATAAATGCGACTAAATGAATGAATGTATTAACACAAAGCATTTTTAGAAGAAAGGTGAAGATTTGAAAAGATAGCAGGTTTCAATGCTTCCTCTAGCAAGTTTGCATGGAAATGAAAATGTAAATTTTACTGGGAATGGGCAACTTGACAGAGAAAGGAAGACAGACGAAGAAATGAAAAGAGAAAAACGAACGAGCGAAAGAAAGAGAGAGACATACATGAAAAGGAAAACTCTTAGCAAATGCTTTTTACGTTATACTTACGTTCAAGCTTAGCACCATGAAGCCATGTTTCTACATCGTCTATAATATGTTGATTGACTATGGCTTCAAACTTGCGAGCAAAGTACACTGGTCTGTTCTCCGTGGCCTACAAATACCAATTGAATAGGAAAAAGTTAACAAAAAAGATATTGATAAATGTCTTAGTGCCCTATCACTAAGAATCTTTAGACTTCATTAGACTTTGTAAAAACATCCTTTTATTTTGATAATTTCAAATTTTCAGACACAAGCACATACAAACACAAATCTACTACTACTACTACTACAAATTCAAATTTGTAAACATCTGTAAAACTAATGTTTACAAAACATGTAGATATCAGCAGGTTTATTATAAAGGGCTCTTTGTGATTTTTACGGTAATAATTGTTCACCAGTCTGACAGTCGGTTGCTAAGATCTAAGCCAGATGTAAATGCCACAGCGCAGTAAGGAAAATGATAGCCATTCTGGTAATATTGTACTGTACGTAGACTATGAAAATGAAGAGTGTATACAACACGCATCTGTCTTTATATGCATTTGTGCATCACTCCAATTTGTGAGGCTCAGATTTCAGCAGAAACACTAGTTGGAGTTCCTGATTAGTTGGCAAAAGCCAAGTCAGAGCGACACTATCTACTTGAAAAATGTGTCACTCTGTTACTGAGTGAACTACACAGCAGTGCACTTTAAAATATTGAAAGGAAACATAATGTTTTTCAAAAATGACTTACGTGAAAGAATTATTACCACACAAACACAATTTCGCATTCGCAAAAACTAGTTCTACTTTGTTAGAATTTGCACCGAGTTTTAGCACAGAATCTCTTACAGTAGCACTGTACTTCAATTTTCGCTTTTGCAAACATGTGAAACACGCTCATGGAATATTTTTTGCTTCATGCTGTTGAAAATTATGTTAGTTTGTGAAGTCATCAATAGCTGGGCTTGCCCGCTGGTAATTAAGATTTTAATCTATTATTTAATTATCAGAAACATTTTTGCAGGATGAATTGCATTTAAATGTATACTTTTTATCAGACTTGAAAATGGGCAGCACATGAAAAATCATCCTGTCTTCCTTTAAACATGTAGTGCATAATCATAGTAATTTTATGCAAAAAATTGAATACTGAATATAAGAAATCTGGTAAGCCATTTATCAGCAAATTGTTGATTTTAGATGAATAATAAAATGAAAACTCAAGAACAGCCAGATAAAATCCAACCATGGCAAATACCTGCAAACGCATGAGATCTGTGGGCTTAAAATCGTTAGGTGAGCAGCCGCACCAGTCGACGATGTGCTTGTATTGACACTTGCAACCTTGCTTGCGCCTCCAGTTAGTGACATGAAGGTTATTGTCGACGAATGTTTCGCAGAATTCACTATTGTGCAGGACGGTGTGAAAAAACGACTGAAAAAGAAAGGCAATCAGGTAATAGAAAATCTAATAACGTATTGTTTGTTTATTCATTTAAATGACGTCACATCAATATGGGGAATGGCAAAATACTGGATATTTGTGTAGATATACAAGCAATAACTAACCGATCTATCACTGTAAACATCTTAAGGCTGTGTCATCCACACTAATAGCTAACAGAACCAGTGTTACTTAGCTTTCAAAAACAATTCCAAAGAAACTTAAAAGCCCCAGAATTCTGTTTAATGAGGAACTGAACCAGCTGAGGTATCTTAACCAGAAGCAGTTTCCCAGCCCGTCAGTCTATCCTTTTGTTAATCAGAATCAGTGTGGCTTAATTTTAGTCAGTAAAAAAGACAGTTACACACTGACCATTCAACTATTATACTCACCCTATTTTTTAATGTCATCTAAAAGTAAAAAATCTAACAGTTACAAAAATGTATGGATGCAATCGTAATTATACTGTAGGGAGTTTTCAATAGAAATTCAATCTGATATGCAAGATTTGGTTTTAATATTATAAAAACAATGATGAAAAAAGACACCTAATATATCTAGAAGCATTTACACCAGCTTTGCAAAGTGAATAATACTGTACAGACTACAAAAACAAGTTAGTAGGATTTCCCCTTTACTACCATTGTGTGCATCTAACCACATGCAGACTGATTAAAATACAGATGGAAATAAAGGTGTACTGTGTGCAAATTCATGTAATTCCTATTCCTATTGTCTAAACTGTCAAATTACTTATATGCTCACACAGAATATTTAGCGAGTTCTTGTATGCATTGCAACATTTATTGCTGAGCAAATACAAGTGTTAGTACTACAACAAAGTACACTTTATAAAGTGCTTGAGCTACACTGGCAGAGGAAGCTTATCGGGTGGTTATGTCTGGTGAAACAACTAGCAGACTTGCAGGTGTAAATAAACCACCTAGCACAGACAGACCGTTAGCTCACCTGTTGATTATGATTAATAAAGGTGTGCAGTCTATGTACTACGAAACAGAATATTACACCAAAAACGCCTAAAGGTAAGATTTTTTCATCTGCTAGCAGCTTTTTCCTGATTTAAAAAATACATCTTTACGCAGCTGCATATTTTTTTATTTTATAATCAGTATTATTCACTAAAATAGTAATAAAAGTCAAATAAAAACACAGGGATGTATAACTACGTGTATTTTATTCACAATTTAATATTGTAGAACATGGCGACAGTTTATAAATTTAAATTTTCCTCTCAGATAACCACTAAACAAATAATTTATAATGGATATTTACACTTATTACACTTCTAAACAAAAACAATGTGCCTAACTGAAAAAAAAATCACAAATGAGTCTGTATTTGAACCAGGGACCCATGGATTACAAGTACAACAAGACTGCTACCAGCTGATACAACAGCTTTAATTCAAGGAAATGAAGGCATCCCTTAATTCAATCACAGTTGCTCACATGTCACCAATCGATCCAACATTTCCATGTGTTGGTTTACTCTCGCTCAAGTCATTATTCGTCAATTTTCAATTACTTTTGCTATTACTGTTGTAATTTTAATTTTTTGCGATTACTTTTTGTAATTAGTTTACAGCATAAATCATAGAGGTGGGTGCTTAATTAAATATTTATGGTTTCAACTGCATGATTGTTATTAACAATGGCAAGAACCCATTAAACTTTTAAACGTGAATTATTAATTTTATTGATAATGAACTGCAACGGTGCTAGTGACAGCTGCAGCAATTTAGCAAACAACTACAGCACCAATTATGTTAATGCAATGACAAGTAGCAAAAACAACAAATATATGTACTTTTCACACACACACAGTCTTCACGAACACAGACATTGGCAAAAACAGTTACACAAAGGTCAAGTGAAAACCTAATAGCAGTTATTTGTGTTTCAAAAACGTAATGAAAGGAAATTAGTAGAAATTACTATTGTTAGACATCAGAAACGACATATATTCAATGAGAAAATAACATGTTTTGTTGAATGAAGTGAAGAACCATTAGAACTGACTCACACTTGAAAACATGCAAAGTTAATTTATAGTGAGTTTATTTATTAACCACCTCCTTGACAAATGAGTTACATTATACTTACTTTTTAAGGCAACTAGGGATCACTGCTGAAACAAATCGTTTTGGCAGTGCATACAGAACTAAGTTGTCATATTACGTTTTTCAGAAACCCGAGAAATTACTAAACTGATCTTCGGAACGCATAAGATGGCGGATGTAGAACTAGGATTTACACTGGATGACATTCACCATTTCTTCTTGGAACATGGTGGCCGGGTAAAAAACAACGAGCTGGTGACTCATTTTAAAAAGTATCTCACGAATCCGGAGACAAAAGTTGTGGCACGAGAGACATTCAAGGACTATGTAAACCAGTTGACAACTGTTCGCCAAAATGCTAGTGGCGAGAAAGTGATGGTGTTAAAATTAGAGTTCTGCAGACCTCAGCAGGCCAGCGGCCATCACAATAGTCACATTAATGTAGTTTGTGACAAACAGGCAAACACACATGACCAAAACGAAAATAATATTATCAAAGAACCTATAGAAAGTCACCCAAAATCTGTGCAAAGTAAAAGTGAACAAGAACAAGAAGATGAAGCTCATCAGGCAGATGGAGAAGATGAAGAAGAAACAGAAATTGTGACTATACAACAAGAACTGGAATATGAAAGCAAAGATCCACAGGCAATGGAAACATACATATTAGATAACAACACAGAGGCAAAAACTACACCGGAAAGTGAAAAACTTGACAATCACGTCACAAAAAATGAAAGAATTTCTGAACAACCAGGTTCTTCAATTAGATCTGAAGAAGGCCAGAGCGAACAGGAAACAAGCAAGCACAGTGACAGTGCCAAAGACAGCGACACTGTTTCTCCATTAAAAGAATCAAAGCCAGACACAGAAAACAAAAAGGACTCGACATATACATCACCATCCGTAAAAGAAATGGCTAAAGGTTTCATTGAGAAAGCCTCTCCACAACCTACAGCACCAATTGCGAGAACAAAGCCAAAGAAATCTGACAAGACCAAAGAGAAAGATGAAGAAGGAGAAGATACAGGTTACACGATGGTATCTCTAGAACCAGGTGAAAAGAGGTGGATGGTTTTGATGGCTTCACCCGATACGGGTACTATCTGCAAAATGTTGCAAGATAACCCAAAGTTGGCAAAGTTCCAAGACTTCATTTCTGGTTATACGGCCCTGCATCACGCAGCAAAGCGGGGCAACGAGGAACTCATCAAGCTTCTGATTGGAAAGTACGGGTCCAACATTGACCAAAAGACATTCGGCGGGTACACGCCAGCGCACGTGGCTGCAATGCATGGTCATGACAGATGCATAGAATTGTTGAGAAGTTATGGAGCAAACTTGAAACTGCGAGACAACAGTGGGCGTCAGCCAGAATTTTATTCACATAATAAGAGAAGAATGAGGTCCCTCATGTTGGGTTTGTTTTATCAAAGTTCTACCAGACAACAAATCAGGCTATAATTCTTCTGTGTTAGTCCGTCTGTCTGCATCACAGACAGATTAGAATTACTTTTAAATTTTATTTATGAAATTTTGTAACTTATTATAAGTTTTTTTATTATTGATAGACTTTTATGTATAGTAAATTTGCTGCATCAAAAATCCAAGTAGGTAATTGAGCAACTTTAAACCTAGTTTAACAACTTAACTTCTAGCATGGGAAAGAAGTGTGACTTGGTGAGATTAGGTATCACAGCAGGATATACCTCAACAAGAGCTCACTTTAGACAAATATCAGTGTTCAAAATCACGCACATTGCTGTAATGATACATGAAAATTGCAATTTTTACCTAGCTTTTAACATTTGTGATGACGTAAAGTTAGAGGAATCGTTAAGGTACTGCTGCAGTACAATCAAGCAGATGAATAAAATCAAGTAACCTTTTTTACTGCTATAGAGTTCTCAAATTACTCCTGTTATTTCAAGTGACATGCATCAAACAAATACACAAATAAAATATTTAATTGTTCTGTTAATTAAAACTTCAAGTTTTTCTGTTTTTCTGTCTTCTTTTACTGTTGAATTTCTTATTAATCGTATTTAATCCTAGCATTGATATTCATCTCCAAGTTATTTAGCAAATTTTAGAATATCTAATAAGCGAGACAATAACATAAAGACCAATGTGCCTAATAGGGGTGAGCATAAGACGTTAAAATTCGATTTGACAAGTTTTTTTAGTTTGAACTTGATTCGAACTTAAAATTATAGATTTGAAAAATTCAGCACATCAACTACATGCGTTCTTTATTGTTAAAATATTTGAAATATCATACAATTAGCATAATTTAGCTTCGGTTTCTTTGCACAATTTTTAAATAAATTATTACATACTGTTTTTACAGCAGAACAAAACCAAGTAATATGCATAATATTTGGGAGAACACTTTTTATTAGTGATCCGAGAATTTATTTGAAAATCTTAAACGCTGAATTTGAGTTCAATTCACGTTCAAAAATGCTTAAATTCGGTTTGATATAAATTCGACAGTAACAAGTTTATTCAATTCGAGTTTGTTTTCTGATAGAAAATGCTCACCCCTAGTGTACCGGATTTCGTAGCTTAATGGTAGCATGCTCGCTTATCACCCCTGAGGTCGTGAGTTCCACTCTGGACCGAGTCATACCAAAGACTTGAAAAATGGCAACACTGCTTCTTCGACCAAACAGGCGGGTTTATCGAAGTAACATGCGGGTAATAATAATCGGGACCACCTTAGGACTATGTCCTAAATGAATTTATTATTATTATTATTATTATTATTACTATTATTATTATCATTATAGTATCCAATTCCAGACACAAAGAACGGCAGAGTAATCAGTGATAAAGTGCTAACACTCTCTGACAGTCTGAGTGCTCTCGATCTTTCTGGCAAAAGCACTTACGATATGAGCAAATTTATCACATGAGATTTCAGCAACATCAGAAGCAATTAGAGAGTAACACCCAGTGGATCACCTAATCAATACCTAACGAAAAGTGCTGTGAAATGTTTTGCAGACATGCTGGAGGATGTTTTGTTATTGTAAATTGGTTAATAAAGTCATGGCATCAGCTATGAGCAGGCGTGACAAGTTCGTCTTGGCAAATTTGGCTAATTTACTGTACTCCTAGGAAATTATTTGATTAGAAATTATTATTAAAATGTACAACTTCTATTGTTTTGTCAAATACTTGATGCCATTTCTAGTACTTCTGTCTTGGCAAATATGGCTAATCTACTGTACTCCTAGGAAATTATTTGATTAGAAATTATTATTAAAATGTACAACTTCTATTGTTTTGTCAAATACTTGATGTCATTTCTAGTACTTTGTATCGGATAAGAAATAATAAATTGAACATGGCAAAGGTGCTTTAAACTTGATTTAGCCATTTAAATATTATAAAGTGTCTCATCAAAACATCTTTAATAACACAGTATGAATACAATAGTATTTAATAATAACTATTTTGATAAAAGCAATAAACTCAGTTATTCGGATTTTATGTGCATTAATCCTCTAGCTATAATTGCAAATCTCCTATCAAAATTTTTGAAACTGCATTTCATCTTAGCTTTAAACTAAACTGTTTTAGTTATTGCTGATTTTGGAATGTGCAAATGAAAAACCCGTGTTGCTCTACCAGGCCTAGCTGCTCAATAAACAATAGAATCGTGGGCTCTTACAGTCAAAAGTAAAGTAGTAACTCATAATTATTCTGCTACTGCCGAAGAAAACAGAGTAAATCCCCGGGGATAAATGAAAGCGCAAGATCTCAGTTTTTGCGAGCTCGTAACAAGTAATGGCATAAAACATTTTATCACCCCCTTTGGATTTTTCAGCTTCAGTATTTTTCAAAATCATTAGTCTAGGTTTAGGCAATAAGCAAGTCATATAGTGGCCTTTAAGCCTGTTCATGGGCAACAGTCTTTCGTTACACTCGCGTGAGCTCTAAATTACATGCACATCAATTAAGACAATGAATTACAAGTTACTGCATAGCGTATGCATAATTATCATCATCACTTATCATGCAAATGACAGCTAATCTGTTGCAACGTGCACAGGGCCATCGCTAGAATTTTATTAATTGGCGTATTCTGATGATGTTTAAGATCCCGTGTATTAATTGACATCATTTCATATAAGCCTAGAAAAAGCTGACTTTTCTGCATTTGATAACGTGATTAACTAAACTGTCATGTTTAGTTATGGTAAAACAGTCACAGCATAATCCTGATCTGATTCAAATTAGATTTGTGGATAAATGAATAATGGTTTTAAGTGGTAATGTATCTTTTTATAAAAAAGGAGGTATCTCTCTCCAAATGCTACTAATACCATTTTTTTAATTTCATTGACAGTATTATTTAATTTATTCCTTTACAACATAAATGTTTAGATAGTTTTTTGTTTGGAACAAAATTTTTATTGGGGCCAATGAAACACATTTTACACTACAAGTAAAATGTCTGGAAAAGTCATAGTTGAATTTCAAAACCCTGAAGGTCATGCAATTTCATCACTTCTACCAGTTTAAAAGGTAAAACTTTATGACAAAAGCTGCAAAACATCCCACTAACGAATCAGTGCCCTTACCTGAAAAATGATGTCACCAAAGTCAACACATTGGTTTTATGACGTCATACAGTAGACCCATTTAATTCAGAACATGCTTTGCGAACATTCAGTGACATTCTTCGTGACGACAAAATCCGAAATAAATGTTAAGACTTTTTAAGCCAACAACAGCAAAACCAAAAAAATTTGACCAGACTTACCTCAGCTGGAAGAAGAGTGAAAGAATATATTTGCTTCAAACCAGAGACTAGAGTGTCATTTGTGGAGACTAGATATTTACAAAAATCCCGATGCAGACCCACCCAGTCGCTTCCGCCATCAATCCTGAATAACAAAAACTAATTAGACATACTCAAGCAACTGTTATTGGCAAGTCTTGATCAGGTATAAGGTACGTGCTTGCAAGCTAATCAGTACTGTACGATGAGCTGTTACAATGCAAAGTAAAATTTACTTACATAGAACACTACATCACTTAAAATCTCAGCACGCTGAACAATAAAATACATTTAAAATTCATACGATACATAAAATTTAAACGACATTAAAAAAATTAAAAATTCATCATAAAAAAGTACAATTTAAACAAACGTGTTTTAATGTACTTTACATTGATTTAGTTCTAAGCACAAATTGGCTTGTAAAATAATGTCAGGTGGTTTACAGTGTCTATTCTGGCAAAAGTAGTACACTTTATAGTACTGTGTGATTACTTTATAAGTAGATGTACTTACTCTATGTACAAATACGTACATGCATAATTATCTACTTAAACCTTTTGCCGAAATGCAGGGAAGTGTGACTAAAATAAAAAAATATTTGCAATTTTTCGACTCTCCCTAGTACAACATCGTCCTTTTAGCGAAATAACCTCATGAAAACCTGCTTAAGCAAGCAGCCTACAGCTAATGCTTTTGATAAATTTGCTCTCAACTGGATTGCAGTTGTGCAGGCAATGTTTGTTTCGTAATTGTAAAATTGTTGAGTTTCTTCAGTCCTCTCCAAAGGAGATACACAATTCACATCAAAATCATTAAAGGAGAAGAAAAGGCAATTTTAAAGTACATGTATGCGACAAAAAACTTTTCACGCAAAGTTATTTTACTTATCCTAACGTCTGAAAGACATATTAACCAGAAAAGAAAATCCTTAGTAATTTAAAACGTTCATGACCAACTAGTAAAACGTTGCTGACTCACCTTCCCAGTGTGCACCACTGAGTCACCAAAAACCGTGTTTTTAATCTTACTGACTAGATAAAGTAATTGATATTTTTGCTTAGCGAAGTGTATTATTTTTTCTTTTATTATTTTTGAAACTTTACGATTTAAAGTCAATTTAAACAACCTGCCATTGATATGGCTATGCCTAATGGTTATTTCCTTAGCTTAGATTTACAAGTTTTATTCTGAGTTGCTGCTAATGCAAGCTCTGTGCGCAGTAAGGCATTACGACATGATACAAAATATCAAGGCGAATTTTTTTAGCATGTTTAAGTAATCTCTGCAAAGTCACAACATGATTCAAATACTAGCTGGTAATTGATAACAATAATGTACAGAGTTAACCAACATGTTTTCTTGTGCTATAAGCAAGTTCAAGAGTGCGTTTGTTGAAAAGTTAGCTTACCGTATTCCTTCTGGCAAAGCCCTGGATCCTATGCGCCACATTCTCAATTCACATTCCAGGAATGTTCTGTGCAGGCCCTGCTTCTTCAAAAACCTTGCAAACATAACGTACATCAGATAATAATATTAGTAACAATAATAATGATAATGATATTGATAATGATAATGATGATGATGATGATGATGATGATGATGATGATGATGATGATGATGATAATAATAATAATAATAAAACAATAATCATGTCTCTCTTTCATAGATGACTCTAAGCATAAATCAGTTAATGTTTACACTTACTTAGGCGTATCTTTTCCATGAGATTTCAAAAAGTTTAAACCCTTATTGGCAGTAAGATAAGCAGTCAGTTCCTCATTTGTCCTGCAAGTAAGAAAGGTTTTTACATACAAAAAGTGTAACAATGCTAGCAGTGCTGAACCAGGTTAGTAAATTTATGGGTGACAATCAGGAAAAATTGTTTCTGGGCAGTTTTATCCACCTTAAGTTAAATAACATGTTGTTACCTAATACTGGATCTGAGGCGAAAAAACAATTTACGTAAAAGAAACGAAAGCAAAAATAAAAACTGATTTAACATCCAAGCTTCAACATGGCAATTGCATTTAATGATATTTACTAAAAATTGTCGTATTATAGCTCGTAAAGTTATTCTGAAGATATAAAATTGGGAAATTTCCATAATCAGTTTGTATTGTGATATAACAAGACTTAGCTGCGAGCTCTTAGAATGCATGTTCTTAACCTGTACAAAGTCATAACATAATTCAAATGCTAGCTGGTAAGAGATAATGATAATTGTACAGAAAAATATTACTTCTTGCTTATATATCTTTTCTTACTTGATGGGAAAGTCTGATTCGCTGAGATTAACAAAATAGTCCCACTTCCAGTTCAACTGCAAGACATCCTCCATACATTGTAACAGCATGGTCAGCAAACTGGCACCACCCCAAATGGTGCTGAGGCGGCGATGGCTAAGCTTCACATTGGCAAATGAAGCCTCTAATGGCAGTAATTCTCTATATAAATAATCTTGTCGCTGTAAATTAAGAAAGAAAGAAATTTCAAAAAAAATCTTCAGAGCATTTCAGTTTAAAAAATTAACCATGGACACCAAAAGAGAAACTTCTGCAGTTGCAAAAATATAGAAACGCACTACTTTCAGCCCATATAGTTTTAGACTCTGCTAAAATCACTGTGGTTCAACGAAAATATTGGGTTTTAATACAAAAGACAAAAAAATATCTGATCACAAACTCATAGCACTTCAGAATTAAATAGGAGTCAGGAATTGCCTCGTGCAATATTGACGTACGCCTGAGTGGTGCGTTATGTGACATTACGTAAATAATAGTATATTTCAAGCACTTGTTGTGAGATGCATGTGTGCGACATGTTATGCGACATTACGTGAATAATAGTACATTTCAAGCATTTGCTGTGACGTGTATATTTGCGACATTACGTAAATAATAGCATATTTCAAGCATTTTCTGTGACATGCAGGTATGCGACAAATTGTGACATTACGTAAATAATAGTATATTTCAAGCATTTGTTGTGAGGTGCATGTGTGCGACATGTTATGCGAAATTACGTGAATAATAGTACATTTCAACCATTTGCTGCGACGTTCACATTTGCAACATTACGTAAATAATAGTATATTTCAAGCATTTGTTGTGAGGTGCATGTGTGCGACATGTTATGCGAAATTACGTGAATAATAGTACATTTCAACCATTTGCTGCGACGTTCACATTTGCAACATTACGTAAATAATAGTATATTTCAAGCATTTGCTGTGACGTTCACATTTGCGACATTACGTAAATAATAGAATATGTCAAACATTTGCTGTGACGTTCACATTTGCGACATTACGTAAATAATAGTACATTTCAACCATTTGCTGTGACGTTCACATTTGCGACATTACGTAAATAATAGTACATTTCAAGCATTTGCTGTGATGTTCACATTTACGACATTACGTAAATAATAGTATATTTCAAGCATTTGCGGTGACGTGCAAGTATGCAACAAATTATGTGACATACGTAAATAATAGTACATTTCAAACATCTGCTGTATTCACACGAGTGGCAGATTTTTCTTGCTATCTGAGCACAGAATAATTTGCATTTAAAACTTTTGTTTTTGACTGTAACTTGCAGCAAACGTTATGCTGAAATTAACTTCAACATGTCCTACTCATGGTGACTGTACATAATGCTACTTGAATAATGTAAAAGCACCAAGGTGCTGTAAAAATGCAAAGTGAAGACAAATTCAGAATGTTGCTGTTTGAATGTGTTTTGAATATGCACCATAAGACCACTAATCAACTTGATAGCCACAACATGCAAGAACTTAATTGTGTGATATTGAGTGGATCATAATGTGAAGTGTCGTAAACTAACAGAAATGACTTTCGAAACTCAGGTTTCAAGGAAAAGAATGGTTTAAACATTTCGGCTGAGAGAATAATTTGCTTACTAGTCCAAAACTAAATTGCTGTAACGTCAGTATTATAGTTCACTTTATACTACTTCTGTAGAGGCAGCACAATTTGTTCTACATCGAGCCTATTCTCTTATCCCGCTATGTGTGAAAACTACAAAATTTCTAAAATAAAGCTGGCAGACTTAATATGGTCATTCACCACCCTTTCTCCACACTGTTAAGTTTGCAGGAGATAAATAAATATATCTTATCCTATCTTATCAAGGTTGTGACATTTCAAAACAGTTTAAGCCTAGTACAAACTACAAGTTTAGTATAAATAAGGAAATTGACTTAGGGACATATTTTGCCAGAAAAATAAGTTTGAATGGTTAAATTGTTAACAAACCAATCACTGAAACATACAAGACTGCCCAAAAATCAATAGTCCTATAACAATTTAATGCTGAATCACTAGGAGTGCCAATCATGCTTCAATACAATTTTATCATACTTATTTACTTACAGCATCGACGTGTATAAAATAGTAATGTCTGACATGATACAGAGCCTTGAATAGTCGCCTGATCTGCCTCAGGGCTCGGCCATTTACAGTGAGGATGAAGACAATGCGAATGCTCTCTTGTTTATCATCAACAGCTGCTGTCACCTTCTTGAGAGCTTTCTCATTTTTCACAACTGCAAAGATAATACAATTTCAATGAAAATACAACAATTCAAGCAGCTTATGACTGAAAACAAAAAATTCACATTTTAAATTACCAAGTTGATATTTAAATTTGATGTTTATCCAATCAAAGTAGTGGGGATGTAATGTTTGTACGCCACTGTTTCATAGAAACTAAGATTTTGTGTAAATGCTTCAACTTCACATTTGGCATGTGCTATTAATTTATATTTCAGATCGGTCAACCTAACCCCCCCCTCTGAGTGCCATTTGAAGTGTAGAGTGTCCTTGTCCTGCACACAAGTTAGGGGTTAATTGATCAGTTAGTAGCAGTTAGTCTGGAAGAAAGAAGTTAGTTGGCTTGAAGAACAATAAGTAGACGATTGCCAAAAATGTCACGTAACTTGAAAGATACAATTTTTCCATACAAACCGAGTAATGATAACATTTTTGTTTATAACTGTTGTACCAAACTAACAAACAGCGTAAAAAAGTTCTTAGTGTTAGTTACAGTTCTCCATAGATTCACGTACGGTTGGGAAAAATGCGGGCCATGGAGTAAAAATTTGTTTAATGCTAATTACAAGTTTTAGTTTGCCTTGCATACACTGATGCTTAAATTAAAGGTTCTACTAATCTGCAAAAAATCCCACTAATTCTTGCCTGCTGGAACTCTTTCTAGCATTAGTGTGGCATAGCACAACAGGATAAATAAAAAATGACTGCAGTATCATTTCTTTTAAAGCTATTGCAAGTAAAAATAGTCTAAATTCAACGTTTCTTATAGCTGCAGGATGTACTCTCCTTAATTGGGCCCAATACACTCACAAAGTTTATTCAAAGACAATGACAGCAGATTGCAAAATCTTGCAACCCTCGTTGTGTTGTCTATTTTTTTGACATGCTTTCAATAAGCCTTTTCACATTTTCGTCGTGCTCACATGCAGTTGTCAAAGGCTATGTGTACCAGCAACATGTCTTAACTACAAACGTCAGGTGACTTGTGTAAAGCAAAGCCGTCTGCCGTATCAGTCTAGTAATTTCAGTTGCTTTACATGGACTTTACTTAATTATGCATTAGTCAGTAGAGAGAGTAATTTATTAGCAGGATCTTGCTTGCTTAGCAGAATTAGCAGGATAAGCAAAAGCTTATTGTTATACAATGGTACTGGACTGAAAACGCTATATGGATGTTTTAATTAACAATGCAATCAATGATTTTATAGATCAGTTAAGATAGCAAATATTTGACACAGAACCGGACAGTTTCAAAACAAACTGGCATCATTTCATAAGGATACTAAGGGCATTGCCCCATGGATGTTAAGTGAGGGTTAAACCTCAAACTGCCTTGTTTGCTAAAATTTGCATAGCTGTACATGCAAAAATCATTTCAATTGCATATCAATTTATTTTCGATTAACATTCAGACTTACTGAGCCTGCATAAATCCCGCATTATTGCTGCTTACAGACTTCGGACTGCTATTTACGCGCAGTTCTGTTTAATAATACATGAGCCATTATTCTGACTCAGTTAACGAGAAAGCTCGGGAAACAGTAATTACTATTCAGCTGGTGCGGGAAAATCCAATAAAAGTTTAGTGGAAACTTGGCAGGAGTCTACCACACGGCTGGGCAACAGAGCATAAAACTTGCATTTGCGAAATGACTTTCTGAGACTGCCAATGACATTTCAGTCATCAATAATGAATGTAATAGCATCGGTGTGCAGTGGTTCTCATACTGATGGGACGCTTTGTCAAATATGTTGCCACGGTTACACACTTTGCAAATATTAGCTCCATATTGGTCAATTATTAATTAATAATCAGGTAACAAACATTTATTTATGAGACACACTCTGTGACATTTACCCTTCTCACAGGAATGAATTGACTGTCGTTCTGTATTCTGCAAACAATAACCCAGCCCTCAGTGACAGGGCTTAGTCAATGCTGGCAGTACCAAAACCTAACTAATTACTAAAGATAATCGCCTGAGGTTGGGTAAGATAATGGGAAAGGAAAAGTGTCTTTGCTGTATTCGAATGTTTTCCTCATTGACAGAAAAGGGAGCAGACGCAACTGCTGAAAAACAGCTTTTTGCAGCAATTAATAATGAAGCAAAAGGCATGGACGTACGTGTGTAATATATGTGTACGTGCGAGCCATAAGTAAGTCAGTATAGTTAAAACTGCAGTACACTGCTGCACAGCAGATTGTGTCAAAAATTGCAATGAATATCAATCTTTTGTTTAAAAACAAATGCTATACGTAGTGAACTTTTACATTGATAAAATGTTTTAAAAATACTAAAAATACCAAACTTCATAGTAACTACTCTTCTGTACAGGTTGCTAACTGGCAAACTTTAACAGTGATTTTCTCAAAATGATGTTTCGCAGTGTGCAATGTGGACCTTAACTTTAACATGGATTATCTTAACTTAAAGATAATGTGCAGCAATGAGCTTGGTTTCAAAATGATCTTCATGAAATGGAGATTCAGCATATATGTATAAATAGAAAACCCTAATTGCCAACTCATATATGGAGTTTAAACATGTGTGTTCGTACACACATATGTCCACACCAGTTCTCAACATCCACATCACACGCAGCCAAGTTTTTAATATCGTCTTGATAGTCGTGGCTTGGAGAGTGGCCACTGGTCATTCATTTTTTTTTGAAAACTTTACTTCCAAACAAGATATGACTGATTTTGGACGATTTAGTACTGTTTCAACGAGAAAAATTCTATGAACAGCATGACAACAATGATGCAATACTGAATTCTAACTGTTTTTCATAGTTTAATAGTTTAACAATAAATTTTGCAGGGGAAAGGTAAATGGAGAGAGAGAGAGAGAGAGAGAGAGAGAGAGAGAGAGAGAGAGAGAGGAGAGAGAGAGAGAGAGAGAGAGAGAGAGAGAGAGAGAGAGAAGTAAGCAAAAAACAGAGAGCAAGAGGGCAGGCAGAGAGAGATAAAGAAAGGAAAGAAGAAAAACGAGAAAGGGGAGAAGGGGCAGACACAAGAAAGAATGACAGTGAAAGAAAGAGAGGGAGAAAAGAGAAAGAGAGATAAAAAAGAAATGGGAGAGGGAAGAGGAAGGGGGAAAAATGGAGAAAGAGAAAAGGAGACCGGAGAAACAGAGAGAGTGTGCGTGAGAATGAAATGAGCCTGAGTCTGAGCGTAGCGATTCAAAATATTTTACTAGCTTTGTTAACAGCACAAGATTTTGCTAGTATAAACAACATTTGAACAAAACTAATATTACACATTTCCAGAGAATGCGCCACAAAAAGAGATCAAATACAATGGATGTATAGCAAACACATAGACATTTAACACAGACTGTGCTACAGTTGGTCATATATCTGTTTGTGAGTGTCCGAACTTCTGGTGTGTCCCATTCATAAATTTACTAACTCTTTTCGAATTTCATTGAAAAGACAGGAGCATTTTGGCACGAAGACATTGCACAAACTATAAAAAACTTAACAGTTAAGAAAGAAAAAAGTGCAATACCACGAAAACCAGTTTGGTAGATGGCTATTGCATCAGTTCCTCCACACATCTCTTCGTCATTGCCAGTACACGGCAACGAGCAGTCTGCCTCATTTAAGGATGGATGGGTTCCATAGTTGGTCCCACAGTAGCAATCCCAGCTGTATTCTACGCCTATGACATAAAATGTGCACTTTAATTATAAATGTAATGTTAACAAGTTTAAGAGTGAGAAGTTAGATAATGGTTAGCTCAACTAGTCTGGAATGGCAGCAATGGGATACCCTCTTACTTACCATCTAATATATGTTAGACCTGTAACAAAGTTTCATACTGTTTATATTATTTTTTATTTGGCTAACAAATAAGAATGCACTGTATTAGGCCGTAAATCTGTTAAACTTATGTAAACATTGTCTGTAAATGAAGACACTAGTGTACTAATTTTTGTAATATAATTTTGTTCAATAAAAGATTTATCATCATCATCATCATCATCATCATCATCATCATCATCATCATCATCATCATCATCATCAATTGCTTACTTGATGTGAATTATATTCTTAACTTTTCTTCCAGCTGTACAAGTAGGCAAACAGATGATTAGATACAGTTTGATTAGCAAAGTCGCTCATAAGTCGGCAATTAAGAGTTTCTAGTTATTCATATATCCTGAATTTCCGTTTCATGAGGATCATTTTGATACCAAGTCATCGCCCTATGTTATTTTTCAGCTTAGATAATCCACGTTGAAGTTGAGGTACAGGCTATGCACTCGAAAACATAATCTTGAGAAAATCGCTGTTAAGGTTAGCCATTGTTTTTGTTGCGTTTCTACAAAACACTTAGCAACTGCACAAATGTTGGTTGCTAAGGACATTGCAAGAAAACAGTGATGTTATGTTTAAATCCAGTAGATGACTTTTCCTGACAAAGGGCTGGGCTTGGTACAGGAAAAATCTGAAGCAAAGTGACTGTTTCTATGAACTACTACCGAAGTTTGAAAATACAGGTTTTTCACAATTGTAGTAGTAGTTTTTAGCAAATAAAGCGGTACAGGATTGCCAAATTAGATTTTCAGTATTTTTTTAACCTTTTCTTGATAATTTGATGCTAGAATAAGTCCAATATATTTAGCATTTCTTTTTATAAAAAACAAAAATTAACATTTGATCAAATTTTTGATGTATTCTGTTTTGAAGCATCATAACGTAGTTTTAACTATGCCGACTCATGAACAGTTTTTATTTGCAAGCACACATTTTACAAATAAAAGTAATGACACTCAGTGAGTGCAAAAGTTGAATTCGCAAAATAGTCACACCAGCATATGGAAACCCAGCCTGTAGACACAAGTTGATGCAAACTGCAGGCGTCAGTTCCTTTTTCATGCTACTAGATATACCTCCTAGGTGTCTGTTGCTAGCATCATCCCCATAGCAACCTAGATATTTGCCTGCCTCCACACCTGCACAATATAAATACAAAGATTATCATACCTGCTATTGTTTATACAGTTCGGCTCTGTGCAAGCCGGACTCCAGCTATCGATGGATGTGCCTGTTTCACGTATAAGGTTGTGGCGGGACTGGGCACTAGCCTATTATCAAGAGTAATTCTCTAAAATGTCGAAAAGGTCATACGTGACTTCTTACATTTGCATGTATCCTTCCCTAATACAGTAAATACACACAGTATGTGCAGCAAGTACAGGGAAGAATCCATTTTCCAATTGGCCACATATGCATTTACTGACCAATGGCCACACTCGGCACTGCTTAGAAACAACACTAAACATGCACCACGACCACATGGGTATTCATTCCACTCGTCCCATGATTAGAAATGAAATCATAAATTTATTCCAGTCATCTTTGATAATTGCACGTCAATTATGTCTTCAGATGTTGTGGTTGGTAAACCAAAAGTAGAGTAAATATAGAACATCATTACACATATTTTCCAGTTATTGCTCAACTTGTAATTTTTGTAGCACCTATGCCGCATAAACGTGATGCAAAATTTCAAGACAAATTTTTTAGCTTTATTTATATTATGGTGTTTTCTTGCGCTTTGAGCAATTTCTTGCTATGAACTATGATATTTTATTTCATACATATAACAGAACACACTTAAAATAATATTATCAATGGGCAAATTTGGTTTGTGTGAGGGAAGTGTAGGACCAAGTGGTCATTTACACACCCCTCTTACCAATTAGATGGTATAATTAGTTCATGGGGCCTGTAGAACAGTTCAGGAAATTTTGCTAGTCCATCTTTGATTAAGTTAAGCTAGTACACAGGATTATTTTAAGAAAATTAAATTCAGTCATCCTCCCTCGAAAACCTCACTAAAACTAACTCAAAATTTAGAACTGTTACCTTTGGCAGGACAGTAACGAGGAAGGCTTCTAGGATACAATAACTGCTTCTCAATCACGCACGATATGTTGACAATGTTTCTCTTACACTCCATAGTCTTTGCCCTCTGGAGGGCAGACAGAGCCTGAGAATCTGTAATATCACAGTCGGGAACGAAGCCGAGTGTTGATAGCACCAGATTCGGTCTTATCGTCAACACCGAATCGTTTTTGACGACAGGCTCCGTGGCAATATGTGCATTTTGCACAGAGTCTTCTAATTTTCCTGAACTGTTTAACTTCTGATTTAACACAAGCACACTCTGGTCTACATGGCCTTGTCTTGCAGAAAATGGTTCAATGACAGGCAACTTTGGCATTTTGATGCTAGGATCCACTACGGCACTTCCGGGTCGAACTCTCTCAAAATCCAATACCTAAAACAATAATCAATTTTAGTGATTAAATGTCGACACTTAACACATGTATTAAAACAGATGCATAGAGTGAATTGGCACAAAACCATCTTGTGGTGCGCACAATAGCGTTATTTAGAAAATAGATGCAGCATGGCAGACTTCTGTAACTCATACTTCCAAATGTCTGTTGCACATCTCAACCTCACAGCTAACAATTCAATGTGACTTTGTAAGTAAAGAAATACTTGCTTCAATTCATAGCAAAGTTAATAGAACCAGTAATATAAAATATGGTGTTATCACAATTGCGCCTCCTAGTTTTTTCTAGATTTTTATCTGTTTATACGCCCGTAGGCCATTATTCTATTATTCTTACCAGAGATGTATTAATCAATAGGCTAACTAGGCTGTAGCCTAGGGTTACAAAGTTTGAGGACGTCACATTTTAGAAAAAATTCTTATTCTCCTCGGAAAATATGTATACTTTCATATTCATGTAACGGGCGCATTTTATAACACACCACAGATAGTTACTGATCGCAGCTTTTATATAAGTGCCACATAATGAACAAGTGCAAGGTATTACACAGCAAGCACTATGCAAACTATGCAAATACATGTAATTAATAATGGACATATTAAAAATTGTAACTAGGTTAATAGTGTTTCTAATACACCACAAGTAATTGTTTAATCTGTTCATTACGTAAATAACCATAAATTCATAACAGAGATAGGCGGGACAAAACTATCAGCCTAGGGCGCCATAAAGTCTTGAAAAGCATCTGATTCTTACGTCATATGTGAATGTTTTCCGATAACTTCCATGATAGTTTAGTATATATGTAAATTTAAATAACTGCATAGTATTCACTTTCATACAGTTGTGCAATATACAGGTTGTATCGCTGTCATGTTCATGTGTCAGGTCTTAAATTAGTCGCCTAAAACACTGATTACACACGTCAGTTAATTTGAAATTGCCTACATTCAAGAAGTAGTAAAAGAATATTCGGAATTAATCTTTTGAAGAAAAGCCATGTGTAGCGACCAAGTGGAACAAATTTGCAGTGATGCGACCATTTCAGTGATGCTGCACTTTTTTAAAACCTATTTATTTTTATATATTATTGAGTTATTGTATTGCTAGCAAAACATTTAATAGCAAGGAAAAATTGACAATTGCTTAATTTGACAATTCAATATCTTACTGAATTTTATCAAACATAAAAACAAATTATATAAATCCAAACTGAAACATGCTAATTACTATAATATTCTTAATTACAAATAATATAAAAATACTTTAAATAATTTAATTAAGACATCTAAGTCTAATTACTAATGGTCTAAGTTAGATCATTTCAAAAACAACATAAACAAGGCTTGGGATACTATGAAAGAAATCACGAACATGAAAAATTGTTCTCATATAATTAAACTAAATATAAAAAACGAATGCATCTATAAACCCGATGCAGCTGCTAATAGCTTCAATGATTATTTTACTAAATGGTGGGGACAGCAAGTAAGCAAGTAAGTTTAAATCTGGCGATCCAACACTAATAAATAATTATCGACCCATTTCAGTATTACCAGTCTTTTCTAAAATTTATGAACGTTGTGCTTATAACCAACTGTACAGAAGATACCACTATATTTTTTGACTTCATAAATTTCAATCTGGTTAGTAAAAATAACAGTTCAGATGACATTTTCAAGTTAATAAGCTATCTTTTAATGAGTTTCAAATTAAATGCCTTGTTTCGTTCCAAAAATAAATCGATTCCTCCCAATGTTAACCTGTATATTGACAGCATTTCTATAGGACGAGTTTAATCAACTGAATTTTTGGGTATAATCCTTCAAAATACCCTTTCATTGGAATTTTCATATTAATATGGCTAGTCTAAAGATTGCCAAAAATGTAGCAGTACTTTCTCATGTAAGCCATTGCTTATCTGCTTCATGGTTACATACAGTTTATTATTTTTAAATCTTCTATTATCTAAATTATGTCAGTCGTCTTTGGGGTATAACTTATGTAACCAATCTAAATCCCTTAAGATAACTCCAGAGAGAATTTCTGCATTTGCTTCTTGGATTAAGCGAATTTGCAAATGTAAATGAATCCATATTTCTGCAGTGTAAAATTCTTTCTATTGATTACATAGTATTTTACAATATAGCTCACTTTCTATATAAAACTAACTATAAATTGTTTCAAGAATTTTTAATAATCTGTGAAAATTGAACAAGAAGTATTATCATACACATTATCGCCATTGTTATTTAGGTTACGTTTGTACTAATGCTGCTAAGCATCTTGTTAAGTTTTATAGACCTTGGAATCATCTGAAAGACAACATAAAAAATTAGGGTACTGTTTTGAAGTTTAGAAAGGTTAGAAAATTTCATATTAGAACATAATTCTAATATATACTATTTTTAAACGTTTTCAAATGAATCATTTAATGTGAAATGAAGCGAAAGTGTAGAAGAACGAGAATAAACAAAAACAAGCTGCAAAATTCATTTTGGCATCTTAAAGTGTGCCCGGTTGCCACCTGTTTTGCACATTGCCCTGTTGGTAGCTATGGTTTGTTAATATTACTAAAAATTTTAAATTAAATCTAACCCTTACATCTTGTCATTCTCCATTGTTTCATCATCTTTCTCACCACATCTTCACGCTCATTACCTTCCTGGCTGTCCCTTCTTGTATCTTTGCACCATCTGCACTCCTTCTCTTTTCACTATCCTTTCTCTAGTTCTAGATCTATCTATACATTCTTCAAAACCATTCTTCAATACATTCTATCTAACCATTCTTCAAAACTTATTAGAGATGCTTTCATTAATCATGTTTTATTGCAGCATTATAAAGAGATAAATATATTAAAATTGAATTAAATTGTTATTCCATATTGCCCAAGTAGATAATAATCTGCACTGCATTAATCGTTTGGCTATATCTCATCTATTTCTATATTGTGCATTTTTGTGTAAGATATTGTTCAATTTTACTTGGCTTTTGGAATAAGTAAACGATAAACTTCTGATGCGCTTGATCAGTAATGCCTAGTAAAAGTATCATTATCATCATCACTAGTGGATAACTTTAATTTGAAACTGTAACACCTAAAATCTTATAATAATACCTAAACTCGCTGTATATTATGTGTATTGCCAGTATTGGTTGATTTGTGGCCTAAAGCCTAGGTACATAAAAAATAATAAACAAAACAAAGAAAAAAGTAGAAGCGAAAGTGTAACGGCGCCTAAAACACCATAACTTTCTAACTTGTTTTACGCTTCACAAGTTTAGAACTCAATTATAAAACTTTATTAAGTTCATAAACCCAATTACACCTACTGTCACCTAACAATAACATCAACATTTTTAAATTCCAAACCTGCTTTATACTTCGCCTGTTTGCCATTTCTTCATCTTTGTTCATTTCGTAGAAGCTATAAGCTACTATTAAGAAATAAATCACGATTAAAACAACACAAAATTTGGCCAAAACATGGTAATTGCCGAATAAACGAAAACGACATCCTTTACGCTTCATCATGCCAGCAGCAGCTGCAGCTGCAGCGTAACCTTTGACCTCTTTTGGAGTAAAGCAAAGTTGATTAGTTTACGAAACTTTCCAATAGGTGGCAGCACACCGCAATAAATCAATCGTCTGTTTAGAGGCGGGTTTGACGATAGTGAAAACGTAAGTCTGAATAATTATTGAGCTTTTGTGATGCAGATGTTTTACGATAATTACTGTTAATGTCTGCGTTGACAGCATTCTGCAAGAAATTTTATATTACATGTATGATAACCATGTTTGTAATTTACAGTGGGTTTTTGTTATAAATGACAATTTCAAACTTTGTCAGGTTTGTGGTACACTGTCGTAACAGGGTCTCAATTGACTTAGACCTTGAAATATCATCAGTGCTTGCGTGAGCATTGTCCAAACCCGTGTACTTCCCCTCCCAATCACTGTTTAAACATATAGTTGATGGCAAAGTTGAAAATCATAGCCAACTTTACATGCCACTGCCACAAAAAGTACACGGCATACTTGTGCCGATTTGGCTGCAATTAACAGCACTGTTGTTGCTCTTATGGATAATTCCTAATTACGGAATGATTTACCAATTCATGCACGTAAAATCAATAATGTTCAAAAATTATTACTTAAAACTTAATTTTATAAGCAAGGCTTTTCAATTAATTACAAATTTATTATGGACTTGTGGATTTAATTATGGCTGGTTTCTGGTAATATCCAGATAATTCATTCAAGAAAGTAGAATAATAAAACCATATGCTATGCTGGTATAATTTCACCCTTGTTCGATTTCACTGTTGAAACAGCTAAACGAAGCACTAAAATAATCAGCATTTAAAACAGCATGCATGGAATAATTACCTGGGATTACTTTTTTGTTATTCACATGTCTCAGCAAAACCTTGAGAACTTTAAGGATGATACATGACAGACATCTATGGAAGAACCATTTCACAACCGTTCTGAGTTTACTCGTGAATTCACAGCCAATCTACGTTGAGTGACTTCATAGCAGATTCGAGTTGAGCAGCAATTTCACTACTGATCCATGTGAAGTCGTAATTTTACAAGCGATCCATTTAAACTAAATCAAAATTTAATTTATTGCCGACGGGTTCCGAACAAACTGTTCACAATGAACAGTTTGTTCGAAACCGGTTGGCAATAAATTCAGCATTGGTGTAGTTATATGTATTTGCCAAATATGGATAATTTGATCTGTTTAAAGTTGTAATATCACAACGAATCCTTTTCAGCAGTAATTTTGTACTGTAATTAGCTGGTCAGCATCCTGTAAATTGTACAGTTCTTTTTTGAAGGAGTCAGCACATGGAAATTGAAAAAAAGCAGAAACCCAATCGAAAAATCATCAGGTCAAAAAGTCGAGATTCGAATGTGAAGTCTCGAACTTTTCTGAGATGTCAAAAATGCATGTTTCTACTCTCAAAAAAGTGACACAGAGTCAATCATGGCAGATAAGGGTTTTTTCCCATCCAACTCTGTAGACAATTGTAGAAATAAACTGCCTTGAAGTTATGAAATGAACAGTGTAAAACTACTGAAATGAGCTGTAATGAAGTTGTGAAATCAACAGTGTAAAACCACTGAAGGAGGTGTGTTGAAGTCACGAAAAGAACAGTGTAAAAACATCAAAAAGGGACTGCCATCTTGTGCACTTGTGAATGTAAACAGCTGAAGTAAAAAACATGCGCACAGATGCGCACACGCACACAAACACACACATTATATATATATATATATTTAGCTGTATTTTTATCTAATGGCCAAATGCCAACAAATATTACATATCATTATATTGCACTGAATTTGACATGGCTCTGGAATCAGTATGTCACATTACAGCATAGCTTTGCGAATTTTTAATCCCGTATTGTGACGATCCATTCTCTATAGTTCTTCTTTCGATCATGTAACT
The DNA here is from genome assembly GCA_030141605.1 of Tubiluchus corallicola. NCBI lineage: Eukaryota > Metazoa > Priapulida > Priapulimorpha > Priapulimorphida > Tubiluchidae > Tubiluchus > Tubiluchus corallicola. The sequence goes on from JAQGDQ010000162.1 coordinate 344,770, forward strand.
AATTTTTTAACTAATTAAATTCTCTTAACTACAGATGTTGTCTTATTTAAAAATGAATTGTTTGTGAAATAATTGCATGTTTTAGATTCTTAAATTAGTAATGTTTTTTATTCAATATGCTGAGTGGGCTTGCTGTTATAGCAAACTGTAGGTACTATTATAATTTTGTTGCTGTAATTAACATGTAATATTTGGCGTCACAGAAATCAACTACTGGAAATTCCGCCACATCTGACGTCGCATTCGTCATTCCAGCTTCTGCCAGGGCTTCGAGTACCAAGTCTTCATCAACAGGGCCGTGGGTGTATCTTTCCCCGCCAACATTCCAAAAAGTTTCCTCGCCCAGTGCAACCATTATCAACATGCCACCTGATTTCAGTAGTGTCATAACATTTCTTATACACTTTTTATACTGATCGCGAGTAGTTGAGGCGACCTCAATAGCACAAGAGGAAATGATGACATCAAAAGTGCCTCGGTGAGAAGGCGTTATTGGATCGCTTTTGTGAGCATCGCATAACAATATTTCTTTTACGTTGTGCCGCAACTTTCTCAAACGTTTTTCATATTTTTCTTGGAGTTCACTGAAATTTGAAAAAAGAGCTCGTTACAAAGTTTTATTGTAAAATAGAGCGATTTTGAATTACATGAATTCTTAATCATACCATCCATATGCAAATTGCATTTGTAGACATGCAGCCATTCTTTTTGCAGGTTTAATTATGCTTCAACTGTTTGGTCAGATGTTTAGGATGATTAATACAATAACAATGGCTGCTTGCGGTTTATTTTAGAATGATAAAGCGGTCTTTAGCACTTCTTACCTTTTACTTGTACACTGTATGACGAAATCGTAATAGTTGCTCAAGTCCAAAGGGTATTTCCCTGTTTCTTTCCACTTCTGCAGCACTTTGATATTGGGCTCTGCATGATCTGCCATTACTATGTCAGTAAAATTCTCCCCAACAGCGAGGACATATGCTAAAGTAGGACCACATCCAAAATCTAACAGTCTGGTACCTGGTAGACCTCCTCCTGTCATGGACAATGTTGTGTGTGAGGTTTTAATGAATTTAAGTCATAAATTATTTATTTTATGAAGATCATATGCATTTTTAAATAGAATTTAGCACCTAACGATTAGATTATTTCGTGTGGCTTAGCATGTGCACGAAGTTAACTAGCTTGATCATGTCCACGTTCTGGAAAGAAATTCATTGCCTTTGCATCAGTATGTAAAAAATGGCTGTCCCTACCCACGTAACTGGATGTCAACTGACTTTTAAACACTGTAACCTTGTACTTAACAGATCATATAAACAGAAACTCTGCAGGAACATTCAGTTTAGTTTAAACTTTATCTATTTATAGTGAGTTTGCAAAACAGTCTGGGTCAGATACAGGTATCTTCACGGTGGAAGTAGCAAGTACAAAATACTAATAGAAGAATGATGGACATCACAACTAATATCACTCGATTTGATAAAACAATTAACTCTATTATAATCAGCAGATGGTGATTAAACTTACATACATGAACAGTACAAGCACAAAATTTTAATAACAACAGTAATAATAAACATACATTTAAAAGGTAAGTTAGCTGGTTAATCATTTAATAGTATTGTATTGTAAAGCAAAAGGTTGATTTAATAAATTGTTGTGACAAATAAGACAAGTGATAAATACGGATAATAAGACAAGTTAGATGACCAGTTTTGAATTTTTCGAATAGGTTTCTGTATAATACTACGGGATGATAATTTGGTAAGAGTTAAGGTATAACAATATGGTGGTCGAGTAGGTCGTCTGGAACAGAACCAGTCGTGAATCCATAAGTAGAGAAGATTTCACAAAGCTTAGGCCTACTAGCAATCTGAGAATTCCAAAACTGAAACCAAGAGCATTGAAAAGCTTTATCGTCATGGAGAAAAAGTATAAGCTAGGTGCACAGGCGCCCTCTAGAACATGATTGAACAGTCACAGGTCAGTCGCTTTGGCAAATTCACTTTAGCTCCGAAATTATAAAACTTCAAAAGAAACAGCGAAATGATATTACGTACCTTCATGAAATGTTTGACGGTATTTAATTAATATTTTTTTATCAATGTCTATTGTATTGCCATAATAGTCTTTCAGATAAGCATGACTATCAAAATTTTGAAGGTCGGCCATAACGAAATTTTGTACCCTGGATAAAGTATACAAAAACAAAGTAGGGAACCCTACTGCGCAGCAGTTCGCGCATCAGTGTCGCCCTAGCGCCACAGCAGTACGGACTGTTGTCGTTAGGTACGCTATAGCTACAGCTTTAGCACACCGGTATAACTATAGCAGATGAATTGATGAGACCACCAAATTCAGGCCGGTCGACAGGTGCCCATAAAATGCTCAGCAGTGAGTTGCAAAAACACAAATAAAAACATATTTTTGAATTTCCCGAGGATGCAGCCAGGTAATTATAACAAAATGCTGATTATAACACAGTTTTGTAACTTTTGTTACAAGTTAAATATTTTGTATACTAAGCAAAGAGTGCAAGGCCTACATCTGTCTTTGGCGATTTATAACAGCTGTTATATTTTCAAATATTATTTAAAGCAAGCGTAAGGCATTAAGAATAATTAGTAGTTAAAATAAAAACTATTATATTTATATCTCATGAAAATTGATAACCTTATTTACAAAAGAAGTTAAGAAAGTTGATCTTAAAGGAAGTTTGCATTCTTATTTAATGTGTTCTTATCAGGAAATATAACTTGAAGAAATATTAGGCCTGACTTTCGTGTGTAATACATGTACGTGTGTAATAAAACCGATTTTTTCAGAAGAGCAATTTTTTCCAGAACAAAACTTAATCCAAGCATCTGCATGTTTTGTTAATTCCAAGTTAAAAGATGTTTAAAAAGCATATAATCATACATTGGCCTTTGTTATGAGTTGAAGTCGGTTATAAAGTCACGTTGAACAGAGATGCATTTACGACATTACTCCTCTATTTTATTGTCATTTGTCAGTCAACAAAAAATAACAAAACGAAACATCAGAGCTGTCATCCTAAGCAGCCGACATTATTTCCGCCTCTAAAACAGTCAACTAATTAGGTCAAAATCTAGTTACAGAATTCAGGTGAGAAGCCAACCTGGTGCATAAATTAGAATCTGCACGCGGGTCATAACATCTTATATATCATGTGTAGACGTCTCTTATATTTAGCCTAATTTTTTAAAGATTCAGTTAGGCTTACGTCAAAATTTAAATACAGTTTGTTTACGTGTAAAAATGTACTTGTATAAGCGTATTAATAAAACACCTGTAGCTAAATTCACAGACAAGTCTTGATAAATATTATTCATTGATGGGCTTAAATTAATTGATTTTATACAGGCTACGTGCTAAGGGCAATACAAAATCTTTGTATGTAATAATGCATACATCATACATGTATATGAGTGTGTGTGCATGGGTGTATCAAGACGTTACGACGCCCTAAGCTGACAGTTCAGTCCTACTCATCTCTGCTACTGTATTGATTATTTATATATGAAGCACGGTATGCAATTACTTGTTGTGTGCATGCGTGCGTGTGCGCATTATTTATATACAAACATACAATATAATATATGTGTAATTATATAGATTAATTGCAGGGAAATTTTTAATGTGCGAAATCCGCTACCTCGCATTGGAGCAAAACGACCAAGAAACAAATGGCAGAACCTTCAACAAAAGGAAAAGAAGGATCTCTCTCTGGGTGTCTGTCTCTCTCCCTCCTTCCCTCTCTCTTTCTCTCTCCCTCCCTTTCAGTGTCTGTTTTCCCTCTGTCTCTTTCTCTCTAAGAGAGGGACAGAGAGAAAAATCAGTAAATCAGTAAAAATGCATTACTTTTTTACATAGTAGGCAGCCCATAGATGCTGCAATAGAAGACATGAAAACTCAAGATGTTATAGAACCATCTTGTAGTCCGTGGTCGTCCGCGATCGTTCTTGTGCGGAAGAAAGACGGAGGGACGAGGTGTTGCGTGAACTATCGTGCTTTAAATGCGGTTACAGTACTTCACCAGCATGACCTAGAAAAGAAACTGGGTTAGTGCTACAGAACGAAAACTAGGCCAGGTAAAATTGCCAGGTGTGGGTGGTTGACTTCGGCCAAGGCCACCAGTCTGTTCATGGAAGGTGCACACGTGGAAAGGGTTAGAGACACCACATACACATACTGACGGCAATACAGATTCAAAACTAATACTAGTTTTATCAGATGGTCTCACCAATCTTGCCGTGCGTGCACACGTAGCAGCTTCATCCTCAAAAGTAATAAGTTGCCGTTGTTGCAGTTGCTCCAAAGTATCACCATGGCTTAGGGTTTTTCGCATCCCATCTTCTGCTACACCAATGTTCCGGGGTCTGACCCGGTAGATAGCCTTACGGCCTGCCATCGGTGATGCGGGTAAGCGCTGCATAACGGACACTACAGAAATTAAAAAAGAAACAACAAACCAAAACTTAGAATTCAAAAGGGACGGCTGAGAAGAACAACACAATAGAAAAAAAACCTGGTGACAATGCTTCAAATTTTACGGAATCACGACACTCGGCAGGCAGACAGGAGAAGTGCATTCCACGACAACCAGAAGACAACTGACGATATCACGTGTTCGTTCTTTCCACAGGAAATCACTGCTCAACCAATGTTATGGGCTTCCTCGTTTAAAGTGGAGGTCATAACTTTACCTATAGGTTGCCTGGCCTGGTGCCTATGAATAGAACTGTACAATGTATGCATAATGACCTGTAGAATGCACTTTCACCTGTTTAGCTCAATATTATTACAGTCAATGTGCGGCTCAAAATTATTTAATCATCCGCCGTTTGATGCCGCCAGCGTAAGTACATAACAATAAACCGTTTTCGTCGCTGCCCTTGATTCAATTCAATTCAATTTAACTTTAATTTAATTATCTCTTTATAGTACTACAATAAAACATGATTGATAAAAGAATCGCTAATAAGTTTTGAAGAATGCTTAAAATGAATAGGTAGATGTAGAACTAGAGAAAGGATTGCGTAGTCTGCTAACCTTTACCGAATAATGATTTTTAGACACTGGTGGGCATTAACGTTATCAGTTTAATTTAGGAAACATTAATAGTTTAAAAATTATGACATTTGCTATATTGTGTAATCCAGAGTAAAGAAAATACATGTACTTTAACTAGCGGGCAACAAAATAATAAACAGTCTTGATTAAATTAAAAATAACATTTAGATTTTATGCGAAACACAGGTCAAAATTGTTATGAAATGATAAAAACATTTTGATTTAAAAATGCAATTAATCAACAACAGGAGTTTAATACATTTTGATTTGAGTTCAACTTTACTATTTCTCAGCTTATTGATTAAGAATAAATCTACTGACTTGGACAATACTAAATAATATAATTCTCAATATACTGATAAGACAAACATTTAGCTATATAGGTTTTTTAGTAATGTTATAAAGGAGAGGTAAGACTTGTGCAATCTATGGACAACACCTGAAGCTTTATTCATAAAATACTACTGCAGTATGACTTTAATAATTACTCGGCTGTAAAGAAGAGAAGAAAGACAGAGTACTTCCTGATATTTAGGATAATATCTGTAATGGCCTGTGGATTAGCTAATTAGTAGAGTTATAAGTAACAGCAAAGTACGAATTGGTAGTTGAGAAATTGAGTTGAGACTACGAATTGAGAAAAAAATTTAATTCAGTATTAGAGTACGTTTTTGAGCCACAGATTCATGCTATGCTGTAGTATTTTCAGTTTTATGAATATTAATGTAGTTAGTATTATTAAGTTAGGTAAAGAAAACAGAATATAGTGGAATAAGAGCTTAACATTAATCAGCTTAAGTTAATAATAATTGCTTTTTAAGTTTACAGATCAAGATATAGATACTGTTAGAATCTTTAATATTACTGTTCAAACAATTCCAGAATTTAACAGCTTGAGACTTGATAGTACTTAATCCATGAGTGGTACAGAATTTGGGCGTAATATATAGACGTCGAGTGGCAGATCTAGTTTCGTAGTTATGGATTTCAGATATGGTAGTAAAATAGTTAGAGAATAGTTAAGGTAACTTCTTATTTACAAAACGATACATGAATTTAGAAAGCTCTAATTGGTAAATTTCATTTAATTTAACAGTTTAAGTTTTACATAACAGGGTGTAGTATAAGCTCCTCCTTAATGATCCTGGATTCGAGTACCAGTTATCACTTTATTATCTTAGTCACTGCTCACCAGTTATCATTAAACCTGGTCACTCTTTATTATGCAATATTAATCTCCCTAATTAATATTGATTCTTATCTGTCGCATGTGATCGTATAAAAACGTGACTTAAGACTGAAGGAGTGATTTGCATCTATTACATTAATTGCTATAAGGTTATTCACAACCCGGCTACTAGAGCTTAAGATAAAATCTATAGAGCAATGATTTCTTCTCACAAGATTGTTTCTACGACTCCGCGTTGTGAAAGAGTCTTAATCTCTAAAGCTATCTAGCAAAAGTTCCCGCAATTGAACTCGTAGATTACTTAATGTACACAGCAAATCCTTAGATTCGTTTACAGAATTTAATGTTGCTTAACTGAGACACCTATAAGCATACTCAAACTATTCATATATGATTAAGCGAAATCCGTTTATTGTTTACAACAATTACTCTTAGTTTGCTAAAATTACAATATATGAACCTAATCGCCAAAGACGCTCACAATTTATAATTAGCTCCCAGAGATACTAAACAGTTTCCCTTAACTAGTTCTTCACTTCGCACTAAAGGTGCTAATTTACAATGTGAAACATTTATTACAATCGACTACACGTCACACGTAAGGTGCCTATTACTGTGATGAAGCTACTATGCAGAGTTGCTCTCAGGTTACGATAGGTTAAGTTCACTTAACTCGGTGGAATGACCAATGACAACCGTTCAATTGGTCAATTCCGTTTCCGTTGCAAGACTCTATTCGCAGATCCAGTGCTCAATTCTTTGAGGACGCAGATAGTTGTCTACGCTGGGTCTAGCGGGTCTTTGCTTCTCTCAGAATTCCTGTAGTCTCTCCAGACTTGATCTCCTCTCTCCCTGACTCACGACTAACCGACGATACACGATTCACCACCCGGCGCCTAACGATTAACCACGAGCCCTTGCCAAACACCATCTTATGTACTCCAATGGAGTCTTCATAGCTTTGCGCGCGAACGCGCGAGGTGTCACCATAGGTCAAAGGTTCTGTTGTGGCTTGGTGGTTTATGACCATCCAGATGTCCAGGTCACGTAGCCTCTTACATGAGAAAACTCCGCTATGCGCCTTCGTCCTTCGCTTCTCGCGTCGCTTGGGTCATAAACTTCTGTTCAAGAAATGAGCTTCTTCCTGCTCCTTCCCAATCATAGTCCAGCAACTCGCATTACATTACAGGAGGTATATACTCTTAACCACTCCATGTTATAAAATTCAGCTTCGCTTCTCCTAAATTCAAACACCTGTGACAAACTTTTCCTCTCTAAGTGAACACCTGTTCTATTACTTGTAAACACATCTCTTGTGACAATAATTCCTTGCCTTACATTAAATATATGCTTTACCAGCTAAGTGAGTTCCCATATTTTCTTAATAAATTATCTGATCCAATTTGGAGGTCTCTTTATCAACATAATCTAATGAAGTTGATAACTCCATTAATTAATCACTTAATTCATGATTCCGAAATTTATTCATAACAGTAGCATGAGCACGATATGGGCTAAATGTAATGATTTTCACTATTTTATTCTGGGCTGTAATGAATGGTTTTATCACAGATGTTGATCAAAGTTTACTCAGATGAATACACTTGAGACTTGTAGCGAGTGATACCCGTCACGTAACACAATGGAAAGTCTGCTGATTGTTGCAGGTTACAGAAAATATTTATGCAGTATCGATTGCAATTTAAAGGAAAGAACATGTCAGTCAATATTTTGGGTTTATTTTACTGTTATCACTTGAATTTAGAAAAATGTAACATAAATTCGCAAAGAACTGCCTATAAAGCACTAATTTAAAATATACTACCTCTGAATAGAAATTTTCACGCGTGGTGGTTGCCGCCATTCACTTGAAAACAACGACGTAACTGGGAGACTTCGTGCTTCGTAAGTGCATTGTGGCTTTCCGTAAGCGCGCGCTGTTTAAATCAAACTTCTGTAGTTTACCTAGTGTTCAGGCAAAAATATTTCAAAACTAGCTATATATATTTTTTTGCAAAAACTTATACTTTTGATGAAGATTATACTTTTGATTTGACACTGCGCTACTTTTCTCACGACGAATGACGTCATTGAAAGAATGGGAGTGCTCAAGTGATTTTACTAATTACACGAGACGCTTATTGCAGTCCTTTTCACATTTTTCGCGAACATTGAATTAAGCCTAAGTTCCCAGAAGGGCTGGCCTTTAACATAAATTTGGATTTGTTGGGATTTTTACAAACTCTGGAAGCATCTGGGAGGCGGAGTTAAAGTGGAAAGGGGCAGGTTGTATAAAGGAGAGGTTCTGGATTTTTGGAGTAGTTCAAGATACCTGGCTGGATAACCCTCAGCCGGGTCTACTTTTGAGGATCGTAATAAAATATAGTTTTTGTACATGTGCAGGTGTTTTCTTCTTCAATACTCGAGTGCTAGGTGCAACCGCACCTGGAAAAAGACATATTGTTGGCAATATACGTTTTATGTTAACGTTTTGGTGTTACTCTTGACTAAAAAATGATCTTGACATAATTATGTAGCTGACAAGATTCTCGGTTTTATTCGTCGTAATTTAAAATATACTCCAAAATCTGTGCGTAAGAACGCATATTTAATTAGTTTAAACATAGCGGAATAACAAAGACTACAATATGGTTTGAATAGACAACTGATAGGACGTTCTTGTCAAAATGGAACGTATCTCTTAGAAGTGTGCAGACAATAAGCAAACAGTAGAAGCATTACTGTATGACTACTAGCGGTGTAAATACATACGTAGTATAATGTTGAGAATGACATTTAATCAAGCTAAACTAATACAATGGTTAGAAGCGCTTAGTAAGAATTTTTAATTTCTGTAAAATCTTTAATACTTGAATATTAACGGTTGTACTTAACCGTTGATTCCATATAGAAGCAGATAGGCGAGATCATTTGTTGACAAATTATAAATTCTAATATTATGAGAAATTAACAAAGTGCAGAGTTTATTTAGTAATATATCTCGAACTGGTGATATAACGGACAGCCAATTAGAAAATGATTAATGGTTTCAAAAGGGGCACCGAATCTACAGGTAGGTAAAACAATGGTTCCATTATAATTTTTACATCCTGTCAGCTGAGGTCAAAGTTTAATTGAGAAAATCAACTCGCATTCGTGTTTGAGAAAGAACTAGTCAACGGTCACCATACGAGTAATGCTTGGGGCGTTTGATGAAACCCAAGAATGTATACGTTTTTTCATGGTTCGCCCTGGTGTTGAATACGCCGCTTCAGAAAGGGACCTCTTTAAACAACATTTTATGAATGACCGAATTGCTCAAAATCCAGTATCTGAGTGCGAAATTTGTCTTAAAATAGCCCCGCTTTAACCAGAGGGACTTTACCAGAGAATTTTTAAAAAGGATTAGTAAAGTTTTGTTTCATTATTTTCTTTAATAACAAAGATCATTTTCGCATAATTATTTTTATTTTGTTGACTATTTATTGTAAATCAAAATTGCGTGCTAATTAATGTGATTATGACATGCGTTAAATTATTAAAATGAAATTTGAAACTTCTATATAACTTTGAAAAGATCTATATAAATCCAAAGTCCTGTGGCAACTTCATTCTATCTTTTCCTCTACTTGCTGAAGAACGAGTTACAAGTCTGTAGCTGAAATTTAGTGTTTTAGGTACAAGTTTACAGTTTTAGTAGTTTTTAAGTTATGGCTGAAGGTTTTTGCATATTAAAATAATGCAACGCTGGAACAACATCAGCTAATAAGTAACTGAAAAAGAGCCACGTTGACGCATAAAGCACTCAGTCAATGGCAGTAAAAAATAAAGAAATCAACTCAATCAGTTTACATCATGGTCTACACAACAAAAAGTAACCGCTGACAAATTTGTTGTCAAAAAAAGTACCTACAGTACCTGAAATTACCTTGAAGAGAAAGTGTAGGGCGGCAGCACAGAGCCATTTGATGCAGAGAAACTAAAGGCAACAATTGTTGAGTGCTGGAACGAGTAAGAAACTGTATCAGCTATTAGGCGAAACGTTTTTGTCTAGTTTGGAATGAAAATGGTGGGCACATACACTTGCTGTAAATTTTAACAAGACTGACAAATTTTTTACAACTTTATTTTTTAACTTATTGATTTAAAACTTCTGTACCTTTGGAAATATCTAGGATATTGACATGAAATTTTTGGAATTTATACAAAAAAAGTTTATACTACTTATACAAAAAAATTTATATAACATCAATGTGGCAATTTTCAGCAATTCCACTATACTCTTCTTACAACATCGTGATCAAAACTTTGGCATATTTTTTTGTTCCGAACGATATGTCATGCACAGACTAATGTGAAGCAACGGGCTTCGGGTATTCACTAACAATAACAAGAATAAGAATAAAAATAATTTTATTTGTTTGTTTTTCCAAATAAAAACAGAAAACTATATAACAATATTCAACAATATTTAAATAAGGGAGAGATGAACGTTATGTAGAACAAGAAAGTAGTTTAGACACTGCTTTTCAATACTTATTACAAAAGGAGAGGAAAATTCAGTGTCTGTATTACTCCGTTAGTTTTAGTAAAAGCTTGAAGCTGATTGGTCGACATTAGTCGTTTTACCAATCTAATTAACCATACCTATACCTTTGCGACTTTTGTTTTTACGTATTTCACTTGTGCTTTCTGATACAAAATGACATTTACATTTTTGAAAAATTAGATAATTTTTGTTGTGCAAAATCAGCATAATATCCTGTTATTATAATTTCATTGCTGTACTGACTATGAAGTATTTGTCTTCGTCGAAATCCTCAAGCGTTTTGTTTCCTTCTGTCGTCACCTCTGTCCTTATATCAGTCATTCCCGCCTCCGTCAGGGCTTCAGTCACCAACTCTTCGTCAACAGGTATGGCGTAGTATCGTTTCTCACCAACGTCCCAAAAACTTTCTTCACCAACTGTCACCATCAGCAATTTTCCACCAGATTTAAGCAGCGTCATAACGTTTTTTACACATTTCTTGTATTGATCTAGAGTTGTTGCGGCGAGTTCTATAGCAAAGGAGGAAATGATGACGTCGAAAGTGCCTCGGTGAGTAGTGGTTATTGGGTCGCTTTTATTGGCGTCACACAACAAAATTTCCTTTACGTTTTTTCGTAAATCTTCCAGACGTGACTGGTACTTTTCTTGTAATTCGCTGTAATTAGAAAAAATTGTCTCATTTGAAGCCAGCATACGTATGTGTAATAGACCGTTCACACGGTCATTCAAAACAGTGACGTTATCGAGTTTGTCAGTGATGAAGGACTGTGTGGACGTTAAGAATCACACTCAAATTTAAAATTTTGTCATTCAAGTTTGGACGATATGAAGCTGGTGTTGATGTTCGTCAATGTTGGTCGTCATTCTCGGAAAGAACAGCCAATAATAAGGCACAAAAGTTGACCGAAAATAAGAAAATGATAGCTAAAAAATGTTAGTCGTCGCTGAGGCTGCATTTGAACCAAGGATTGTTTAGAAATTGAGCGCCATGACCACTAGATCACACAGCTTCTTGTGACATTGGCATATTTTGATTTACTAAAGTGAAACTACTTTTTCGCTATGCCCATGATCCACGTAAAATTTCAGAGTAAGCCAAAAGTAGGCCTAAAGTCCTCGACCTGCTAAACATGTTCATTTACCTTTGACTTGCAGATTGTATGACGATGTCGTAATAGTGGCTCCAGTCAAAAGGATATTCCCCTGTTTCCTTCCATTTCTGCAGTAGTTTAATATTGGGTTCAGCATAGTCGGCCATTACAATGTCGGTGAAATTATCACCAACGGCAAGCGTATAAGCCAAAGTGGGACCACATCCGAAATCCAACAGCCTCTTACCTGGTAATCCTTCTCCTGTTATAGAAACAACGAAGCACTATTAATATTAGTACAGATCTAAAATGCGAAATGAACTCATAATGCTCAAAATCAAACTTGAAAAAAAACGCAAGTTATAAAAAAATCGGAAGTCGAAATGCAATCGCATTTGTTTCCAACCGAGTCCTTCTTGGATGCTTCTCCTTGGATTTGAACCAAGGACTCTTCAAAGTCAGAGATGGACATAGGCTCAATGTCTCTTGTAGATTTGATCTTTCGTTAGGGAGAATGCAGCTGGACATCTTTGTTGGTTCACTGGCTCAGTTTAGAGCACTAGCCTTGTTAATGAGCCGGTTCCAGTTTCGCCGCTACTACACACATTGATTCCAGCGTACACTGAAGTGTTTAAAAAAGTTATTTTGCATTTACATTTTTTAATTGCCTGTTTCAGACGTTCACTCTAAATTTAACGATGATGATGCTGATGATGATAAATCTTTTATTATATATCTTTGCTATTTTACAGGCAACATACGCTTTTTCTAATGACTTGTGTATATTTTGCAATTATGCTCTTCATAAATTCTTCATATAAAAGCTCTAGCAGAGGCAAACAAACTGCGTTTACCAGCCGTCAGAACACACGTATGCAACTTCGCGGGAGTTTAAACCTTGACACGTAAATAACGCAGCAACACACATTACTGACTTTTGGTAAATGCTGTTGTAGAATACAGAATATGATGTTGCACACATGGTGATCCAAGAAATAGTTCACCAAGGATTAGTCTTAAGACATGTCTCTCTGATAAGATGAAGATATTTAGTGGGAGAAGTATATATGTGCAAGTCTAAAATACGAGGCATGTTCCTACTCACCTTCGTGAAATATTTCGCGGTATTTGTTAAATATATTTTGAAATTCTATCACGTTGCCATAGCATTCGTTCAAGAAAACAACACTGTCAAATTTCTCATAACAAGCCATGATGAATACTGAACTACTACTTGAACATTGCTCTTTACCTTAGATCTTAGGCCAAATATCCATTTCAGGCTACTGATTTCCTGTAGTATATAGTATTTACTTGCAACAGACTATACAAACAGATGAATATGCATGCCTGTGTAATAGGTGCTATATTTAGTTGATTGTATATTACCAAAAAATGAATAAATTAATTGAAAACCATTACGCTTCAGTCGAACAATGTGCACTGTCTCCATGTGCACTATCTTTAACACAAAGAAAAATAAAAAGCACTAAATTGCATTTATTTTTTAAATCCTGTAATGACAGTGGTATGTATTTTTTACCTTATTGTAAGAAGATTTCCCATTTGTTAAGTCATTAAGAATTTTTAGTCATTTTTAGGTCATTTTGTTTAATGTCTTGCAAAAATCTCAAACAGTTCTTGAGAGCTGATTACCCGCAGTGAATGTGAACAGTCCACACAGTAACAGTAGTGGCCAATAGCAATAACGTGAAACAGTAATAACAACGGCAACAGTTACTGACGTGGGTATGCAATGCTTAGGGCAAATTACACCTAGTGAGGTGTTGATGCAAAAAGCAAGGCTATTGAATGGACACACACGAAGACCTGCTTTATTCAGAATATCCATGGATGCTTTATTACTTTAACATTTGTTTTCAAGTAATTTGCTCAAAACTGATGCACTATTCATTGGCTTTCATTACAAAAAGTTGCTAGTGATCAAACAGGTTAACTGGCTTGCAATAAATGCAATATAATTGCAAAAGAAAATTGGGAAAGGTTTTACTCATTCAGTTGTTATGGTATTGGTTAACTATATTACCTACGTACTATTAAAAATATCTTTTTCGAATGGCATGAACAAATAAAGGCAATTGTCGATTTTTTGTATTTTTAGGCCAAAGAAACTTCATACAGAGCAAAAGACCATGAAATGCGGCACTCCATGCTACAGTATTAAGCGTCGATGGGTTCAAGCATGGATTCACGGAAAACTCGTGTAAGACACAATACTATTTTTCTGATCACTGTAGGCTGTAAAAAATCTGCTGCACTGATCTATTACTAATTAGCTAACTTACTGCAGTAGAATGGGATGCTTGTCATAGATACCAAAAACAGTCTTCGCTATAAACCTGTAAAAGCGCATGCATGATATTATTAACAGTAAATTGAGAAACACGTGGCGTGATATGAAGCACTTGTTGGCTAAAGCATTTCTGAAGTTGCATTGTAAATTTATTGCTATCCGTCTATTGTAAAAGTAACAAAATTCTTTTGCTGGGTATCAGCGTCCCCATGGTGGTGTGCACGTGGCTATGTTCTTAAAACGCATGAGTTTCGTTGCGTAGTGAGAAAAATAATACTTGATAAAATTGCCGCAGCTAAAACCGGACAACCAAGGTGGAGTGAATGGAATTTGGAAGGAGACTGCAGACCATGTGGTACTACAAAGGGAACTGGAAAGCTCGTAAGAACTTGCCTACCAAAAGGAAATACCTGCGGGTAAGAGTGCCATATTGTTAAATAATCAACTAGCAAAAAACATTTGAAAATAGTTGTGCTGTTTGAGGTTGTTAGTAATCGGGGCACCTACTTGAAAATTGTTACTGTATCACATTTGTGCATTCCATTAGATATTAACATGTTACATTTTCGCAAATTAAAATCAAAATCAAAAAATTAATTGCTAAGTTATAAAATGAGTTTATGTATGGCAGTGATGCGGCTGAGTAATGTTGTACAAAAAGTTTGGACAAGCGAAATGAATCTTAATTATAAACATTTAGTAAAAGCAAAACTATTCCCTAATGTGAAACATTGTGTCAATCACTTATTTAGCTTTTACGTCTCTAAATCGACTAGCGCAAAACCCAATGACTTATGTGATTATTAAAATAGTATTAAAATGGTCTCATTTTTGTCTAATTAATGCCCGTTAAATCGTTCCAATTTATGGGAGTGTGATCCTTTTATCTTTACCTGAGATCAAAATCTCAAAAGTCTACCCTTGTGCAGTTGGGGTACGTATCTCGGCTCATGTATAACCGTCCCAAATGCCATAGCATTAGCAACTGTATCATTGCTGGCCTTTTTATGAACATATAATTATTATTATCATTTATTACGTACTCGAAACGTAACAGTGCACATCAGAAATTTTTTTAAAACTAGAATAGATGCTGTGGATTTTTGCTTTTCTTTATATGCTTATAAGCAGGTAATTTAGCCTCCGAGCGTCTCCCTGCATCAATGATTTGATGATTTTTTTATGTAAACATTTGTTTTTTATTTATTGTTTGTGTGTGATGTGAATTAAATTAAATTAAATTAAATTAAATTAATGTACAATACATGTTTCACACACACACACACACATATACACAAGCACGCACGCACACACACAATAAAAACAAATTTAAAGAATACAAAATGACAAAATAATTAGACTAGTGGCACAGTAACGAAAAAAGATAATTAGCAGGTTAACACAAAACCTGGTAATTGACTAGCACTAATAATAATTCATTAGCTACCGAATAAACTGGCATGGTCACTCTCCCAAAGAGAAGGTAACTGTTTTTTTTATCTTACTACAAGTCGGCCTTGATGAATTAAAAACAATATTATAAAAATTGCCAATATAGCATAAAATAAAACCCATATATGGTGGCAAATTACCTGTAGTATAATTTGAAATAGTTTAAATTGCAGCTAGGTAACATTATACGTTTTTCATAAAGCTTCACAAATCTGCAGTACAGAGATGTTGCAAACAAGCTGATGTCAGTAATAAAAGGCAAAAGTCTAGCATGTGTCACATTGGATAAGTGCCAAAACCACCCAACTGCATTTAATCAACCATTTTCCACCCGCTTCACTTTTCTTCATTCCAAGTTTAATTGATATTAAATTCTGGCAAAATGAATGTGTCTTAAGCTGTTTTCAGTAGCTGCAATTCAGAAAGTATAGCATATTGTAAAAACGTTTGAAAGATCAGGTTTGCTTGTTCTCTGTTGTAGAGTAAAATGCATCTCAGCTAGAATATGACATGATAAATTCACAGTTGAACGGCTTGTTATAGAGCAATTATTTGGTGAAAAAATATTAAAACATGTTTTTTTAAATTTAAAATTCAGTATGCAACACACCGCCTATATATTTATCAAGATGTACAAAAGGAAAATGGATGCAGTCGCTATTTTGTCACGTTTACCACACTTGCCAAATTATCATTCAGCTTGCGTTTACTTGTCTCAAGGCCTGATTTCTTTTGCAATTATTAAAAGTTATTCATCTTTAAGCAAAAAAGTAGTGTCAATGCTTCTTTTCTGCAGCATTTTGACTTCAAGTCCTGAGATTAACAGCCCCTCTCCGGAAGAAGCAAACCTTAAAGTGGAAGCAGATGCAGTTGAGTCTTACAGAGAAGTAAGAATAATTATTCAAAATGTATTATTTATGATGAATCATATGAATATAATATGAGAGTATACTATTTTTTAGGCCAGAGAAACTTAAAACCGAAAGCAAGACACTGAAGAATTGCAGCTATCCCTGTCCACGTAAAAGCAATATATGGTGTCAGGTGCTTCTTAATGGCGAACTTTGGTACGACAAAAAATCACGATTTTCTCACCACTGCAATCTGCAAAAAATATTGTTGGTGATATTTGTTACAAAGGATGTAGATTACATTAAATTATGATGATTTCATTTATGTGACCAGAAATGTCTTTTTCTAAAAATGACTATACATCAGTTGCTTTTCTTATTCTGTTTTAGTTCTGCTTAATGGTCATCACTGCCACTAATGATCTTGACCGCCAACACGTATTCTTTCATTTGAAATCACTTGCCTCAACATTCACACTGATATGCGTATTAACTTCTTATAACTTCTAATAATCTGTTTATTGTTGTGTTTTGTTTCTCTCGGAAGGCTCGTAGAGAAAACCAGAAAACACGCCGTCAACTAAAACTAGTTTATTTAGCGAGAATTCTACAACACAAAAGTATGAATGAACGTGAAATGATTACAGTAAACGTGAAAATCTGGAAAACGTTTAAGTATATCTGAAAATGTAAGTATACAAGAGAATGTGTAAGTATACGTCCGTGCGAGATATGCGTGCTCCCTTATCAGCGGCCTGCTTCGCCGTATATAGCGCGCCCAAGAAGCTTCCAGAAGTAATGTTCCAGAACATTCCAGACGGTAAGACGATCATTCCAACGGAACATTCTACAATGTTCTATGTAATTCTAATAGATGCCAACGATCTCCACAACAATAATAATGGTCATCTGATAACTTCTAAGTTCTGCAATCAAGTCGACGCCATTTTAGGTTTCGGTTTTTATTAATTGAATGATGAATTCAAATTACAGTCTGACTGTCAGAGGTTAACATAGTCTATACCCAACTTTATTTAGTATAAATGTTTAAACTGAACGAGTCACCAATACATAAATTCTGTAAATTCAATAATTATACTATAAAGGAAAGGACAAGTCACTTAGCATTTTAGGTTTATTTTATTGTTATCACTTAAACTTAGAAAAAGATAACAAAGAAATTTGCACAAAAACTGTCTATAAAGCATAAAGTTAATCTATTCTCCCATTGTACAAGAACTGTCAAGTGTGAATGGGCATTCAAAATGAATGAGATCTCATTAACTACACGAAGCACTTATCAGACTTTTTACTAAATCCGTTTAACATTTTTGTGAACACTAAAATAAAGCTAACTTTCTAGAAGACTAGGCATTTTCTTTAAAATAATTAATTTTTATTTACCAGATCTTCAATGGTTTAACTCTAAATTGACAATTTTAGTTTTGCGCACAGTACTACAATGCTTATTGGCACCTGTTTGAGCTTTGAATGTTTCTGTATAATTATACATTTATTGTTTTCCCTTTAAAACTAAATTGGTAAAATTGTTTTACAGGCTAAAGAGCTGCACATACTACTGCGGAAGGGGATATGTTCTAAATCTCAATGCATTTCAATGTATTACGAGAACTGAAGCACTAAAAATAAAAACTAACTAAACAGCAAATGTGCGTATAAGAACAATTTGCGTCTAGAGTAAATGATTTATAATCAACCAGGTGTTGGAAAGAAATCATATTGAAATATATCAATATTTTGTTATTGTTGTAAACAATTGTCACAAGTGAATGTTTTTTCAGTTATGCAACTTTCTTAGCAATCGTCAGAAGCTTTGTAAACCTCTTGAACTCACAAATAAGTTCCTTCAAAATCAACAGCAACATTATTAAACACTAAACAATCAGAACAACCAATACCACAACCAGGCTGTTAATGCTACACATCCCATCATAGTGCTGCCATCTATTTTGGCAATGTATTGTTTACAATTAGCCCAACGCCCTGGCTAACCGAATGTTAAAACTGTTAAATTATTGTAAGCCATCATCTTAGTTGGTTATAGCAGTTCTGATATTCAAGTATTATTTGTGACTTAATTTTTTTCATTTTGAGTGGCGTTGGGAAAAACGAATTCCTAAAATGAAAATAACAACCAGCAGCCATTTAAGGAACGACGTGTTTTTTTAGATACAAAACACAACGTTTTGGCCAGTTATGGTCATGTTCACAAAGCAATCTTCCTAAATAAAAATACACGGTATAAAAAGCACAGCAATGAACATTGTGAGAGTGAAATAAGGCAAAATAATTATTACTAAATTGTGAACTTCTAGATCGTGTGATTCAAAGCCAAATGACATACAAAAGAAAGTTATGTTACTCCAACAAATTTCATTCTCTGACTAATTAATGCGCGTGGGTGGAAATAATAGAAACTTTTGAACCAAACATAAACAACACTGTAAACGAGCAGGTACAACCAGGGCCTATTTCAGCCTAAGCGAGGCCCGGGGAAGTGGGGTGTGTGAGGCCCCCAAATTTTTGAACTGCTAGAACGCCGGAGAAGCATTTTCGAAGAGAAAATATGGAGTTATACAGTTGTTAAAGGAAAGAACAATTGAAAGAAAAACTGCTTTATTCTCAAGACCAGTCCTTAATACTTGTCAAATAGTCAAATCAAAAACAACATCTTTGCAATATGTAATACCGTACTCTCACTTCCGTACAAGTGTTAGAAATTCCGAAACTGAAAACAGCTGAACATCGGCACCGAGCCGCACAAGGCAAACGGCGCGCGTGCGGCAAGAGAGAGGGAGAGAGGAGGCAGTATGTTCGCATAAAGCAAAAAAAGTTACCTCGGCGCGAGGCCCCCCTGAAGGGTGAGGCCCCGGGGAAGTATCCCCACTTCCACCCCCCCTTGAAATAGGGCCTGGGTACAACCACTAGTTCAAAATAATTTCAGGGGCAGAGAAGAAAATTGATCATTAAGCTCTGGCTGAAACTGTTTTTTATTTAAAAGAGTTTCAAAAATAAGCAAATCAAAGTCGTTGTTAGCAGAATCTAAAATTTTGAAATTGCGAAGTCTAAATGTGTGTTTTGTTTGTGAACTACGCTCACGGATCGACGAGTGTGGCACTGATTTCATTTGCCTGCCAGTAACAATCGACCTGCTCCAATGCTCATATTTGCGAACTTCCAAGTTGTGTTACTTGTGTTACAACATTTTCGTTGTAAATGATAATGAAGAGAATAGAATATTCTATGTTCTATTATTCTATATTCTAGGTTCTATGTTTTGTGTTTGAATTACGTTGAACAATGACAGCTAAATACGAAATTGGATTTCCTAAGAAGAGCAATTTTATAATGTTCTGAATGGATTGACTAATTACCTTTCAAATTACTTCGTGCTCAGCTGGCCACATGGCTTTGACTCTGAGCCCTCAATTTGCATTTGAAAATACTAATATTTGTGGCACTAACCACATTGTCTGACAAGGCATTCCAGCAGGGAATAACTCTCACTTTTTTGATGAAAACTGGCTTCAACTCGTTCAAAATTTTGCAGCAATGAATAAGATCTGTTGTTTTGCCTCTCTTATGCACACTAGGAAACGTATCTTAACAGAAGCAACAATGACTGATTAAGAACAAGAAGCTATTTAAATACACTCTGCTACAATTTAGTTGCAGTAACAACTAAACAATACTTGGCATCGCACAAATATGCCTCCAGTTTCGAAGTTTCATTGGTCTTCGTTTCTACATCAGCCATTCCTGCATCAGTTAGAGCATCAAGTACCAGTTCTTTATCAACTGGCATGCAATGCAGTTTCTTTCCACCAACGTACCAGAAACTTTCCTCACATATCGTTGTCATTACTAATTTGCCACCTGGTTTCAGCAGCGTCATCACGTTTTTTATACATTGTCTATACTCGGCATGGGTTTTAGAGGCGACCTCTATGGCAAAATTGGAAATGAGAACATCAAAAGTGCCCCGGTGAGAAGGAGTAACAGGATCGCTCCTGTTTGCATCACATTGCTGGATTTCCTTTACGTGGTTTCTCACTTGCTTCAGACGTGTTTCGTATTTTTCCAGGAGTTCACTAAAATTACATAAGAAAAACTTTAGCTTTAAAATTTTTTTAACGAAGTTTGCTATAGAGATGGAAATGGGTCACCCAGTGTGACCCATTACATACTTTACCCGCCGATGATCCAGACCCAATCTTACCCATATTCAAGACCGTACAGCTACAATGTGACCCACAATGTTTAATAATAAGCTATTATACGTGTAATTTTTGCTTAAGTCGCTTGGGCCTTGCTTCAGACCCACCCTAACGTAACCCGACAGAAAATTATGACCCAAGTAACTCACAACCGTTAACTCAAGGATCCCATTTCCAGCTATGGTTTGCTTTGTCTGCTTTTGCTTGTCAAGTGTATGGAGCCTGCGTGTTCATCTTAAGTGTATAATGTGATTACATTTAACCCTCGTCTAGACTGCCAGGGCCAAGGTGTACGTGAGTAAGTAACATGCAA
Source organism: Tubiluchus corallicola (assembly GCA_030141605.1). Lineage (NCBI taxonomy): Eukaryota > Metazoa > Priapulida > Priapulimorpha > Priapulimorphida > Tubiluchidae > Tubiluchus > Tubiluchus corallicola. The sequence goes on from JAQGDQ010000162.1 coordinate 365,864, forward strand.
AAGTGGTTAAATGACGGCTTCAATTGTGTGATACCGATGAAATTGAATTTACGTGATTCTTGAGTGACACGCTTTCCTGATGAGATTTATCCAATCGGCAGCCTGAATGTTTTGCAAGTGACTACTTTTAGAGCGCAAACCTTTGTTTACTGGCAGTTTTCGATAGCGGAAATGCGCGTCTTAAGTGTATAATGTGATTACAGTTAATCCCCGTCTACGGCTTTTTACATTAATTGTTCAGAAGCAACAAGCCGTTATGCATTCATGATTGATCAGTTTATTTCAACTAAAAGCCATATGCAAACATATACATAAATTACACACATACAATAAAATTTAAACTATAGCGCACAATCTAAAACTGAAAAAAATCGCATAAAATTAGATATTCGGGTAAAAAATTATATGCAAATTAGAAGTACCTGCGACCACTGCAACACGAAGTTAGACCTGTATCGCCTGTCAGATACAGAACCATTAGTTATAAAATTATAGCTTTTTTCGTGATTCTTGAACAGATACTATATGCAGGTTTTCTTCTTATTACAATGAAATGTGGAACAGGGTTCATTGCACGCATATACGAAGCTCTAGTGTCATATTCGTAATTAAAAAATTCTAACATCAGTATTATATGCAGGTCTAAGTTTACGATTATATTGTACAATTTAAATTTCACCCATAGTCTAAAGCAGTAGAACAGACTACAATGTGATCGGAATAATACCTCTTTGACATTCAGAGAACTCATGTTCTGGAGAGAACTTTAGTTTTAAATCTTAATCTGTGGTTCTACAGTCCACCTACGACCACATTCTACAGTTTACCTGAACTAAAGGTGGTGAACTGGGTATATATATACCTAGGTGACATTCTTGAGTACCTCCCAGTATGATGCGCGCATTACTGCCAATTATACGAACTTTCTTTGAAGGGCAACTAATTTATTTGAAGGGAATAAAATCTCATTCAATCTCATTATGTGGCCTGTAAAATGTAAAATGTAAAAACATATTTTGCATTTTAAAGACTACATAATTTTATGTTTTAGAGTCCAAATAATGCGGTTGACTAACTGTTGCCTTTCAATTAAATTAGTTGCCCATCATGGAAAGTTCGTATTATTAGCAATAACACGCACGTCATACTGGAAGGTATTCAAACCTGTCACCCAGTTCACCACCTTTAGTTCAGGTAAACTGTAGAATGTGGTGTGGTCGTAGGTGGACTGTAGAACCACAGATGCACGTTTCTACATAAACTAAAATAAACTTATGTTAACATATATATATATATGTGTTAACATAAGTTTATTTTTAAAAAGTTATTAGTCTGCCTCAGTGTGTATTTTGAATTCAAATTAGATTCCATTTTGTTTCTCTGCTGTGTCTGAGGGACCACATTCACATTTGCGTTACATTCATAATTTTCTGATTGCAAAAATTTGTGTAAAATCTTAGGAGAATGTAAACAAAAATTCTACGTGTGTTCAGATGCAGGGACCCTTTCCGTGAATCTGAGAAGATTAGAGAATTTATAGAACTTAGCAAAGTCAAGAAATATTTAGAAACGTTGTCTTATTAATATGTGTGTAAACATATATTTTTTAGCATAAGCGTAGTTCTAAAGATGCTGTAAGTCTCAATTTACCTTTCTTCATTGTTTTAATTTGTGGATGCTATAATTTTTAGTCGATTGAATAGTCTTTTTGAATAGTCCCTTGTATGTAACAAAAGTCGACGTAAGTTACTTACAGAATTATAACAATATGCTCAAGTTTCGCAACCTCAATATTACACGTATAAATCTTGCCCAGAAATGACTTCATAACTACCTCTTACTTGAAGATTGTATTATGAGATCATAATAGTTGCTCCAGTCAAAAGGATATTCACCCGTTTCTTTCCACTGCTGAAGTAGTTTAATGTTGGGTTCTGCATAATCTGCCATGACTATGTCTGTAAAATTGTCTCCAACTGAAAGCACATAGGCCAAAGTAGGGCCACATCCGAAATCCAACAGCCTGCTACCTGGTAACCCTTCTCCTGTTTGCATACAATTACTATTGTCAGCAAAATTCGGACATTTCAAAGTATGTGCTAGAATGTCAAAAATAATTTGTGATATTCTAATAGTTAGTAGTTTTACGAGGGCGAAATGCCATTTATTTTCGACACCCCTCTACATTGTGATGGTTCGACACAGGATTTCAACATTAAGCTTGAACATTTACTAAGATTGTCACAAAACTTAAATTTTATTTTAAATATAGCAATCATTTATTATCTGCTTACTTCCAGTCTTTAGCCATAATGCGAGGAACTGATTACCATGAAAACCCTACAAGGGCTAGAGAAACATGCACGTCCACCTAACTTACATTTCATATTTCCAAATCGTTCTTTGGCGTATGTCATTTTTTCTTTAGTTAATAATCTTCCAAATCATGTAACTGATAAAGTTTATACTTATGGTTACAAATCCTTCACCAAGTAAATTATTTTTCCATAATACTTATTCTGATATTTGTATACTTGATGTATACGCACTTTATTTAAGTAGTCGTTAATTAAGTTGATCCCATGTGTGCTATATTATTATTTCACTTCAGGTTATGTATGTTCATACTTCAATCGGTAAAATCCTATAGAGTAACAGTATTGATAGTTAACATCCGGTATGAAAAATTGTTCATTGATCATCATTGTTTCGTCATCGTTTGTCCCCATCTATCAAACAATTGTATTCTGTTGTACGCTATTTATGTTAATGGTCAGGGTGGCCCGTACGGTTTGCGACTTTTTGTCATGTATGGGTCTCTCAGTCCCACATCTGTACGTAAACCATGTATAATGTTTCCAAGTTGTAGATTTGTGATGTTGGTTAAATAAAAAATAAAAAAAATAAATGAAAATAGCCTTAACTAAAATCTCACTAGTAAAAATAAGGATTATATTAAATGCACACAAACACATGTAATAAAAAGCACACGATTACAGAGCTATAATTACATTTACGCGATTATCACGTAATATTTACATTAATATACAATCAATAAACAAGTTAATTAAAGTTTATAAGTTTAAATAATAAAATCATTAGGTATACGGAATAAAATTGAGCTCCATAAAGTAGAATGAATATATGTATCACATTCTAAATAGATTTGATATACAAATTAAAACGAATAAAAAGTCGACACTTGCGCATACGTACGTCAAAATTAACTATACATATATCGAAATAGTCTTCGTACCTTGGTGAAAGACTTCTCGGTATTTTGCAAATACATTTTCATATTCGTTTAAGTACTCAACAAAGTGTTCATTTAAATAAGCAACGCTGTCAAAGTTTTCACAGTCAGCCATGATGAAACTCACAGTGCACTATGCACTTTCGTCTATGTTTTTTACACTTCGGATATGAGCAAATACAGCTTACTTAAGCAGCCTAATCAAATATTGAACGCGAGCGTATTTTATGTTTTTTTTGCGTAATGTTTTCTTTTTTGTCTGTATTCCATTAGGATTAGGTATCGTACTATAGGGGCTTGGAATGATATTGCAAATATGAGGAATGATATTACAAAAAGAACGAAAAAACTCAAGTTCATTGTGTCAAGTAAACTATAACGTTTGTTTCTTCTACAGTCAGAACGGTAATACATTTGTCAAATTAAACAGTATAAAAACTTACAAGATCCCAATGATCTTCCAAACGCGTTGACTGCATCTTGTCTGCATACTAGCCATTGTTTTACTCACATAAATCAGGGAGAGATGGGTAGGACATCTTCTAAGATTACCAAATGAAGCACCAATAAGAATCGCCTTAAAGAAAGCCTTAAACTTTGCAAAAAACTACCTGGTAAACCTACGACTTGGGTAGCTAAGATAACTAAAAATTTTCAACAACTTCAACCATATCCATCTTTAGGAGTAGAAGAACTTACGCTGTCAGTTGCAGATAGAAGTGGGTGGAACGCTCTGATAAATGTTGATACCTCAATGCCTACAATATTTAAGATTTTGAGGAATGAGATTTTGAAGAAAGAAAAAGTCAGGTAGGATGGCAATGCCAAGCCAAACGCATGGTTCAAATGGCAGCACCGTCCAATAGTATATTCGCGATGCTGGCTGTTACACATAATACTGTGTTTATTCTGGGAACAGTTCTAAAAAATTGGGCTCGAGTCGCAGCAGACGTGCAAAATTTCCAGACTTTTTCCCGTTTAGTACATTGTTTTTCGCATTTATGTGATTTTCAATTGTTATCTGCGTTTTGTAAGGTGCCTTTATATTTAATTCTTTGATGAAGCATTAATGAGTTTTGTGAGTTTGTTTTGTTGAACTTTTGACTAGCAGGAATTTAAAGCAGACAATAGATATACTTATCCATGCAATAAGTCTTTTCACACTTTCAGCGATTGATGGTGTTCGTGAAAGGTCAAGGGTTAAATGAACTAGACAACGCAGTCGTGTACACTTTACAACGCCTTGCAGCCCATGCTATTGCAATAGTAACATTTTTAACAGCTAACAAGAATCTTACCTGGTTTATTTTTTCTTGTTCCCAAGCAAGATTCTACTAGTAAATCACTCTACGTATAAACTAGTATGTACTTAAATCCACGTAAAACAACTAAAGTTATTCAACTGATACAACAGACGGCTTTGCTTACAAACATGTCATATGATGGTTGTAGTTAAGACTCGTTGCTGGGGTCCGCTTAACCCTTGACTTACAGTAACTGCGCGTGAGTATAGCGAAACGGTGAAAAGCTTCAGCATAATTATGTTGTTCTAATTTAGTTGCTGTAGTGACTAGATAATATTTGCCATCACAAAAATCTGTAGCCTACGTTGAAAGTTGAGTGGTCTCTTTCTTCACATCAGTCATTCCAGTGGCATCTAGAACATCAAGAATCAACTCTTTATCAACTGACATGCAGTGCAGCCTCTTCTTACCGTCTTTCCAAAAACTTTCCTTGCATGTTTGTAGCCATTACGATTATGGTTTAAGCAGTGTCATTACGTTTTTTATGCACTTTTTATACTCGACGCGAGTTTTAGGGACGACCTCTATGGCAAAATTGAAAATGAAAACATCGAAAGTACCCCGGTGAGAAGGAGTTACTGGATCACTATAAAAATAAAAATAATAACAATAAAAATGCAAAATTAGCTAGCATTTGTTTCCAATCGAGATCCTTCTTGCATGCTTCTCCCTGGATTCGAACCAGGGACTCTTCAAAGGCAGAGATGGACATAGACTCAATGTCTCATATTGACTTGATCTTTCGTTAGGGATAATGCGGCAGAACATCTTTGTTGGTTCAGTGGTTCACTTTAGAGTACTAGCCTTGTTAATGAGCCAGTTCCGGTCTCGCCACTACTACACACATTGAGTAGGCCCTGCCGTTAAATCCTGGATCCCGACTTGCAGTGTGCAAAGTGTTTAAAAAAAAGTCATAACTTTTTGCACTTATTTTTGGTGTCGTTTTCAGATGTTCACTCAAAATTTAATGATTATGATAAATCTTTTATTATATATCTCTGCTATTTTATAGGCACTACGCTTTTCGTAATGATTTGTTTATGTTTTGCAATTATGCTTTTCATAAATTCTTTGTATAAAAACTCTAATAGAGACAAGCTTAAACCACGTTTACCAGATATACATATGCGACTTCGCGGGTGTTTAAACCTTGTCATCCAAGTTAGTTAAATTAAAATGGTTTAAATTTTAGTGGAGTGCTGTATGTCCATTTTGGGTTTATATGCTGCAGTCAAGTGCGTTATATTGGTCATGCATACTACAATAGCAAACTGTGCATATGCCCGTGGGTACTGCAAGTAAAACAGTTACTACGAAATGTCAGCAAAGCATCCGATAGGTAAGGAAATATTCCCATCTAGCCAGCCAGCCTGCCGGTAAATTACAGTTAACCTTTGTTGTAACAGTTAAGCAATAAATGGAAATTTTCTGCCATTACCATTTTAGATTTGCATATTGAAAACAGCAATAAGTAAGCATTAATGGAAACTTTTATTTAACATAGCCTTTAAATGACCAATAATTCAGCTGCTTATTTGATGGCACGTTTGACATACAAAGTATGACATCATCGAAGTGGACTATAAGCTACATAATGCTGTGTATGTATATCAGCACAATTGTTCCGCAGGAGTTTTAGACATGCAGAAGAAAAATTTTCGGGTTCTCGTTTGTGTTTTCTTTATTGAGATCTTGTTAATTGTTCCCACCAACTCGAAATGTCACTTGAAAGGTGCAGAATACAGAAATGGTGAAAGAATGCCTGATCCCGATCCATGCAATCAGTGTTTCTGTGATGAGATCACAATGAATTGCAAGAGAATAGTCTGCAACAAACCTAAAGTTCAACTTGATGCATGCGAACTGAGAACAAAGCCAGGATTTTGCTGTCCAACTGAATATGTGTGCCCGTGTAAGTAAACATTATTTTGCATAATAATGGCTAGTAATAATTAAATATAACACATCGTGAAATTTGCATTCATCGTGAAAGGTTAAAAATAAAAGCCAGCCTCACCAACAATTTTAGCAAAAGTTTGAAGAACACGTGTTGAAAAGACATTTCCTTTCCTTTTGTAAACTAGTTAAGTAATTATATAAAAAATTTAATGGCTTTACTTACCCCAATTGCTGCATTGATGACATTTAGGCAGGAAACTATAATACCTCGTTTTACAGGCAAGAAGTCATTGCTAGCCGTTTCTGTCTACTTCGGGGTCGGGAACTCGGGGTATTTTGCACACGTGTAACACAAAAACAAACTTCTGCAGGGTGTGTGTGTGTGTGTATGCGCGCGCGTGCGTGCGTGCGTGCGTCAGGCAGGCAGGCAGGCAGGCAGGCAGGCAGGCAGACAGGCAGGCAGACAGACAGGCAGAGAGACAGACAGAGAGACAGGCAGAGAGACAGGCAGAGAGACAGGCAGAGAGACAGACAGACGGACAGAGAGACAGACAGAGAGACAGACAGAGAGACAGACAGAGAGACAGAGAGACAGAGAAACACAGAGACAGAGAGACACAGAGACAGAGAGACAGAGAGACACAGAGACAGAGAGACACAGAGACAGAGAGACACAGAGACACAGAGACAGAGAGAGACAGAGAGAGAGAGAGAGAGAGACAGAGAGAGAGACAGAGAGAGAGACAGAGACAGAGAGAGAGAGACAGAGAGAGAGAGAGAGAGAGAGAGAGAGACAGAGGGAGAGAGAGAGAGAGAGAGACAGAGAGAGAGAGAGATCACTTAATGCATTTTTGTTTTTCTTTCTCTAATTTGAAATTTACTATTAATCTGGGCAGCACCAGCACACGATTTTCCTTCTGGTGCTGTCCAGAAGCAAACCAGTAGCCTCAATAAAAACTATATATTACCTTTACTGTGTCAACATTTGTATTAATTTCATGCTTTCTGTGTAAATTATCATTGTAAATTTGTGTGCTTATGGTAAATCTAGCAATAAATTCAATATATAAAAATCATTTAATAATGCTTCTCGCACAAACCTGCTGTGGCGTCATTCACAATACGCAGCCGAAGTTTGACGAATGTATACACAGTAAATGTTCAAAATGATGAAATCTGACAAATTTTATGAATTAATTCATGTAGTTGGCTTGCGCGCATAAAAAACTGGGGTATTCGACTTAATTATTTATTTTCTGCTCAAGTTGTTGGCTTTTATAATTATAAAAATTACTGGGCATGTATTTTAAAGTAGAGTTCCTTGCCAAGAGTCAGTAGGGCATTTACTCTTGTGAGTAAGAAATTCCCAAGGTTGTAGTCCTGGCTGATAAACATACAGTGTTTGGGCATTTTTCAGCTAATTAATACTCATCACATTAATCTAATTAATTGTGAAATATAATAATTTACTTAACGTCTGATTTTATGTGTGACAAAATGATTTTGCTTCTTAGAACAATTAACATTAAAACTATATTAAACTGTATAATTGCTAACACAAATTGGCTAAAGGTGTTTGTAATGCTAATATACGTTCAGAAGTGATAACAATTCTTATTTTCAGCAAATTTTAAATCTTAATTTTTCATTGCCAGCAATATGTTCTTCCATAGTAGAGAAATATCTTATGAAGTTTAAATATTTTCATATAAATACCCTCAGTATTAGAGGGTACAGTAATGCATGTGTAATGTATGTAAGCAAAATGGTATATTATGGTGTTTGCTACATAGAAACATTGGCATAGTGTAAAAACCAAGAAAATGGGAATTCATCAAGACCATAAATAATTGAATTTGTTCAGCTTCAGACTGCAAAAAAGACGAATTTGACTGCATGACCCGAGGTTCTCTTAAAAACAGATGTATTTCCAAAAACTATTTGTGTGACATGTTTCCTGATTGTACCAATGGCTATGATGAGATTTACTGCACCGTTGATGAAAACGGGAATTGGGGTAAGATTTATAAAAGTTTTTGCACATGATGGTAAGAAGTCTGAAATACTGAGACCTCTCAAATCTTTTTAAAAGGGATTTTCTCAGTTGAGAAATCGATCGTTTGCCAATGAAGTGAACTGTGTTGGTTCCCTTATGTTGGAACTGAGAACGTATTATGCTGAAGATGTAGGCTGATGTTAATAGAAAATTGCACCCCGTCTTAAATTATAATTCAGAACAATCTAATCTGCATATTAAAAAAACATACTATTTTTTCAAGAATGGCTTAACTGAAAATATTATTACCACAGTAATGCTGCAGTTCCCTCATCGGTTCTTGGGTGTTACATTCGCTATTTAGGTGGTTACTAGTACCTGCATCTATGAAACGCGTTGAATAAAAACCAGGCGCAGTACCAAAACAGCCAATCAGATAATTGAAAAGACGCATCAATGTAATGTGTTGAACTACAGTTTAAATAAGTTATCGTGACATTTAACTGCATCTGAAAGCTGCAGTTCGTCAACGTTTTTCCACCCACTAGACTTTTCTTCATTCAAAATGTAAGTGATGTTAAATTCTGGCCTATGAACGCGTTTTAAAGTTTGGAAAATTAAAACTTTTTAAGTGGAATGTAGGCTGCAATGCACAAAGATGGAAACATGCTAGAATTATTTATGGTTGTGCATCTACCATATTATCCAGGTTATACTTCACAAGAGAAGGAAGTAAATTCAGTGTAAACAGAATAGACCTCTTGTTACTCCACGTTAGTTAAAATACTAGGAACTTCGTTTGGAAGTTCTTACTCGGCCCCTCTGCCCGAGCCTCTTTAAGGAACATTATCTTTTTTGTAACACTGTATTAGGATTTCAGTATTCAGAGCAGGACATACTCAACGAGATGTTGGGTGGCTTGACCATAAACTAGTTCATTCTCTCCAAGTTGAGCTAGTAAACTGATAGAGGTCATGCTTGAGGCACGTTCAGGTGTGAATGTGATCTTTCTTTGCTAAGTAAAATGCCAAGGTTTCCTAGTGATACATACTGGCTGGAGCGAGTATCGACTAGACGACTGGTCTAGGCAACCAGACGTTACTCACATGAAAGCTCATACTATGTAAGCTTTCACTCTTCACTTAAAAGGTAGCAGAGGTAAAAAACAAAACAAAAAGGTTAACAGAAACAAAAAGGCATCACGCCAAACGTGTCAAGTACTACAATGTTCACGGATTGATGCAGTATACTATAGATACACATCACTTCCATAGAAACGTTTATGTCCTTTGCAAAAAATTGTTGCAGGAGAAAAGTGCTGACTAAGTGATCATTTTATAAGCTGGTGTTATTTTGGAGGCTTTTCTGTTATCTAGTTCATCGCATTAGACTTGCATACGATAATCTCAAAAACGATGCTAGGTATTTCAGAAATTTCGTCAGAAACGATGGCAATTAGTAGTAGGTCAAAAATAAGAAAACACAATGGTACAGACTGGTCTCTTGTTTCGTCAATCTATTTCAGTTTATTTGGGCAGGATTTATTGTGAATACATAACGAAATATGGTCATTGCAGTAATCTTGTAAAGGCTGATAAAGTAAATAGTCTGTAGTTTTCTTTAATATAATATTATTTAGCAACTTATCTTTTTGTATGTTTCAACAATCTTAGGTTTGCCTTCAACTTTGTCAACTGAAGCAGGAATGGTCTCAGAAGCATCTTCAGGGTCAACTACGCAAACGATGACAGCTACAACTTCAACAGTGTTGCCTACAACAAGTACTAGAACAAGCAGTAAAACGTTTATTATTTAGTAGCCAACGTAATGGTTTTTACTATATTTTACGGGGGGATTATTACGAGATTTTTTACAATGCTTAAAATGTAAATTTTGATATGTTCTCCTTTTTTGAGGATTCACACTACTTTAATTGTCACGTCTTTACAAAAATGATTTTAGACTGAAAATACACTTACAGCTTCTGGCAGCAGCACATTTTTCTTAAATATTGTAGGTTGAAAAGATATCTGTGCGTTATGTCTACCCTCCGAAGGCAGGAGGTCGAAAAAATAGGTACAGAAGTGACTCTGCAGCATGTAGTGTTCTGTAGTGTATCGTTTTCCAGCTTATATACCTGCTCCGTAGCTGGAAATGACTTGAGGCAGTTTGATAAGTGAAACCATTCGTCCACTTACGAAACCAAGCTTGGCATTACTCATCTTTGATCTCTAAGCTGTGACACTATAACTGCTCACTAATGTATATAAATTTCTATTACATATACCTGTAATGGCGTGTCAAAACTTGTAACAAGTTTTGCTAGGCCAAATTCGTTATGAACTACATTTGGTCTGTAGTTGTGTCTCCACTTGACTAAGATCGAGATTATCCTATAGAGTAGCATGGGCTGCAGCTATTCTCCCTGATGCAAGCTTAGGGGAGTGGATCAAGCTGTTCACTGCAACTGTGCTGAAATAATATTATGCGCAATAAATAGTAAAATAGTGGCATTTCTTAAAGAATATTTTTATTGTCGAACAAAAGTCATTCTAGTGTATTCAAAGAATTTGCAATAAGTTTTACTTCAAGCTATGCAAGTGTTGCTAAAATATATTACCAGTAAAATATATTCAAGACAGGAAGAGCCACAATTTCATTATCCTTGGGGGATCCAAAAGGTCTTAATCTAGCACGTCTATAGCCATTGGCTTTTTGTGTTCACCTAAATTAATTACTTCTGTTTTTTTACTTCTTGCACAATTTTAGCTCCATTGTACGCATGTGGTTCAGATGAATTTGACTGTAAGATGCCTCTCTTCTGGTTGCCTGACCCTTACTATAATTGCATTTCAAAGGAATTCCTATGCGACGGCAATTTCAACTGCGCAAATGGACGTGATGAAACTGTAGAAGCGAACTGCAGTAAGTATCTTAGTTATACTTTACGTTCTTCAGATCGAACAGCATGAAATTGCAGCTGCTCATACAAACGTGTTTAATGTCTTACACTGCCGTGACTGCTCATAGTAGTGAAAACACAGATCTTTCCAATAACTGCAAACGCCGGCTTTGCATTAAGGCTAAAGGTTTTCACTGTAAATGTTTTTACACTATTTTCTGCACAGTCTAAACTAGCATTGAGAGTTTGTTGCTAATGTTAATAGAAATTGCACCCCGTCTTAAATTATAATTCGGAACAATCTAATCTGCATATTAAAAAGAAACATAATAATTTTCAAGAATGGCTTACCTGAAAATATTATAACCACAGTAATTCTGCAGTTCCCTCATCGGTTCTTGGGTGTTACATTCGCTATTTAGGTGGTTACTAGTACCTGCATCTATGAAACGCGTTGAATAAAAACCAGGCGCAGTACCAAAACAGCCAATCAGATAATTGAAAAGACGCATCAATGTAATGTGTTGAACTACAGTTTAAATGAGTTATCGTGACATTTAAGTGCATCTGAAAGCTGCAATTCATCAACGTTTTTCCACCCACTAGACTTTTCTTCATTCAAAATGTAAGTGATGTTAAATTCTGGCCTATGAACGCGTTTTAAGCTGATTTCAGTAACTGCACTTCAGAAAGTCTAACTGATTGCAAAAATGTTTAAACGATCAGGTTTGTTTTTTTCTCTATTGTAAAGTAAAATGCATCTCAGCTAGGATATGGCAAGATAAATTCACAGCTAATTATAGAAGAATTATTTATAGGAAAAAAAATAAAACATGTATGCTTCTTTTCTATGGTATTTTCTGCATTGATTTCCAGTTCTGAGATTAACGCCCCTCCCCGGAAGAAGCAAACCTTAGATCTGAAAAGCATACTCAGATTAGTCTTACAGAGTAGTAAGAATAATTATTCAAAATTTGTTATTTATGATGAATCATATGAATATAATATGGGAGTATATCTGTTTTTATTTTTAGCCAAAGAAAATGGATACAAATGGAAGTGATAGGTAACCTATTACCTAATTATATTGATTAACAGTCTTGGCTCTCTCTCAAGTGCTCATCTCCATGTAAATTTAGCTGACTTCATATTTAGTAAATAGTTTCTGTTTTTATTTATTGACTGATGAATTCAAAACGTGGTCTCACTGTCAGAGGCTAACATAGCCTATACGCAATTTTATTTGCTGTAAATGCGTAAGCTGACTGTAAGTAATAAGTAAAGTTTAAAGGAAAGTTTTGTGTAAGAATTGAAGAAGTCACTTAGCATGTTAGAATTATTTTATGTTATCACTAATGTTGTCTCTAAAGCGTAAAGTCAATCTATTCTAACATTGTACAGAAATTTTCAGGTGGGAGAATGGGCGTTTTCCATTGATAAGTGAATTGACAAAATTGTTTTAGAGGTCGAAAAGCTGCACGTGGTACTGCTGAAATAGATACCTTCTTCATATCATGTTATGCCAGTGTATTACGAGAACTGAAGCACTAAAACGGAAAACACACTAAACAGCAAATGTGCGTACAACTTTTTGACTAGATTAAATGATTTATAATCAATCAGGTGTTGGAAAGAAATCGCTATCACATTGAAATATATAAATATTGTAATCAATTGTCACAAGTGAATGTTTTTTTTTTTGATTATGTAACTTTCTTGGCATTCGTGATAAGGTTTAGACATTCCACAATTAAATTGCATCAAAATCATTGGCAACTTTATTAAACACTAAACAATCTCAACAACCAATACTACAGCCAGGTCATCCTGCTCGACTTTTGCAATGTTTTGTTTAAAACTGGTACATTCTGACCAGTTATGGTAATGTTCACTCAAAAATCCGTCCAAATAAAAATAGAGGGTATAAAAATTACAAAAAAATAATTTTGTGATAATGAAATATGACATTAAATTGTAAACTGACGGCGATGTAAAGCCAAATAAAGCGAAAAAATCAAGCCAAAAAAATAAGGTTATGTCACTCCAACAAAATTCATTCTCTGACTAATTAATGTAAGCAGTAAGAGAAACCTTTGAACAAACATGAACAACACTGTAAGCTAGCAGGTAAGAGAGACAAATTAATCTATATATATATATATATATATATAGATATATATATATATATCACTATTTCACTACTAAAAATAAAGATTAAATTAATCGCACACAGACACATAATCTATGTATTATATAGGAGACTTGTATCAGCAGTAACCCTGTATAAAACATGTAAATTTAAATTCCCGCAATGACCGTTAGCGCAGGCATTTTGACGACAGGTCATCAAACACTCTCAAACTTATAATCTCATACACATTCACTTGCTCACACTCACATACAATGCAGTCAATTCATGCGCCGTGTTTGCACACATATTGTCTACATACACATACAAATGAGCAACAAGCACACGCACAAAACTAGATATACAAACACTTACTCATACACCCACACACGATGTTATCAGTCATTCTATCATGCACGCAATCACATTTATTATTTTAATTGTGCGAGTATATACTAAAGATATGTTTCTTCAATTTTTTTTGAAAGATGTGAATCGAGTTAGCAAGTTTTAAGCCATTGGGTAGCGAATTCCAAGTTCTTGGCCCAGTATTAGAAATGAATTATTTTCCATCATCGGTTCTTAACCGAATATTGATTAAGTCGATTGATGTCTTTATTGTTTATTTTAATAGGATTTTCCAAAAACGTGGGAAAAAGTTGAAAGTGAGTGTTAAACATAAAAATTGAAACCTTATAATGTACTAAATCATCAAATTGTCAAATTTTACAGTTTAAAAAAGCGGCTGTTATAAATTTCTAAAATGTTCAGCGAGGTTACATACAATTTGGATAAATTTTCTTTGCAGTTTTTTAAGATTCTTTTAAGATACTAGTGGGGTAAGTTAAATCCCAAATGACAACTGAATAACTTAAATAAGGAAGTACTACTGAATTATATAGTAGCAGATAGAATTTGTCTTGTTAGGGAAATAATTCCAATATTTTTGTAATTTTTGCGCTAATCAAAATTAATATGAAGATTCGAGCTCAAATTTCCATTAATTATCACCCCAAGAAACATTATTAATTTTGGAAAACACGCTCAATGTAAGTGTTACCAATTATAAGCTGTATACTTGTTGGAAGAAGTTTTTAGAAGTAATATAATCATTAGAAATACGGAACAGAGTTGACCAACAAAATAGAATGAATATATGTATCACATTCTAAAATAGATTTGATGTACAAATTAGAACGATTAAAAGTCGACTGCTAAAGGAAAAATACAAACTTGAACATAAGTACGTCAAAATTAACTATATAGATAGTTAAACATATATATATATATATATATATATGTGTGTAGAAATAGTCTACAGATTTTGGTGAAAGACCTCTCTGTATTTTGCAATTGCATTTTCATATTCGTTTAAGTACTCAACAAAGTGTTCGTTTAAATAAGCGACGCTGTCAGAGTTTTCGTAGTCAGCCATGATGACACCCACAGTGCACTATGCATTCTCGTCGATGTTTTTTAGATTTCAGATATGAACAATATGAACAAATACAGCTTAATAAAGTAACATAATCAATATTGAACTTGATCTTACCCCAATGTATGCGTTTTGTATGTTTTTTGCATGCGTATGGTTAGGTTAAGTAAATATCGTATCCTGCTGCTGTGTTTTTTCTGCAAACAGCTCTGCAAAGATTGGCTTCGAGGTGCAAAAATTTCGGTCTGTGCAGTTTAGTATTTTTGTTTATTTATATGACTTCCAATTGTGCACTCGTATTATTTGCTGTACGTTTTGTAAGGTTCTCTGATATTTATTTCTTGGTTGAACCAGTAATGCGTTTTGTAAACTTGTTTTGTTGAATTTCTGACTTGCACGAACTTAAAGCAAGCAATAACAAACAATAAACAACCTATGCAATTTGCAAATAAGAACAAACAATAAACAACCCATGCAATTTTCAAATTCTTCATAGCAAGATCGTCATCCTCTTGTTAAATACCCTCAGTATTAATGATTTTTTAAAAAAATTGGTAGTAAATAGCTTATATTATTAGCTGTTTAACAAACAAAATAAATAATCTACAAAACAATATGCAATATTACTAACAAGAGAAAAGAACTCTGCAAGCAGGAACCGCTCATTAACTTATTAGTATTAAATTAATTCATTAGTATTAAATCTACAATTGAGGTTGTCAATTGTGACAGGACAAAGAACAACATATCTGATTTCTAAGGATAAGTTTTCAAGACAATGTTATCAGACGACAACAGCGCTATCATAGCCACGTTTTGGTCCTGTGCAGGCCCAAAGTCTATTCTGTTTCTCAGAAATTACTTCAGTTTTATTAACAAAGTGTAGAACTAGAAGTTACTCCACGTTTCAGCAAATGTTGTTACGATTTAGTTGCTGTAATGACTAGATAATATTTGCCATCAGAAAAATCCAAAGCCCATGGTGAAAGTTGTGTGGTCTGTACCTTGACTTCAGTCATCCCAGCGCCATGTAGAGCATCAAGGACACTGTCAATAGCATCAAGAACACTGTCTGTAGCATCAACTGGCATGCAGTGCAGCCTCTTTCTAGCGACATCACAAAAATCTTCCATGCATACTGTCGTCAATACTAATTTGCTGCACGATTTAAACAGCGTCATTACTTTTTTTTAAGTATTGTTTATACTCAGCGGGGGTTTTACAGGCGACTTTTAAGGCAAAATTGGAAACGACAACGTCAAAAGCGCCCCGGTGAGGAGTTACTGGATCATGTTTACGTAAGAAATGCTGTTAAAGTTTTCACAGCTTGCCATGATGAAAATAAAGCAGCCCATGTGGGAAGTATACTGCTTGCTGGTTAGGACGTTACCTTTGTTTGTACATAAAGTAATGCAATATCACCATTACTACAATGGAATCCTGACATTGTAGAAAAATTCTCGGTCTATTGTTTGTCTGTTTTTCTTGCAAAACTAGCAAAACAAATGGGTGAACATTTTTTACATAACTCAGCGTCCTACAATCCAGTGTTTGATGTCAGAAGGAAAATGGAACGTAGTAGTAAGACGATTTCCTGACACATTATCGAGCCTGGCGCCTAGGATAAGCCACTGAACCAGCAGAGGCATTTCAGTCCAATTCAGATGTGTACACAATACAGCCTTCCTCCACGAAATCAGCAGCCAAAATCAGCACGGCAAGTGAAACCGCCCAGAGACAGAATCGAAGTGGTTCATAGTATCACTACAACTGAAGTCAGTAATACTGTTACTGTTGTCAGTACCCTTAAGTTAACATGACTGGGTGTAATTATATAAGATGGCGGCTGAATACTGACAAATTGCAAAAACAAACACGTCATAACTTCACTTCACTTCCTTCTCTTTTTAGTTTTTTTATTACATTTATTCACTAAGATTGTTTGCCACCAAAAAAACAAAAACAACCAAACATTTAACATTCTAGTAAATAATAAAATGATAGTAAAAATTGGTTAAGTGCCTAGCTGGAGAAAATACTTCTTCAACCTTCACAATCATTTAATAATGTTCTTTTTAACATACAAGGTCATAAATAAGTGGTTAGACAAAGTTGAAGAAATTATGACTTGGAAAGTTATTTCTCTAAGTTAAATAATAATATTAAAGTTGACCAAGGTTTAAGGCTAAGTCTAAGAGCCCGAGTTCAATTCTTAATGGAGTCAAGGTTTGAATGAATGAATGAAGGTTGTGTGAATCGCCTACACGAAATGCTAATTCAATCAATGTTTGTTAGCACAGGTTTCTAGCTCTGCCCGCAAAATAATTACAACTAAATTTTCCACAACATACGTACATATAAATGTATATAATTATACACATATGTAATAACTTATTTATGGCCTTGCGAGAGGCAATCTATGTGAGGACGACAATTACGACAGGATCAGAACACATAATTTTTAAGTATTAGTTTCTAAGATAATGAACCAATAGAGTCACGTTCTGATTCTAGACAGGCTGTTCAGCAGATATTACTCTGGCTTGCTTAAGAAAGTGTAGAACTAGATTTTATGCCAATTTGCTGTTCTTGTAACAAAACTTAATGTTTTTACAATTTAGTTGCTGTAATGACTAGATAATATTTGCCGTCACAAAAATCTGCAGCCCACGCTGAAAGGTGAGTGGTCTCTGTCTTCACATCAGTCATTCCAGCGCCATCTAGAGCACCAAGAACCAACTCTTTATCAACTGGCATGCAGTGCAGCCTCTTCCCACCGACATCCCAAAAACTTTCGTCGCATACTGTCGTCATTACCAATTTGCCACCTGGTTTAAGCAGCGTCATTACGTTTTTTATGCACTGTTTATAATCGGCGCGAGTTTTAGGGGCGACCTCTATGGCAAAATTGGAAATGAGAACGTCGAAAGTGCCCCGGTGAGAAGGAGTTACCGGATCACTCCTGTTGGCATCACATTGCAGGATTTCCTTTACATGGTTTCTCACTTGCTTCAGACGTGTTTCGTATTTTTCCTCCAGTTCACTGAATTTGTAAAAAAATTATTTAAATTAAAATAGTTTAAATTTTAGTGGAGTGTTGTATGTGCATTTTGGGTTTGTATGCTGCAGTCAAGTGCGTTAGTGTAATCAGACATACTGGGCGTGTACGACAAACACTGCAAGTAAAACAATTCCTACGAAATTTCAGCAAAGCATTCGATAGGTAATGACAGAAATCATCGTGAAATTTTCTCAGTTGGCAAACAGTTTATTCTTCTGTTTACTCATTTATTCATTCTTTCGTCTTCCTATTTGTTAGTAAACTAGGGTAACGCTTTAGATCATTTTTACAAATATTTGACCCATATTTGAGTTAATAGGACAAGATTTGTTCCCCATCTCTGTCAAAGATGCTCCTATTATTTACTGAAAGAGTTACGTTGAGTTGGTAGAGATAATCTTAGTTACCGAAAACGATATTTCAGTTGCATATATTTATAGGTACAAAAATACACGTCAAACGACTTATGCAAGACCAATTTAAACGGATTACGTAAACACTAACATTCAATTTTAAACAACATTTTTTAAAGCCGCTCAGGCTAAACTTTATGAATATAATAGTTAAAATGGTCTAGCAACTATCAACCTAAATAAGCACTATTTTCTTCTGTAAAATAGCATTCGATAACCTCCTGCTGTGTATATATATTACAGAAGTCGATATGTTACATTCCCACGTTATAGAACAACGCCAAATTTCAATTTGAAACAATAGATTTCCGCTAGATAATTTAACTATGTTTTACTGTGAGCAGGTGCCAGGGGCTTCATAACCTAGAAACCTTTCACATATTTGTCTGACTGTGTTTTACTATGAGCAGGTGCCAGGGGCTTCATAACCTAGAAACCTTTCACATATTTGTCGTAGCTCTTTTTATAAGCTAGATTGTTACACCTCAAGTGAAATACCACGTGCAAAAAACATGCAACATGTTTATACCTTTTATTCGAAGATTGTATGATGAGATCATAATAGTTGCTCCAGTCAAAATGATATTCTCCTGTTTCTTTCCATTTTTGCAAAACTCTGACGTTTGATTCTGCATAATCTGCCATGACAATATCGGTGAAATTGTCACTCACAGCCAGCACGTAGGCCAAAGTAGGGCCACATCCGAAGTCCAAAAGTCTGCTACCTGGCAACCCATCTCCTGTTTGCATACAATTACTATTATTGTTGTTGTTGTGGTGGTGGTGGTGGTTTATTGTTACTTACTTTTGCTGCTGCTGCAACTGCAACTGCTACTGCTGCTGCTATTGCCACTGCTACTGCTACAACAACAACAACAACAACAACAATAACAACAACAAAAACTACTACTACTACCACTACCACTACCACTACCACTACCACTACCACTACCACTACCACTACCACTACCACTACCACTACCACTACCACTACCACTACCACTACCACTACCACTACCACTACCACTACCACTACCACTACCACTACCACTACCACTACCACTACCACTACCACTACCACTACCACTACCACTACCACTACTACTACTACTACTGCTACTACTACTACTACTACTACTACTATTATTATTATTATTATTACCAATAAAATTAATGCACTTGAAATGTGTACTAGAACTTCAAAAATAATTTATAACACGTCGTATAGTTCTTAAAATTCTGCGTGGAAATCGAAATTTGTTGAGTTAATTTGATTTGGTCTCCTATCTTGAACTTCTTTTAGCTGTTTTCATCATCATTGTCATTATTATCATCATTGCTATCATTACATATAAAGCGTTTTTATTTAACCACATAGACAAACAAGAGTGCATCTGAATGAAATATAACTGTATAGCCAGCATTACGCCACTTCATACCGGTTGCTTTGGGGGCGAGAACCTAGGACCAGAATCATCAATGATCTTACGAAACGGATCATTTATACGATCGTTGCAAAATTAAGTGGTATTTATCAAGCTTCTCAATTTTCTCGTTCTCAGCATAATTTACTGAATCCTTGTAATGCGTTTTTGTTGTAGTAAACAGTCATCGTTTTAGTGAATTAATTTTGTTAACACTGTCTTTTTGTATATAATTATGTAAATAGCGTCTCCTCTTTTATGTGTGTTTTTGTAGTTGTAGGCCCTTTGCTCTGTTTTATTGGAATTTTAGTAATTGTAGTCTTATGTGCAGTCTTAACGTCTTATACATGTGTGTTTTATTTAGCTTATGCGTGTATTTTATATGGATTTTAAGTCTGAAATAAAAGTGAGAATTGAATTGAACTTTCGTAGGATGTTTTGCAAAGTTTCATTAGCACGCTTGACAAAAGTACCTAGGATTTTCTCTTATAAATTTGATACGTTTTGCGTAAGATCGTTTTTACAAATGTTCCTGCGAACTCGTTGATAAATCAAACCTCACCCTAGTAATTATCTGCTATTTCATTATTGTACACAACATTATCATTAACTTATCATCATTGCGTACTGTTAGACAGCTAGTGACTGACTCAAACATCTAACTTACCTTGGTGAAAGACTTCTCGGTATTTTGTAAACACGTTTTCGTAAAAGTCTCTTAACACAAAATATTCGTTTAAGTAAGCGGTGCTGTCAAAGTTTTCACAGCTAGCCATGATGAAAATAGCACAGCCCGAGAGCAAAATGTATTGCGAGCTTTTCAGGCCTTTCAACTTTGCTCGTATGTACAGTAACGCAGTATCACTAAGAGTGGGATAGAACCCTGACCTTGTAGAGATTTTTCCGGTCTACTGCTTGTTTGTCTCTCCTATTGCTAGTAAAATACTCGCTTTTTTCATTTTCACGTTTTATGGTGGCCATTTTTTAAGTTTAATATAGTGTCCTACAACCTGGAGTCCGGTATTCGATATCCTGATCTACTCCTAGTGAAGTGTAGTGACCAGGCCGGGGCCTGTCTCATTATCAAGCCTATCGTCTAAGATGAGCCATGAGCCAGCAGAGGTATTTCTGTTATGGCTGGATATGTACACAATATGTCCTTCTACGAGGTGAACAGCCACAATCAGCATGGCGAATGAAACTGCCAAGTATGAATTTAATTGGCTCAAAATATTTTACAGCTTTTAACTATAGTCGTAATACTGTTATTGTTGTCAGTACCGTTAAGCTACCGTGATTGAAGTAACTGTATAAGATGGTGGCTGAATAGAGACAAATTGCAAAAACAAACGTGTCATAACTTGACTTCCTTGTTTTTAATTTCTTTTCATTACATTTATACACTAAGATTGTCTGCCAGCTAAGCAACAAAAACAACAAACTGTGTAACAGCCTAGTAAAATATCACATTTTGTGAGGAACATTGTTTTATCTCACAAGCCGGAATCCAGTATTAAACGTCAATTTTATTCAAAATAGAACGTAATACCGAGACCATTTCCTGACTTATTATGAAGCCTCTCGTCTAGGATGAGCCACTAAACCATTAAAGGTTTTCAGTTCCATTCAGATGTGTAAACAATACGTAATTCGTCTACCTGGTAAACAACCAGGAACAGCATGGCGCGTGAAACCGTCTAGAGCGAGAATCGAAGCGGTTCAAAATATTTTATAATTTTTCACTGAAGTCAGAATTACTGTTACTGCGGTTAGTACCATTAAAGAGCTATGATGATTGGGGTAACTGTATAAAATGGTGGCTGAATAGTGACAATAGTGTCATAACTTCATTTCATTCTTTTTATTTTCTTTTCATTGCATTTATTTACCATCACCTAACCAAACAAAAACAATAAAATATTTAACGTTCCAGCAAACAACAGCATGAATAACATAATAGAGAACACGATAGAATATAATGACAGAAAAAAATATGTCACGTGCCAGGCAAGAGAAAAATTTTCAACTTTAATGAAATCATTAATGTTCTTTTAACTCTCCTTGCCCAAAATAAATGAATAAACAAAGTTGAAAAAAATCAGCACATAGTTCAAAAGTATTGCCTTTCCGATCTCCTAATAAGTGACATCTTATAAATAATTTCGGTGGTATATCGATATATATAAATGTCGTCTCATTGGTTCGTTGATGGTTTATTTTTCGAGGAGCCATCGGGCGGAACGGGGGACGAGAAACCTTCAAAAATCCCCCTTTTTACCATTTTTTCGCAAAACGTATACCACTTATTTCTAGAGAATTTGTTGCGAGGCGAATTTTTTTCAGTGGAAGTAGAATGTTACATAACGTCCATAGGCACCACATCTCTGTCTAAATAGCCTTCCATTTTTGCAACGTCTGACAGTACTTCCACCAGATCCTTTTCACCTTCATTTATTGCGATATCAAGTAGCCCATACTTTACTGACTCCACGTAGAGAGAATACAAACTATCTTCTGGAACTGCCCGGCTGGTGGCGCTGTCTAGTACCACTACTTCCTCGTCGTCACTGTCATGATCACTCGCTTCTCCCTTTCTTAACTGTCTGGCTAATGCGGCTCTGGCTTCTTGTGATCTTCTACGGAGTGCCACCTGTTCGCTCTCCGGCAGCTTCTCAATGCCTATGAGTGATAAAAGTAAAACAATTGCATTAGTGTAATCATCCAGGGGCCACGCTATTAAATGTAAGAGATATTTACTTTTGAACTACACAATTTAATTACTTTTTACTTTTGAACTACACCCTTTAGGTACTTTCGAACTATACCCTTTAGGTCCTTTGGAACTATTCCTTTTAATTACTTTTGTACTATACCCTTTAGGTACTTTGAAATATTCCTTCTAGTTACTTTTTAACTACACCCTTTAGTTACTTTGGAAGTATTCTTTTTAGTTATTTTTGAACTATTAATTAAAATTATAAATTAAATACACACCGAACATTGCACAAGAATTCTACCGCGAAGACGTGCAATTTAGAGTTAGGAAATCACAGCTTTGAGACCAAGGACAGCCTAAAGTGTGACTGAAATTGAAACTAAATATGAGAATAAAAATGCAAACTGTGGCTTGAATATTAAAGTCTATAAAGCGTGGCATCAACAAGATGTCTGACATTTGAAGACTCTAACCTTTCTCAAGCCAGGCAATTTCTCTGTTTATTGTTTGTGTCATTTCCTCCTGGTCTAGCTGTAAAGACTGCTGGAAAAGCTGCAGTTCCTCTTCCTAAAAAAAGAATAAACTTACATTACATACTTAACTCCATCAAATACATCTAATATTATTGCATAATTAAGTAATAATTAATCCTGCATTGCCTGGGCACACAACGACGGATTTAGCAGTGACATTTATTGCACATCCAAAGAAAATGGGCCTCAACTGAGTGCTATAAAGAAGGTAAAATTAGCAATCCATGGCCCGGCCCACGTATAAGACAAGTCGCAATTACAGGAAACCAATTAAAGACACTAGGCCTATAATTATTATAATCTTAAAGTCAAAATATTTATTAATGATGTTAAAAACACACAATTAATGGAATTTTGATACCAAACATGAAACACGGGTGTATTAAACTTAAAACAGGTGTGTTTCAAGTTTGGTATCAAAATTTAATTAACTGTGGGTTTGTAACATTATTAAGCCCACAAGGTATGTCTAATTACCAGTAATTAATATTTACTTCGATACATACAGCTGACGATGATTCGCTTATTGTACGACGCCCAGTTTCGTGGTCTGCAGTCGTACGTAAAATGTTAATGGCTTCATTAAGGTTGGTGCGAAGTTCACCAAGACGCGTCCTGAAATTAAATCAGCAACCATAATCATCATCGATCGGTGCATGTATGATCATTGATCATCGATGCTGTCCTTCTATTTAAGTGCACTGCTTTCAAGGTGATTTTCCAAAACCACAGCTTACATGTATATTGCCATGTAAACCACAGTTACACCAAAAAGTGTGCGCATGTTTAGGAAAAGAGTGCTTACGAACGCAAACACAGTGTGCTGATTGGTTAGCAAGGAAAAAATCGTATGCCTTTTTTGAAAGTATGCTTAAAAAGTTTAATAGTGTATGGCACGTTTTGGATCCCTCCAGTATAACCCCAACTTCAATACTTACTCAGTGTCGCCCACGGAGACAATCCGCCTTATCCAAGAGTAATTGCCAATTTTTTCCAAGAAAGCCAAATATTCTAAAACAAGGGAAAATATTTAGTCGAATTTGCAAAACCACAAGTAGACATATACTAAGTTGGAAGTTTAAGCTCTGTAACGGAGCAATGGTTCAATAGTATACGGACAAATAGGGCCTAACTGCTACTACAAGTGAATGGGAGAGAAGATAGAGAACGGACCAGAAAATCATTTAATCAGCTTTTATTATGTTAAATAGAACATGATCACAATACAGTGCATATAGAACAAAACATTGGTTTTCTAAAAGGAGCATTTCGACAAGACACTGTTGCACTACTGAGTGAAACGTTCCTACAAAACTAACGAGCCACAAACATACTAAATATAAGTTACACTAATAATAACAATAGCAATAATAATAAAGCCGGTGAATATTTGCAATGATCGTGTAGAGTGTAAAACGCAGGAAAACGAACATACCTTTAATTACCACCTGACAGTTTTTCAAAGCGTCGTGGTGCAGACATTCTGTCGAACCTGTCTCCTCTAAATATTTAAACAGCGGCTGTACTGAAATTACCAGACGAGTCGTTGCTTCGCAACTTCTTTTGTAAGTTTTAACCTGCAAAAACGGTCTTACTACTGTCAATGCGTTCGGAATCAATCCTGCAAACCTTTGTTCATTGAAGGTCAGTTACTACATTAAGCCTCACTTATTGCTACTTCAACGGAAGATGTTCTCAGGACCTGGTGTAGTTTTTTCCCTCGCGGTTCTTCTCTGTGGAATTTTTTACCAGAGAATTGCTTTTGTCTGAACTACGACCTCATTCCAGTCAAGAAGCAGATTAGTAGATGCCTCCTATCATTTCTATGATTTCTACTTCCCTGGACAGTATTCATATTTTGTTTCTCTGTCATATTTGTATATTTGGCTGTATTCGCTTTGTTTTGGGGCGACGTGTATATAACAAAAATCATAAAACAGTAGTCGCCGCTTAATAGACTCAGTTTAGGACCGACTTGTTTTGACCCAATTAATCGATTGAACCTATAAACCGATGGGTGTAGTAATACTGCCATAGAAATATGATTCATCAGCTTGCTATGCACTGCAAGGGCTTTTAATCAATTTACTCATTTTGGTTTGCTGACTGCTCAATTTCAGAACGTTTTGCAATATTCTGCGAAAGTACTTTGTGAAATTTTCGACTGCACTGCTGCACACCTCTGCACCATCTTTGGAAGTTTACCGGACTGCTCTAAAATTTTCAGTTTCTCCTTAACTGTTAGATTTTTACGCTTATGCTCCATGTTTCAAACTTCTTAACTCTATGCTCTTATTTGCTGTAACTATGATGTTTACTCTTCTAAGTCACAAGGAATACTGACTGATTACTGTACCTGCATTTTTGACTATTAACTCATTAAGCACGAAAGCGTAATTTGCGACTAGAGCATCAAAAGGAAACTGCTAGGCAAGTGATTAAATATTTAGCTTCCAGAAATTCTTTGGGTAATGAGGTTAATTGCAGTGGGCGGGGTAAGAGATTCAAAGCAAAACCGCTAGGCTAGCCTATTAGCCCATGATAAACGTACCTGTTTACAAACAAAACGGTACTTAACATGATTGTTTCTACATATATAATGCACATAAGGAAAGTAAAGATGACATAAAAGTAGGAAAGGCTGTTTGGGCACATACAAATGTCTTATTTTAAGTACGTGAAGGAAAAACATTGAGTCAATTAACCACACTTATTTGAGTCAATTACCGATAGTTTTATGTATATTTGAATAAAAGCGGCCCGTTCCAATCGTTTTTGAGTCAATTAAGCGATTGAGTCTATTAACCGCGAGTCTATTAAGCGGCGACTACTGTAATAGTTAAAATAAATAAATCGTTATAACGCTAAATAAACAATCAAAAGATTCAGATACTTTTGACTAGAACATTTTAGTGTATTACAACATTCTGTTAGAATTAGAAAAATGCAGGTTAAAAGGGACGTTGAAATCTGCTTTTATTTTTGACCGTTTGTTAAGCTACAAATTGTCTTAAATTCGTAGGTAATACACTAAAAACCATATGACAAACGAAGCTGTTCCTCGACAGTAAAAATATATGAATAACTCAAATTCCTTACCCAAGAATAGGTAACTACTCACCCTCTTAGAGGCTTCGATAAGACGAGTGACTTGTTTTGGTATTTCTACAAGTAGCACAGCCATTATCTCATATCCATACATTCACTAACATAAACTTTGTGAAAAATAACTTCTCGTGGTGTGTGACTGTAACAATTACAACAACAAGTAACAGTTGACGTTTATATAGGCCTTATGTTTACATTGTGATGCTGTATCTAGCGGACATGTAAACAATAGTGATTTCTGTGCATAGCGCAAAGTAAACTTGTGTGACCATGATTATGATTAGGCCTATATTTTATAAATATTAATGATGTCATATGATCATATGCAACACCATGCGTACTGCAACGATGGCCATGCATAGATTAGAAACCTTGCTGTTTACAAACATTGTTGTTATAATTTAGTTAGAAAGATAATGCGACCGCTCATCAAATATTGGTTGCTCTCACTTTGTCACAAAGTCAACGGCCTTCACAACATTCTGGGAATCCCCATCACTTTGGGGAAAACAGATTGTGATATGGAACGTCCTTCAATGCTTAGCTTAGGTAAATGGTGGTGAAATGTATGTATAAACTATAAACTAATGCGCAGAAGATAAACAGGTACCTTTATTTCAGACTTCTCGTGCATATAGCATAAAATACAATTATATAAAAAATTAAAACTACAAATTACGTATCAATATTTACAAAGACTAATCACAGAGTTAAAATAAAACAAATATACAAATAGCTTGTCTCTCCACTTGGTCCAAAGAATGCAAGTGTACGTTACGTTTAAAATATTGGCTATAACAGAATTGCTTACTTTTATTGTATTGCACATGGTACTATAAAAATATAAAAAAATAAAAACATTATTGAAATGTTGCGCTTCAGCGGATCATTGGCGTTACCTCACACTCCCATGGGCCTCGCTGTAATGTTCTGGGAATCCCCGTTTCTTCTGGGTGCAGATTGTGGTAAAGAATGTCCTTCAATGTTTAGCTTAGGCAAACGCACCGCAGTTTGAGAGTACTGAATTATAGCTATACAGCAGATCAGTTACCTCACTCTCACGTGGACCTCGATGCAATGTTCTGGGAATCCCCGTTTCTTCTGGGAACAGATTACCCTTAAAGAATGTCCGCCAATGTTTAGCTTAGGCAAACGCACTGCGGTTTTGGGGGTATTGAGTTATAACTCCACAGCCGTCACTGGTGTTACCTCACACTCTCACGTGGACCTCGATGCAATGTTCTGGGAATCCCCGTTTCTGCTGGGAACAGATTGCGGTAGAAAATGTCTTACAAGGCTTAGCTTAGGGAGATGCACTGTTACTACAGATTGTGAGCTATTGTTGCACTGGAGCAATTATTCTAAACATTTTACATTATGCATTTTTAACAAGTGAATATAGACTATTAGACGAAAAACCGCCGTCAAATGGTCTGGGATTAAAGCATTATTCCCATAAAAAATTTCCCGAACCCGTGCACTTTCAATTTCAATAGCAGTGTCCATTTTTTGCTGAATTACTGCTGCGTTTACTTGTCTTGAGGGCAGATTTCTTTCATTTTACAACCTGCCTGCCCACAATGAACGTAATGTGTGACGTATTGTGACGATGACAATAAAGTGCGACGTATTGTGACGATGACAATGGTTGTTTTATAAATTTCCAATACAGATCTGTATTTTCTTCTACAGGTTAGCTGCTGTGTGAAATGGCAGTTCCCAATAAACTATTTCGTTGAGAATTTTTAATTTGCAAACATTAGGTGGGTGAGCTGGTTGACGTACCTTTATGTTGCGAAGTGCAATAGAAGGGTCGTTCTCAGACGTTTCGAATGCTAACAGTTCAATGTTTTCCGTTTTCTTTATGCCTTTAGATTATACACCATCTGTAAATAGTAGTTAAACAGGAAAAATAATAGCGCAATTCAAAACTTCGTAATCAAAATTCTTTTTCCTGTCTTGCCTTCAGTTTTAATAGTTTTTGTTTATTTATTTAGTCATCA
The DNA here is from genome assembly GCA_030141605.1 of Tubiluchus corallicola. Lineage (NCBI taxonomy): Eukaryota > Metazoa > Priapulida > Priapulimorpha > Priapulimorphida > Tubiluchidae > Tubiluchus > Tubiluchus corallicola. Next base: position 394,039 of record JAQGDQ010000162.1, read on the forward strand.
TTATTTGTTTATTTATTTATTTGTGCGCTTTTGTTTCTTTAACAACTCCCCGGCACAAGGCTTGAGTCACGAAACTCAGAGTCACTAGTCAGGGCATATGATGACGATGATGATGATCATGATGATGACGACGACCACGACAATAATGATGACGTTGATGATGATGACGATGACGACGATAACCACGACAATGATGATGCTGTTGTTGGTGATGATAATGACGATGACGACGGCGGCGGCGGCGGCGATGATGATGATGATGATGATGATGATGTAGTAATAGGACCAATTGCTGCACTAACAGAGAAGACCGTAACCATCTACACCGAGTAGAAAATGATGCTGAATTTTAAATAACGAGTCTTAACGACTTGCGAAAGGCATTAAATCGTGACATCTCCTCTTTTTCTTTTTATTTAAATGAAATAATGAACTCTAAGAAGCTCGGCCTGCTGCCGGTAGTCTGAGAACTGGACAAATGTAAGTGTTACAGACAAGATGTAAATTAAGGCATTCTATGCTTACACATTTTATGGAGTATTAAAACAAACCAGGTAAAGCGTCTAATATCATACACTTTTTCCAGGCATGATATATAATGCGAAAGGTTTATTCGACTAAACGTTCGTTTGTTCCTAGGCATTTTACAAAATGCTGAATAAATTTTAGGTAATGTGAAAGCAAAACAAATTGTTTTGATAAAATATTATCAGACATTTTAGTACAACGTTCAGGTTGTGTAATGTCTAAATTAACACATTGCCTGTGACAACTACAGGCTAAAAGCAGCTGTTTTTCAACGACGTAACATTATAATACAGACGAATCGTCAGAACGGGTAGGAAAACTGCAATAGCAAAGTGAAACTAATTGAAACATACTGAAAATGGTATACGAATTATCTTAAAAAAGTCCAATTCAAAATACACATATGATATCAGTTCTTTTGGGAACTTCTTTCCTGAAAATTGTCGAGAAAGGAAATTAAAAGCTGAATATAAAAATCGAAATCTGTATACTTTAGTGACAAAGTTAATAAACTTCAGAATAAGCTTACATCAATTGAAAATTGAAAGAGGCAGCTATTTATACTGTTCAGCATTTTCAGGTTCACGCAGACCAGAGATGGTGTGCAAAAATGATGAGACGATAAACCTGCTAAGACTTACTTGGTCGAAGGTGGTTGCCTGAATCTCCTAAAGGATTAAATAGGTTGAATAACTTGAATAATTCTATTGTAATATAAACTACACGCAAAAACAGCTGAGGCGATAAATAAATCAGTAGAGTTAAATTTACTGCTCTGTGTGCTACAATTGCCAGTGAGGCCATTGCTATTCCATATGAATCTAAAAGGATGATCACGAAGGACGTAGGCTGAGTTATCAGAATGTTCTCTGCGCAATTTGCTCCGAAATGCCTGCCGTTTTTCTGCGTCTGCCTCCTAGTCTACCTCTTGGAGCAAGCTGATGAAGCCGGACAAGTATGAAAGTGTGACCCTGCTATTTAATATTGTCATGTCTTGATCGTCCTCCACATAAGAAGCTATGAAAACACTGATGAAAATTGCAGGTACTATAGTTAGTTTATTTCTATAGTAATTTATCTTTAAAGGAAAACAGGATGATTTTCCATATCCTGTCCCGTTTTGAAGTACGGTAAAAAGTATACATTCTAATACTTATAATAATGCAAATTGTGTTTTTCGTAATTAAATAATAGATTAAAAACTTCATTGTGAGGAGAGTCCTCACACTTATGAAGTCATAACTGGACATAGTCATCAACAGCAGAAACATTTCATGAGTGTGTTGCACGTGTTTGCAAAAGCAAAAATTAAATCATGGTGATAATAGTCAGTGTAATAAAAAACTCGGCAAATTTTAAGTTTAAAATTTAAATTTCAAGTTTACCGCTGTGCTTGCGCATGAGCTCTCGAACAGGTGCAGTCGGTCACAACTGAACAACATCTGAACTAAACGGTACAGCATCTGTTTATCCGCAATGCGTTTTCGAGATGCATGTGCTGGTGCCCATCTAACTAGCGAATGCCGAAATGGACGTAACAAGGAAGAGTTAGCCGCGCCAAGGCGAAATTAGATTTCTGGTTCAATAATTCTTTCACGAAAGTTATTCTTGAAAAATAATATGTTGCTTGTGAACAGTTTTATGGGTTAGGTTATTTTGCGCTGTAGTTTAAGATCGGGTTCGGTTTTCCAGTAACACTTTACTTCAGTTTTTGCTTTTGCAAACACGTGCAACATGGTCGCTCATGGAATGTTTGTGCTGTTGAATATTATGTTCAGTTGTGTTAATATGTATACTCTTTACAGTTCTTCAAAATGGGGTAGCATGTGAAAAACTATCCTGTTTTCTTTTAACAGATTTTTAAGGCCAGTGCTATCTCACGTTGCTTCCTCTTTGTGATCGGCAACATTGCCTGTTACTGTAGGCTTGATCCTGTCTTCGTCTTCTGACCTGCATCAGATTTATTTGATGCCTCACAAAAAGGGCTTTCTAGATAGAGAGACAGATAGTAATTTTTTATTGCTAATGGCAGCAATATAATAATTGCGGCAGATAATGAGGCGACGTATCAATCAGTGATTTTAAATTTGTCTAGATTGCATGTTAATTGGCAATAATAGCATGAATGAATGAATGAATGAATGAAAGATAAAAAGAAAGAAAGAAAGAAAGAAAGAAAGAAAGAATGAATGAATGAATGAATGAATGAATGAATGAATGAATGAATGAATGAATGAATGAATGAATGAATGAATGAATGAATGAAAGATAAAAAGAAAGAAAGAAATTGACTGAAAATATATGAATCATTAACAAGGAAAAATAAACTAGGAAAAATTATATGAACAAGCTGCTGTAAAAGTTAGGTACAGATAAAGAAGATGCAGTCTCTTTCACAAAAATTGTAAGGATAAGTGAGCATTTTTGAAACTTGAGTTTATTTGAATACAAAAATTTCTATGATTTTTTTACATTACTCCATTTAGACTCAGTGTACAGCTTCCCCAGCTATTGTGGAATATTTTTCACATTTTTGATGCAGTCTTGACTTTATAGATCTGTACTTGACGATACTACTACTGTACTACTACTGTACTTATATAAGTACTACTACTGTACTTATAGATCTATAGTCTTGACTGTAAATACCTATCTAAAATACACAAATATCTATGGAAAAATTTGTTTTTATTATACATAGTTCTGATCATTTCTCTACCTGCACTGGCGAGATGCTTCAATAAAACCACGCTTTACATTGGTGGAATACTGCACATGAGTGAGACATGGGACGGGAGCGGTGCTTTACCTGGACTGGAAACTGCATTGGATCACATTAACTCCAACTCTTCGATCTTACCCGATTATGAGCTGGAACTAATCTGGTTTGATGCAAAGGTAAATAGTAAGGCCAACGTAATTACCAGGTGTTACAAAAGTTTCTCCCTCCCCCTCCCATGTAAAATTTGTTAAAGGACAAGAAAGGGCGATCCTGAAGTATGTTTCAGAGAAATCGCCTTAAAATTGTATTAGTTTATAGCAATTTTGAGTACTCACGTTTGAAAGGAATTTTGTGTTTGTTTTCATTTCAAATCTCCCGCGATACTATTCCAACCGGGCCATTGCGTGACGCATAACATAATTCAGAGGAAGAAAAGGCAATGTTAAATTTATGTCCAAAAAACTTTCCATGTAAACTTATATTACTTAGCATTTCCTTTACCTGCTTGAAAGACCTATATAGCTAGAAAAGAAAATTCTTAATAGTTTAAAATGTTCGCAGCCAATTGGTAAAATTCATCTTCCCAGTGTGCACCACTGACTTACCACAAACGTATTTTTGTTCCTATTGACAAGATACAGCAATTTTAAATTTTGTTTAGCTAGTGAAGAGCGCACTACGAATGCTATGATTATTTTTACATACTTTACAGAATGTTATCTAAACTTATTTCAAATAACTTTTAATTTTCAAGTTTTATACAGCATTGCTGCCAACGCAAGCCTTTTATGCAATAAGAGAGAGTAAGTGATACAAAATAAGCGACATAAAAGCTTTATGTAAGTGAGGTTTTCTTGTGCTTTAAAATACACAGCAATTACAAGAGGATAAACTCACGCACGTACGCACGCACGCACGCACGCACGCACACACAAACACACACACACACACAAACACACACACACTTTTATATCATATACGTGTTTTCTGTTGTTACTAAACTGACTTTTGAGCAGATATGATATATAGATGACAACATGGTTGCTGGGTTCTATGAGGGTTCTATACTGGGTTCTGCTCATAGAAACCAGCAACCAAGTTGTCACCTATATATCATATCTGCTCAAAAGTCAGTTTAGTAACAACAGAAAACGTACAAAACTTCAGACGTAGACAAAAATCTTCATTTATTTTGTACGAGTTTAGCACCAGTTTAATGTCGTTGGTCAATTACCTACAAAAAAGGCGAGAAAAATCAAATCAACGAGGGTCTTTTGAAACTCACTTATGTCACTGAAATTTTCTTAATATTAAGGCTGTTCAACAAACGCTCGTTACTCAAGTAATTAAGATGATTAATAATACAAATTTACTATATTAATATATTAATTAATATATATTATATGTAAATTGTATTGTATTTTAAATGCGTTGTAAAAATCCAATTAATGTTTTATTTTTGCATCAACAAGCTTGCATTGCTAAAGTATTCAACTAATATTCTGAAAAATGTTAAAAAACATATTTTGTTTAACCAATTAAAACAAATAATTATCTAACTGCCCTGCTTTAAATCCCGCATGTAGCCGGTGAAACACGATACATGTTAGATATTTCATAGTGTGATGAAGGACTTGCAATCAAAGTTATGATTGAGCTGCTAACTCAGCCACCAACGAAGATAGCTTTGTTAGAAGGAGGCTGTTCAAATGTTGCCATTCCAACAGCAGCTGCCGCAAAATATTTTAATTTAATGGAGGTAAGCTTTAATTAAATTAAATAAATAATTTCTGCCCTCGTTAGAACTTTTAGGTAAGTAGTCCACAGATAACTTTGTCATGTTGAAACAATTTTTAATAATGTTTTGGAAATTAAAGGACAAGTTTAACGACTTCCATTGTGATAAGTGTTTTGAAGTTGATAAGAATTTTAAAGTTGATTGTTATTTTAAAAAAAAGTTTATCACGTCGTTATCAACTAACGATATCATTAATTAGTCAGACTATTACTGTGATTGACAGAGTGTTTATAAACCATTGCGGTGTTTTCTTATGCGAACTAAACTCATACTACTACTACTACTACTACTACTACTACTACTACTACTACTACTACTACTACTACTACTACTACTACTACTACTACTACTACTACTACTACTAATAATAATAATAATAATAATAATAATAATAATAATAACAACAACAACAAACGCTCTGGCATTCACAATCGTAATATAACTAATTAATGATATCGTTAGTTGCCAGCTAATTGGAGATGAGTTTACACCATAATTATGCCTCTACTATCATGGGTACAGGTGGCGCTGTTGGTTTGTGTGCTACAAGGAGGAAAATATCTCAGGAATGATCTGTAATGTTGAACTGGTAGCTCGGCAGACAGGGAAAGGAAGTACTAATCCCAGGTCTTGGGTTCAAATCCCGACTAGTTCACAATTTTTCAGCGTCTTTTTTCTTTCTCCAACTCATTATTATTTTTAAAAATAAACCGCAATGGTTTACAAGCACTCTGGCAGTCACAATCATAATCTAACTAATTAATGATGAAATACGTTATACATGTTGAACAGGTTATTCAAGATAGTTTCAACAGTTTCCTTGAAATAATTGTAATTTCGTATCCCGTCTCTTTGCAGTTGTCCATATCTGCACTGTCAGCGTTGCTGTCTAATCGAAAAAAGTTCCCGACATTCTATAGAATCACACCGCCGGATCAGTACATGAATTATCCACGAATAGCCTTAATCAAGTACTACGGATGGAAAAAGGTGGCCATCTTGGCAAAAAACAGCGAACACATAATGGCTGTACGTAGTTACTTCTGTCACTAATTATTATTATTATTATTACTATGAGTTTATTTCGTATAAAAATATACAATTTACAAAGATAAAGATGTTAGTAAAACAGGTAATGCGATGTTAGTAAAGTAACGTATCTACAGATATTCAACTTTATAATAACCACACATTGTTGTTCCCTTGTAATTATATTACAGTATACAGTGTTGTAAGAAGCTATAATAGGTATTTTAAAACATAATCTTTATATGAGTTCTTAACCTTTAATTTTACATTTTCGTTTAGATCTACAGTACAACCATATTTAAATCTCAAATTTACTTGACTGTTATTTACATAGTAGTACAGCTTTGGAATTCTGAATGTGCAAGAGTTTACAATTTTTCTCACAAAGTTTACTTTTCGCTATCCATTAAATAATTCGCAGGCATTGTGCCACAAAAATACATTAACAATTTTGTCTAAAATCGAATAATTTTCTATAAGCAGTGTTCCATTTTACCCTAATGTCACTACAACTTCAATTACCACAATTCAACGTATATCGAAGAAGTAAAAATAAAATGTTTTATTAAGCTACAAATTTGATTCCACTCACAATGTAAAAACATGGCATCGATATTTTGCAGCCCTGGTAGTGTTAATTTATCAATTAGCAGTTACTTGCCGAAAGTTCAATTCCCGAAAGTGAAATTATTTTTATACCAGAAAGTAGATCACGTACAGGGTGCCCTACCCCTTGTCGTGTGTTTTGATACTGTTTCTTGATCTCGCTATTTCGTGTTTGTTTTAAGTAAATCAAGTTAGTCAGCGTTTTTGAGTTTTGACTGTGCCAAAAGCTGTGGTAAGTTCCTGCTTCTGTGATAGGACATGTTGTAGTTTTAAATGAACAACATGTGTAAATATTGTTGTGCTTGACTTTAAAGGCCTATGTAACCTCAACGGACATTGAAGTTTATTAACGCCTCTGTGTAATTAATTTTGGTGATATCTGTGTGTAAGATTCAAGGCTACAGCTTCGACGGCAGTACCATTATTGGCGATCTATAATCAAACGAAAGGTTTCAATCTAGTCCTTTACCATTGGGGGTTTATTTTTCAGATCGGAGCCACTGGAGAGTCAAGGCTCTCAGGCTCATGATATTGTCTCTATTGAATTCGCCAAGCTCGAGGTCGTTCATTAGATGTATTACAACTTACTGTTGGCCGACACAGGAGGCTATGGATACCATTTGCCTTCCCGACTCCAATTTCGGTTTTTGCCCCTCCCCGTGTGATCAGGAGTCAAGTAATCTGGGCGTAATTAATGCCATCCAAATTGCCTCAACGGGGCATTTTCATTTGATAGGACAAGCTAATTTTGTTCGACACTTAAAAATTGTGTAGCTTCTGAGACAGTCAATTATGGTTTTTCCAGGTGGTGAAAAATGGCTCATGTTCGGCACAAGACTTCCACCTTATCTGAAGCCACAGATCAGAAACTTTGGCCTAGCTCGAAAACTAGTCTAGCAAAAAACATGAAGCCCCGCCCAAACCATGACCTTTGACCTTTGAGGAGAAAAACACGTATGAACATAAATGCCCTTGCCTGGGTTATATGGACTGCTGACTGTGAGTTTCGTGACTCCAGTCGTGTGCACTGGCGAATTACTAAAGAAACAAAAACACAGAAATAAATAAGTAAATAAATAAATAAATAATAAAAACCAATGGCAAATCAAGAAACAGAGTTTTAATTACGAAGTTTTGAACTGCATTATTATTTTTCCTGTTTATCTTCTATTTACAGAGCGTGTATAATCTAATGGACATGATGAAAACGGAAAACATTGAACTGTTAACATTCGAAACGTTTGAGAACGACCCTTCTATTGCACTACGCAATATAAAGGTACGTCAACAAACCTTTTAACAGTTGACCCAGCTCAGCCGATTTATCCCAACGTTTGCGTATTAAAACTCCCTAAGAAATTTATTGAGACTCGCCATTTCACAGAGCAGCTAATGTACAGAAGAAGATTTTGGAAATTTGTAAGACAACCATTGTCATCGTCATAACATGTCGTCCGTTACTTTTAATGTATACACTGGGCAGGTAGAATTATTAAATAAAAGCTAAACACAGCAGTAATCGAGCAAAAAATAGACACTGCTATAACAGCGGCTTGTCAGCACCATTTCCGAGCAAAACTAGAGAGAGTTTGAACCTTAGACCATGCATTTAACACTCACATACTGCCAAGTTAATAAATAATTAAGCATTTTGGCTGTTGCTGTCGCCTTTTGTTAGCGCCTCAATGATATCAGTTCCAGATACTTAAAAGATATTTAAGGTATACTCTTAGATGTTTTTCACAGTTTCGCTTCACAATTACATCGCATGCGTTAGTCCTGTTTCTATAATTCAATCAACAGGTACAAGCATTCTCAATTTGCCAGCTCTATATTTGTGGAAAGCGCCACTCAATAATTCATTGTATTTCAATGTTTGATCTGCAGGTGTGCATCACATGAACTGAGCAAGCTGAGCACCTGCTTTATTTGGATTCATAAATACAACACAGGACAGTTCTAATAGCTTTTTACTATTTATGACAACAATGTTCGTATTACCGAAACAAAAAACGAACTGTGTTTACTAAGATATCAATGCTAATAGATAACACGAAAACGTTAATTTACTGCCTTATTGTAACTTTATCCGAAACACATAGCATTGTTACTGGTTTAATTGGTTCTCTCCAAACCGTATTATTTTATATAGTGTGTTATTCATATCTAATTACATTTTATTAGGAGCCTTTTAATGAGATGTATTCAATTTTAGGGTTTCGTTTTTATGAATTTTATTTTTGTGCGTCATTTTATGTTTTATAGGAAGAGCGCAAGTGCGCATGCGCCCGCTGGTTCTTTCTTTTATGCAAAATAAATAAGTCGGTTAAAATGTATACATTTTAGTTTTTGCCGTGTTTCAAAATGGAGTAGGATATGAAAAATCGTCCTGTTTTGCTTTAATCCGTGTTTTGCCTGCTATTTTTAGACGTTTGTAAATGGTTAAAAGGATCCAGAAAAATAAAAATAGTTTGTTTTGATTTTACAAGTGATGCAGCAGACCCCACAATTATTTTTAAAAATAGTTTTAACTCCTATGTGTAATTACTAGCCTATACTTATTGCAGGCAAAGAATGCACGCATTATTATTCTGGTGCACTATGCTGGCCCTGCAAAAAGAGCACTGTGTGAGGTAAGAAAATGGAAAATTGACATATGTGCTGAAGAAGTTATAAGTCCAGTAATCAAGCTGTCTTGTAACCAGACGGGTTTCCTAAAACCAATTTCATATTCACGGTTAAACTATATAAAGTTTACTGGGTTAGAAGTTCATCAGCTTCATAAATACAACCATAATAGCGGCTACTTTTGATAACGACATGGTACCTCTTTACTGCTTACGTTTCTATGCAGTGTTACTTAAGCGTCAGAGCACTTGACACAAGCCAGCAACAAACGTGCGTTAAACAATGCACTAATGAGCGCTTCTAGCTAGCTTGTGAAGGTGCTCTGATGACGATAAACGACTGCATTCAAACATAAGCAATAACGAGGTACCATGTACCATGTTGACATTGACTGTTGTATATGGTGTTATATGTTGGTATGTTGGCTGCATTACTGAGACTCAATATTCGTATTTGTTGCAATTAATTTTTATTATTATTATTATTGTTGCTATTGTTGTTGTTGATGTTATTGTTATAATAACAACAATTATTGTTATTATTGTTATTATTATTATTATTATTATTATTATTATTATTATTATTATTATTATTATTATTATTATTATTATTATTATTATTATTATTATTATTATTATTATTATTATTATTATTATTATTATTATTATTATTATTATTATTAATATTATTATTATCATCATCATCATCATCATCATCATCATCATCATCATCATTTTGTTCATATAATATCGCTTGCGCCGTAATACATACGTACGTAGTAGTTAACAAATAATAATAATTGTTAATTGGTTAGTGATTACAATATTTACACTCATACATGATTTGTAATTCCTGTTAGTTCATAATGAGACAGCGGAATATACCGAAATTAGTCTGAACATTATAAAATTTCTAATACCACATATCTTGTTAGCTTAATCAGGTTTCAATGAGCTTTTTATAAAGCAAACTTTTATAATCACAAATATAATATATCTGTTGCCATCAATTTGATTTTTAACATAGCACAATGATGCACGGTCTTGTCTAAATAATTTTATGCAGTTGTACGTATTTGTCAATCGTTATTTAATAGACAAATACGTAAGTTTACTAGACTGTCGTGTTAAATAGGTACGTTTTATTGTTAGTCGTACAAAATGGGAATGTTTGGAGGAAAGTACGTTTGGTTTGGATATCGTTGGTGGTCCCCAGAATGGTTTTTGCCGTTACAACCTCCCCTCCAGTGCACCAAGACAGAGATGGAAGTCGTGACCAACGCTTTGCTGTTTATTGATGCAGTTGAATTTACGGCAGATAAGGGACCCACTGTTTCTGGAAAGGTAAAGGCTGCAATTGCATTTCATGTTGTTATTAAAAAGACGTATATTAGTTAGGTCAATTTGATGATTTTTTTCTCAATTGACTTGTCTTTTATGAAGGTTGAATAAAAAACCTAGCCCCAATGCCCATCGTAAAAATGTGGGCGAACTCTGCGAGAGCTCAAAATTCAAAACAGCCCATCTGACACTCGATAAGTTATCTTTTCCTTGATCTGGCCGACTGTCTCTTAAAGAACTTTCCCATCCGTTGTTCAGGGCAACGGATGCCAAGTATAGCAGAGAGACGGACAAGGCGGCAGCAGAGACTAGTAACTATGTAGCTAAGGGAGGGACATTGCTAGGTTGATGATCTAGCAGACGGTTAACAGGCTATTTTTAAGGTGTGTTGCTGGAAAAACATTACTGACAGTTACATATGTATCCGGTAATACGTCATAATATGTACTATGTATCCAATGTTACCCATGTGCAAGAACAAGCTGTACTATTAAATTAAATTTATGTTAGTTTATACGCAAAACACGATATTAAATTGCTCCGTTAATTTTGATGAAAATAAACTTGAATCAGTATACTATTACACCATAAATTGATGTCGTTATAAATGATGCAAAAATAAACTGTACTATTAAATTAAATTTATATTAGTTTATACGCCAAATTCGATATTAAATTGTTCCATTAATTTTGATGAAACATAAACTTGAATCAGTATACTATTACACCATAAATTGGTCGTTATAAATCATGTTCTACCTTATGTGAAAAATGTTTAAGACTAAAAATTTTGAACGTTCCAACAGCATAAAGATAACTAACAATAGCACAATTGAGCGCAGACAGTTTTATGCACTCTCTATGGATTCCAATATTACTGTAAACATAGACAGCATAGACAGTGCTTGTACATAACGTAGCATCACATAAATAAATTTATTGACGTTCCAGCACATTACCATAGCCCAATGACATTTGTTTGCAGGTAATTACATCGCAATATGAGAAAAGCACGTTTAATGATGTGTTTTTTTACATAGACTGCAGCCACAGTGATGGAAGAAATTCATTCTAAGGCAAAAGGTAGAAACTTCACAGCTGTTGAGTTGGCTGCACCTTTTGCCTATGACGCAATGTACTCTCTGGCTTTGGCACTCAATCAGACGAATGTGCTGATATCTGAGAACAATTTCCACACGCACCTCGAAGACTTTACTTACAACAGTTCCGACTTAGCCAAACTCTTTTTTAAAGCAATGGACGATGTTGAGTTCAATGGATTGACAGTGGGTGACATTGATTTTCTTTTCACATTTTCGTTTTTTTATCAAAATAATTTGTGTCAAATTGGTAGTGTTCAAAAGTAATAATGTCTAGTTTTAACTCTATTTTGTTTTTGAATTTTATTTTGTCAAAATCTGTAGAGAACATATGCATGTCCCAAGTGTTTCTTGTCCTAAATCTTATACATTCTCGTTTTACAGGGTCCAGTTGTATTCAGCAAAACTGGCGATCGTAAAGGGTTGTGCGTTGTTGCTCAGATGCTAGGTAAGAAGGTGACATTTGTCTAATAGTCAAAAAGCTAATACTAAAATCATTGCCCTGATTTAAGCCAAACTTTTTTCGCGCTGTGACAGCCTATCCTGTATTTAAACTACCCTAATCGCCCGTGTCTTACTTTTGACCACAGCTAAAGCAGCCCCCTCTATCCTATGTTATCCATCTACTCTGAACAACCACATCTTGCCCTGGCCTACTGTTTCTTACCTACCTTACATTACCGTACCTTACGTTACCTTAGCTTTCCTTACTCTACCATACCATAGCCTTCCCTTCCATTACCATACCTTACAGTACCTTAACTTAACTTACCTTGCCATACCTTACTTTACTTTACTTTTTCTTTACCATACCTTACCGTACTTTAGCTTAGCTTACCTTGACGTACCTCACTTTACCTTACCTTACATTACCTTACCTTACCTAACCTTACCTTACCTTACCTTACCTTACCTTACCTTACCTTACTTTACCTTACCTTCCTTACAGTACCTTAATTTGCCTTACCTGAACTTACCTTACTTTACATCATCCTGTCTTTTCTTACACTTGCACCTTCATGCTTTGTCATATCTGAAATTTTCTTAACTTATCCAAACTTACCTGCCTTACCATACCTTACTTTACCTTATCTTATCTTAGCCCGACTCGTCTCTACTCAGATTTTCGCCCCCCCCCAACACCTTTTGACACACTTGTTAGTACCGTCTGTACTCCATTAAAAAACCTTTTCCGATTTTTTTTCATGTTATTTAACTATGTTTTGAGGACATCCTTTAAAGCAATCCTCCAACATTGAAGCAGATGCAGCAGTTTTGTTTTGTACAAGAGTAACAGTCAGTTAGCAACTGATTTTTGGTCTTTCTTCGCTGTCACAATTATTAACAAAGATTAAATCTGAAAATGTTTTTTTTCAAAGATGGTAAAGAAATGGAAACAATGGGCTACTATAATCAGCTTACAGATGAAATCACTTGGGCAGATGGAAGAAGTGGTGTCGTTTTTCCAGGTAAGCTAACCAAAAGCATAAAGTGAGCAAACACATTAGCTTGCGTTGTGATTCCGGATCGGAATCCAGTTTTACTTATAGTAGAACTTTTCTTTTTTTAACGAACACATTGTAATAGTTAATTCTGGAACTCATCAGAATATGTGTCCTCAACATTTGCAACTCAACGGAACACCGTTTCACAACATGTGTGCAATATGTGTGCAGCTCAGCAGAACATGTTTCCGCAACATGCGTGCAGTGCTTATGCCCTCTGCCAAACATGCTTCCGCAACACGTGCATATTATTTGTGCAGCTCAGCAGAACATGTTTCCGCAACATGCGTGCAGTGCTTATGCCCTCTGCCAAACATGTTTCCGCAACACGTGTACATTATTTGTGCAGCTTAGCAGAACATGTTTCCGCAACATGCCTGCAGTGCTTATGCCCTCTACCAAACATGTTTCCGCAACACGTGTACATTATTTGTGCAGCTTAGCAGAACATGTTTCCGCAACATGCCTGCAGTGCTTATGCACTCTGCCAAACATGTTTCCGCAACACGTGTACATTATTTGTGCAGCTCAGCAGAACATGTTTCCACAACATGCCTGCAGTGCTTATGCACTCTGCCAAACATGTTTCCGCAACACGTGTACATTATTTGTGCAGCTTAGCAGAACATGTTTCCGCAACATGCCTGCAGTGCTTATGCCCTCTGCCAAACATGTTTCCGCAACACGTGTACATTATTTGTGCAGCTTGGCAGAACATGTTTCCACAACAAGTCTACAAAGTTTTTGCAGCTCTTTTAAAATAATGCAACTCGTGCAAAAGACACTGCAACTGATCACAAATTTTTTTTCGTTTACTGTAAGTTGAAGACATATTATGAAATATGCCTCCTTCATGAGCAAATTGAACTGTTCAGAACAATTTTTTGAATATCCCTGGCGCGTCAGTCTATGTTTCAAATAGCAGTACAACATAATTTGTTCATGAAAAATCTAGATATAGTTTTGCGTCACTCAAGATCGCATGTTAGTAATTAAGAAAAATAATTGTAAATCATTAAAACAGTAGAGCAATGGTTTTGTCATCTACATGAGTCGCATTGGAGCATGAAATTAAAAAAATTACGGATAATGCTGTTAAAATTTGTTTAAATGCACACTGGATTAGAGAAATTGAAACTAATCATTTAGAAAAGAATCAGCTTATATCTTCTACACTACTTTCCGTAAATCAAGTGTCTAGTGACGTTGTCATGGTTACCAAAATTATGCCAAATTTCCATTATTTCTCTTAGATAAGGAGTAACTCAATATCGAACATCTTCAGATTCGTTCACTTTATGCACGTTTGCGGGTGAGAGAAGATAGACTTGATTCCAAATTTGGCCCGTTCTATCTCGTACATAAATATGCACTGTCATGATGTGACAGATTTTACATAGGGCAGGCCTTGAGATAACCTCAGTTTAGAATTAATGAGTTTCGAATCTAAATTTGATCCTTCCTATTTCGCATATTATGCTTGTCATGGATGTGACAGATTTTACATAGGGCGAACCACGAGACTTCAATTTAGAATTTATGAACATGTGAAACGTGTGTTCTGTTTCTTGAACATGGTTACAAATGCAATTTGTTGTTTGAAGGAGCACTTTTCTGTTTTAGATGTTGCAGATAATAAGTTTACTTTGCTCATAAAGGAAGCCTATTTCATGAAAATACTCCAACTTGCACTAAAAGCAAGAACGTAAGGAAACAGAAAACCGAAACTCTTTTTGCAGGCAAAAATCCCGATGTACCGCCCAGGGACTTCTACCAAGAAATACACATTAAAGAGACAATCTCACGCAAATTGTTTGTCTCCATGAGCTGCATTGCTTCAACAGGAATCGTCTTTGTCACGTTTTGCTTAGTTTGCAACCATCTGTTTCGTAATAGAAAGTACGTAATCCTTTTTCCTACCTTTATTTTACATAGCAAAGATCAAGTAAGGGAAAAAGTAATACTAAGTGAAAAAAATTATAAAAGGTAATCATGTGGGTTTTATTACTCAGTACGGCAAGCTAAGATGGATAAACTGCGATGAAGTTTATCCTGTACCAGAACAAAGTGCGGTAAATCAACTTGGAATGTACGATAAAGGAGCAGTCAAGTTTCTGTGAAAACAGAAACGTCTATAGTGCAAAGGCATAGAAATTTTGAGAAACATGTAAAAATTCGAAGAAAAGAGAATTTTGAAGTAAATCACCAAGAACAAAGAAATTATGTGCTACCTTCTTATAAACAACATAATTGTGTAACTTCTATCGTTTAATCTGAAAACAAATAGGATAATTTCATATAATTTTGCTCAATTTTATAGCGAAATTTAAATCTAATTGTTCTAATTAACTTTTACAACATTTTACGCAAATTATAAAATTTAATCTCTAGTCTAATTAATCTAATATTTTAAATAAACAAAGGTTCAAGATTTAAGAAACTAATAAATCAACTTGCATGGTAATCTTCTATAAGTGTAATTATGAAATTATATCAACAAATCAATGAATGACGCTAAACGATCTATAACTGTGAATGCCTCAGTGACTCCAACCTATAGGTAAGTGTATAGGTAAAGGACCGGTCACACGACCTGTTTAAAAGGAAACCAATTTATAACAGAAAAGAGGGGGCAATGCAATCTTAAATCAGCAGAAGTTATATTTCTTAACGTTACTCTTACCTGTTTGAAAACCTATGTAATTGGAAAAAAATTCTTAATTTAAATTATTCGCGCCACCTGGTAAAATGGGACTGCATCGCCATCCCATTGTGCACCACTGATTCACTAGACATGCATTATTGATTTTATTGATAGAATAAAGTAATTTAAACTTTTCCTTAGTCCGCGAAGAGTAGGCTGTCAATGCACTGATTGTTTTTCCTACTTTATGCAATTTTGTATAAACTTATCGTTAAAAAGGCTGCGCCTATATAACAGCGTCGTAGGAATTTACACGTTTAAATTTACAAGTTTTATACAGTGTTACTGCAAACGCAAGCTCTGCATGCAATGGGAAAGCATGTAAATGCACCGAATTTCAAGACGAATTTTTAAGCTTTATTTATGAAGGGTGTTTTCTTATGCTATAAGATACTTGCAAATTGAACGAATGTAATTGTTGCGTGATAGTGATAAAGATGAAAGTAAACAACTTACTGTGTTATTGAAATTAAGAAAAGCAGGCTGCATGATAATAATGATAAAAAAGTGAAAATCATGTAACTGTAAAAGCTAATGAAAATGAAGCGAATTCAATTTTAACTTCATAATATATTGATTAGTTTAAATGTACGGCCATTACAGAATGTAAACGTTTTCCTGTGGCGAAAAGTGACATGCAATTGCCTACGTTAAAGCAGGTTGAGATTTCATCTTCTGCCGTATTTGCTGTAGATGTAAATTAGCCAGCGGATCAACCTGGTCCCTTGTAGGTGTAACGTGGTGTAAGCGCTGATACACCGTCACGAGATCTAGACAATACGTATGGACTGTTTACCCAGTTTATTTGCCAACAGATGGCACCTGCAGCGATTGCGACAGTTTTCGTGTGGTGTCACCTGTTGTCAAATGAACTGCATAAACATACGTATTGTCTAGGTCTCGTGACGATATATAAGGGCTTACATTTTTAGGTATGACACATGTTTTGAAAACAATAAAAATTTTGACCGAGTAAAAATGAAGATGTGGTAATAGAAGTAAGATCTGGTGACATGGTTTATATTGAACGTTGACAATAAGGGCTAACACTACCACACACGCACACACACACGCACACGCACACGCACTCACACACACGCACGCACGCACGCACACATACACACACCCACACACACACCCACACACACACATACACAATGAAGTGACAAAATGCAACACACACGATGAAGTGACAAAATACAACAACAATGAAATGACTACAAAGTACATCTATACAACCATAAAAGAGTTTACTAATCGTGGGTTGAGGTGGTTGGACCAGCAAAAAGCGGCAAAAGCTTTTCATACTGACCAGATGCACAACTTGGTTTCAGTGTCGCTTAACTGAAACTTACACATTAAACGAAAAAGGCCGTTCAACTGTTCAGTACAACATTTTAAATATTCAATTTAAATTTTAGCCGTTTTATCGTGTTTTCAAAGGATAATACGCCTGTCTAGTCCGAAGATGAACAACGTTATTGCAGTTGGATGTATCTTCTGTTATTCCACGGTGTTTGTTTTTGGGATGGATAGCAACATGGTCTCCATTCCTGAACATTTTACGAGGGTTTGCCAGGTAAATAAAATGTTTGTGTTACATCGAGGTACGAAAAGGTAAAAATGTTGAAATTGATGATAATAAAGTTGATGTTGATGATAACGCTAATGGTGGTGGTGGTGCTGCTGCTACTGCTAATGATGATAATGATGGTGGTGGTGATTTTATTGATGATGCTGAAAACGATGATGATGATGACGACGACGACAGTAGCAGTAACAGCAGCAACAACAACAGCAGCAACGTGAACAAAAACAATAATAATAACAACAATAAAAACGATGTTAGTGATAACGATGATGTGATGACAATGATGGCGATTTCATATCTCAAAAACGATGACAAAGATAATGACGATAAGGACAACGACAATGAAAACTGTGATGATGATGACGACGATGATGATGACACCATCACTTTTTAAAGAGGCCTCATTGGAGTTTTGCAGCAACGCACTAATCCCGCAAAAGAAACAGACTTTAGGATTTACTAAAATATATTCTTTGCTTTTCTGTTTCTTCAGGCAAGACTAATACTTTTATCCTATGGCTACACATTGCAATATGGCGGATTATTCTTGAAAACTTGGCGCATTGCAACAGTCTTCAATTCAGTGAAAAGAGGTCAGACAAAAAGAATTGTAAGTTTGCTGACTATCCAAAATTGTTATGGCCCTTTGCCTACTTTAATATTTTTATATTTTATCTTAGCTTGCACCGCGTTGTATTTAATGTTCCCTCTTTTGAAGAGGTTCTAATATAATTTCAACACATAAAAATTAATCACTATGTTAGATTTAAAGGGGTACCTAAAGTAAGTTTCAGAAAAATCGCCTTAAAAATTATATCACTTTATAGCAATTTTATGCGTATATCGTACTCGCGTTGAAAGGATTTTGTATTTGTTTTCATCTTAAATTTCCGGCGACACTCTTCTGACCGCTCTATTACGTGCGTCACCTACGCACAACGTAAGTCAAGGGAAGGAAAGGAAATGTTAATCTATGTCCCAAAAATTTCCATGCAAAATTATGTTACTTAGCATTTCGCTTACCTGCTTGAAAGTCTTATGTAACTAGAAAAAAATTATTAATTATTTAAAATGCTTTCACCAATTGGTAAAATGTCGCTGACTCGCCCTCCAGGGTGCACCACACACTAATCAAAAACGTATTTTTAATCTAACTGACAAGATACAGTAATTTTAAATTTTACTCATTTGGTGACGTGTGAGGTACGAATGCTCTGATTATTTTTTCAAACTTTACACAATGTTATTCTCTAAACTTGTTTCAAAAGACTTCGTCGTCAAAATACGACAGCGTCTAACGGTAATCGTGGGAGTTTAAATTTGCATGTTTTATACAGCATTATTGCTGACGCAAGTCTAATATGCAGAAAGGCAGTATATAAGTGTTGTAAAATTTAAAGACGAATTTTTTAAGTGGAGGGTTTTCTTGTGCTTTAAGAATTTCACGATGTTAAATTTAAGAATTTAAATGTATATTTCTTTGTCGCTACTAGAGATTTAGATTTTTACGGATGTGAAAAAAATCAATATCAATTGTAATTTATTAATAATTAATTAACATCACTGTATACTTCAATATTTGCAATGCAGTATTAAACGGTGTACTATACAGTATAGAATACAATATTATTACTATTAGAATTCTGCTTCAAGTTGGTGCTTTATACAGAATGCATGGAAAAAGCTTGAGATTAAATCATTTGTAGTTTAGGCTTAATTAACATTGAAAAATAAAAGAACGGTATCCTTGTTTTTAATGTTTTTCATTGCTGGCTGATTTCAGGAGATTAAGGATGGTACTCTTCTTGGAATCATGGGCGCCATGTTGTTTATAGATACACTGCTTTTGGTCATTTGGCTTCTGGTATCACCATTTGAGGGTAATCAACTGCATCTTCACCCACAGGTAAAAGTTGTTATACTTCTTGCGTTTATGAAATAAACAAAATGTCTGACAACTGTCTGTCTTGTTTTTGCTGTTGGGAATTTATTCTGTAGTTTTTCTCAATTTCAACTACTGTCTAGTTTTATTAACAGCCTAAAATGAAATAAGTTTATGTAATAGGCATCCAGAGTTATAGTAATATAAGTGCTAAGCAAAGTAGAAATGTAAGTCTTATCTTACTGTTCTTTATCTAGCTCTGCTTTGTCTTGTATTTTCTTGCCTTGTCTTCAGTTTTTCTCTGATTGTTCATTGTGTAGTATGGTATGGTGTGGTATGGTATGGTATAGGATAGCACAGCATAATATAGTATAGTAGAGCACTGAACAGTCTAGCATGTCACAGCGTTGCACAGCATACTAGTGTAGCATGGAGTAGTGTAGTTTGTGTAGTGCAGTGTAGTGTAGTGTAGTGTTGTGTAGTGTAGTGTAGTGTAGTGTAGTGTAGTGTAGTGTAGTGTAGTGTAGTGTAGTGTAGTGTAGCGTAAAGTAGCGTAGCGTAGTGCAGTGTGGTATGTTCACAAACATGTTTTTCGCATTCCTTTTTTACAATCATCTAATATTCAATGTAGATACTAGAGGAAGCTGATGTCATGCTGTACAAAATTACGGACTGGTGCCACAGTGAGCATGGAAACATATTCTTGGGACTCGTGTTCACTTACAAAGGTTTAATACTTCTATACGGCGCATTTCTGGCTTGGGAAACCAGGTACGAACGTATTTTAGCTAAACTATAAGCTTCTCTCTAAAGGTTGTAAAGATAATAACGGTCACACACTATGGCCGAATTGTAATTGTGGATTTTGATTTGAGTTTGTTAAACACTTTTTGTTGCATTGGCCATTGTATCATTAAATTAGGGCTGTTATGTTTGATAAACTAAATGAAATACTGCTGCCTGAAAACACTAATATAGCTGCCTTAGGAGCTAATGATCTGTTGAAGTTGTTATTGTTTGGGAAAGATGAATTTAATTATTTTGTTAACTGTAAAATATTCCAGCGTATACATGACTTTATATTACGTACTAAACGCTTCCAGTAGTTTCTATCTGATACGAGATGCGTCAATCATAAATATTCGTACACTAATATTTCTTAACTTTCATTTGGTACTAATGTCTAATGTAATCTTGTAGTAAAACTTGTTAGCTTGTGTAGCAACTCAATGATAAGTATAGTCAATTCTTACTGTAAATGTTTTTGTAAGTGTAGATAGTCTGTTGTGGTGAGGATCCTAAATCACGTTGTCAAACTGTCTGATCCAATCCTATAATAAATACAAGGCGCAATAGACATGTATATTCAAAATAACGTTTTTTCTGCTTCGTAAACCATGAACCGGAAAAAAACTTGTACATTTAGGAGTGTATCAATAGAGGAATTGAACGACAGCCGAATGATAGGGATATCCATCTACAACGTGCTCATTTTTTGTGGCATTGGCGTTCCCATTGTCATGCTGGTACACCATCAGAAGAATTTCAACTTCACCATTGTTGCGCTTTTTGTGATCTTTGTCACCACGGGAACTGCAGTTCTTGTTTTTATACCAAAGGTAGGAACTAGGACCAATAACCCATACATCAAATGCATCATTTAATATTCTTCTAAATATTTCTGAAGATATCTTTAACGTCAAAACAAAAGAACAGAAAATTAAATTAAGACCTTATAAAAATGCAAAGGTTTGGATTGAAAATCAAAAGGTCATAACATGAAAAATTCTCAACAAATTCGTCAACATAACCATTTCAGAATTAGAATTTCGGAAATTTTAATGGACGAACAATTAACGTAAGTGTAAATAACGAACTGTAAATAAGAATTCGACCTCCCCTTACATAACAGAGGCTATTACTATTTTCGATTTTACTCTAAATACCATTCACCAGGCAGGGCAACAACAAGTACCATTTTAAGTTTTTGGTATGACCTGCCGCAGTATCGAACTCACGACCTAGGAAGACGGAAAGTGGAGACTGTACTACTAGACTAAACCGTCTGTCCAGTAAGAAGACCAGTGCAATGATTCAAGCATCAAGTAGTAATAAATACCAAAAAGCTATACACGTTGTGTTATTAGATAAAAGTCTCATTATGAAGTGTCAATAGAAATTCAATCGCTAAAAGACTTGCAATAAAAATCGAAGTTGCAAAATAAAAATCCAGAATTTTTGATTTGAGGATCTACAAATTACGTACATAGCGCAACTCTACGCCATACTGCTGCTGTTTTTATAGTTGTTGAAACTGAAGAACAAAGTGGACGTGGTAGTCACAACAATCCAGTCTAAGCCACCAGATGTTGGCAAGCAAAACTCGCCAGAGTAAACGTGCGTATAGGTGTTTATTCTGTTTATCTTTTCTTTTTCTTCCTTTCTCTTTCCTGTCGTCATTCTTCCAACGACCATCACCTAATATAATATTAATGATATTAAAAACTACAAACGTTATCGCTTGATTATAAATAGGTGTTTATCGTTTGACTCTGTTATAGCTTTTCAGGTTTTCTGGCTATTTTATTCAAGCCTAATTTATCCTTTGGGTGTTTTCTTTAGAAACAATTTAAAGGACGAAAAAAGGGGTGCCTGAAGTAGGTTTCAGAAAATCGCCTTTAAAAATTATATTACTTCATAGCAATTTTATGCGTATATCGCGTTAAAAGGCACTTTTTGTTTGTTCTCATTTTAAATCTCCCTTTCCCGCAATACTAGTACATGACGTCATATACGCACAGTGTTAATCAGGCGAAGAAAAGGAAATGTTAAACTTATGTCCCGAAAAACTTTCCATGCAAAGTTATATTATATAACATTTCGCTTATCTGCTTGGAAGACTTATGTAACTAGAAAGGAAAATTATTAACTATTTAAAATATTTTCAGCAATTGGTAAAATGTTGTTAACTCACCCTCCAGGATGCACCACTCACTAACCAAAAACGTATTTTTAATCTTACGAATGTACAGAAAATATAGTAGTTAAAAATTTTACTTAGTTAGTGACTTGTACGCTACGAATACTCTGATTATTTCTCAAACTTTACTCAGTGCAATCCAAACTTGTTTCAAATGACCTATTTTCAAAATGGCTGCGTCTAACAGTTATTGCGGGAGTTCAAATTTACACGTTTTATACAACGTTACTGCCGACGCTGTTGCAAAAAGGTAGTATGTAAGCAGTATAAAATTTCATGACGAATTTTTAAGCTTTATGTAAATGGATGGTTTTCTTGTGCTAGCAATGTTGCTATAAGCAAACTAGCTACGTTTGCTTTTTGCTGTCTTAGCTAAATGTTTGTCTGTCTTAGTTAAATACAGAAAAACACATATTTTTCTGTATTTTTTTCAGGATTTTTATGTATCTGCTTATCTGCCAACTAGATTTCAAAAGTTGCTGGGTAACCTTTGCGTAAATCATCATTACGGGGTTTTAAGCCGGTGACCAAGGTATGTGCTTAGCACTGAAAGTTAAGCGACACTGAACCTGTTTACTAATTGGATGGATGTTCACTAGGAAAATTCCTTCTTGTAGTTTCATCGCCCGTACTGCTTACGTTTATGTGTTGAGTTGTAAAGAGTTTTATGGAGTTGTGTGGAGTTGCACGGAATTTGTATATCGGTCTACAGCTGAGTTTGGCAACGACGCTTCTGTCGCTTCAGAGGCTTATCCTTCATAACGAGACAGATGCCGGTCCTGCGTTAACCATCAACATAATCACTAGGCGTTGACGTTCAGTGATGGATTTTCAGCTTGGAGAGTGGTGAACTGCATAAAAAATAAAGTCTGTTTCTACAATTATGTGTGTGCGTGACATGAATTTGTCATTCTATGCAGAATAAAATTTTTTGTATATAAATGTGTTTTTAAAGAATTCTGTTAGTTGTACGTCATTGATTCGATGTTCAAACGATGCTCTTTATCCACAAATGAAAATGGACCTCAAATTAGACTGAGATGCCTACCAACATCTGTTGTGACCAGCAAAACTGATGGTCAAAACTATTTAGTGAAATTTTCAAAAAACAGATTTAAAGCTCAGGACTGATATTATAGGGTAATATATCGTAATGTAATGTAGTGTAGGTGTAGTTTAGGCTTGGTGTGATATGGTGCAATGTAGTGTAGTACAGAGCAGTGTAGGATAGTATAGTGTAGTGTAGTGTAGTGTAGTGTAGCGTAGTGTAGTGTAGTGTAGTGTAGTGTAGTGTAGTGTAGTGCACTGCATTGCATTGCTGTGCAGTACAGTGCAGTGCAGTACAGTACAGTACAGTACAGGGCGGTGCAGTAATGTGCAATGCAGTGCAGTGTAGTACAGTATAATATATATATAACGTGCGTGTCATGTTCATGAGGTGTCACAGGAAAACGTCCTGAACGTTTAATCACGATATCACAAGAAAATAACGAAATCGGCTTGAAAATCACTATCCTAGTGATAGACAGACGATTTACAATTACACCAGAAATTTTAGGTCATTTCCTTGGCTTCCTCCAAATTAATACAGAACATTTTTAAATGACGTCAGGTGCTTTTAAATAAAAATAAATGCTGGAAACAAATTTGTCAGTTTTGTTAAAATTAACAGCAAGGTAAAATTTACGTGTTCATGATTTTCACCGCTAGACGAATGAGTTCCTTTCAGCAACTGACACAGTTTCTTGCTTCTTTGACGTACCAGCAGCCAGCGAATTTTTGCCTTTAGTTCTCTATGTGTCCATTGTACACTTTCATCAAATGAATTCCAAGTACCGTAGGCCTAAGTTCCATTTCTACTGATAGCAATTTTTCATCACTGCTTCATTTTTTGTGGTGAAGACCACGATGTAACTTGGTTGATTTGCCTTTTTCATTGTTTTGTTAGTTGTTCATAGCCACTAACTAACTAGGTCAAAATCAAATTACAGAATTCGGTGAGAAACTAACCTGGAGCACAAATTAGAATCAGCCAGCGGATTCATAACACTGTCATGTATTAAGTGGTTTAGGCCTTTATATCGACATGGCTGTTTTTCAGCTGATGGTTAGCTGACATTGTTTCGGTATTTAAATATTTAATACAAACGTTTGTTTTTGCTTAAAACCCGCTAACGCTGTATAGCTGTAGGTTTCATAGCTAAACTGTAATGCATTGTAATTTGACGTTGTGAAATTTGTGCTTTATCGGGTTCTTGCTTCTTGTATTATTATTATTACACAATCTAAATTTGGGCACATTTGTTGCGCCGTCCGGTATAATCGAATTTGTCACGTACTATGTATGTTTGCTTTTCCATTTTTATTTTTTCGTTATTTGTCCCAAATACATTAAATCCATTGGAAAGTTGCTTTGTACTTCGCCGAGTTCGATCAGTTTATTTGTGAAATCATCTAATCCATCAACCATAAGTCTAACCACAACCATGACCATTAATGAAATCATAACATTTTATCTGTTACACAAGCAAACAGAAATTGTTTTTAGGTCAACAGGTTCATAGAAAATTACTTAACTTTAACTTTGCAAAAATAAGATCGTAAATGCAGTCATCTTTGCCTCCTTATCTGATTCAGACCATTATAGTATCCCAGTTACATGTTTCATTCAAAAATTTAAACCAAGTTAACATTCAGTAATTAATAAACTAACATTTAAGAGCAGTTTTTGAACTGAAAGGCTTTGCACACGTGTGCAGTTGGTTAAGACAGGTGCCACGGGTCATGTGACTTTACCTGTTCTACAAAAAGTCTAATCAAAGTTTCCACCAGGAGATGGAGCCACGATGTAAATATTCATCCTATAGTACGAGAAATATATTTCACTATTTATTGTAAGCATGTCTTGTATCACTGTAATGTATGTTCTTTTATATGGTACTTTTTGTAGAGAAATAAAGATATAAATAAAACCAATGGACAAAATAAAAGTTTACGACATCTTGAATTTTATGTGTAACACTGACTACAATGAATATGACAAATTTTAGTAATCAGTTACACGACTTACATCTTAGCTTACTTATACTTGACCTTCCACACTTGAAGATGTATCAAAAGTTAATAAATTGTGTAAATAATACTTCTAATTACGAAATTAATATTCCAACTATCACTTCTGAACATGGATAAAATTTTGCTAGAGAACAATAAAGTGGATTTGTGGGATTATAAATTCTAATTACGGTCCTGGCATTTATTTGAAAAAAATTTGTAGAAATGCGGAAAAAATCAAAATATTTGCTGGATTTCGATGTTGAATAATAGGTTTACATACTTATTAATAAAACTGATGTTAAGAAATCGATAATTTTTTCCCTTTCACAAATTAACTCTAACATGAAAAACATACGTATGATATTTACCAGACGAATTTGAAATACCATAACAAACTAGAAAACGACCAAAACTGCATTCCTTATGACTGTCTTCAAAACGTCCTGCCCACCTTGTGAGTTGTATTTAGGGTAAAAGTGAGGAAATAATAATTTCTGTTATGTAGGTGTAGTTTGTTGTTTACAGTGGGCGACTATTACTATTACTATTATTATTATTATTATTATTATTATTATTATTATTTTTTATTATTATTATTATTATTATTATTATTATTATTATTATTATTATTATTATTATTATTATTATTATTATTATTATTATTATTATTATTATTATTATTATTATTATTATTATTATTATTATTATTATTATTATTATTGTTATTGTTATTATTATTATTATTATTATTATTATTATTATTATCATTATTATAAACTCACAGTTGATTAAATTTTGATTCAACCGCAACTACAGGCCCGGATGTGAACCAAGGAGGTCTGCGTAAACAAGACGCCCACTAAACTACTGGTCCACTGCAGTGTTATTAATCAACCTGGTCAAATGTTCGTCCCTTCTGGCTAGACTATTGAATTCAGCATCTTCAACGTGAATTCTCCGCTCACGCTAATCAAATTAAAAATGATAATCTAATTAATTAGAATCACACTAGAGCGAGCGATTTAATAGTGGATTTGCTGAGTTTGGTTAGCCAGCTATTAGCGATAACGATAAGTATTGGACTGCCATGACGACTATTTAGTTTGTTATATATATATAGAGGTCTAGGCGTGTGCCTTATAAACAGAAGATGTGTGGTTCAAATACAGGACGTATTCCAACTTTTTCACATTTGTTGTCTTTGAAGTTCGGTATCAAAATTAATTGCGAGTTTGTTCCACAAAATTTATTATTATTTATTATTTTTAGCTACACAATTAAGTTAAAACTAACTTCTGTATATTATAGAGTGGTATATTATGTGCATTAACGTTATTCAAAAACAAAAATATAAATATTCAACCAACTGCAGCCCTCAGTAATGATGAATAGCCAGCGCCCTCATATGAAGTTACCATGTGGGGCAAAAACTTATTTTGAGCTTGCCTCATTCCATAGAACCTTTTGGAGCAAAAAGAACATATTCCTGGCCTATCAGCTCAGACATATATTTGTAGCAACTTTGGCGACTTGGCTTCGTTATTAGTTCTTTGAGTGGGTAATTATAAATACAGAAGTGGGAAGAACAAATTAAGTTCATGATTCTCAGTTTCTTCTCTAATCTCTCCAGATTTCTCTGACATCAGTCCTTCAGCATAGCAATTCACCTATGCAGCATAGCAATTCACCTATGCAGCATAGCGTAGCAGCATAGAATGTCTTACCCTGTTGTCTAACTTGCCCCAAAGCCTTCTACATAATAAAGTCTGTTTCTTATTATTCCTTCTTTTTCTCGTAAGTTCCATACAGAATATATCTGAGCAGAAAGCATTAATGTTCCTCAGTGTCAATGCCCTACAAAGAACATGTAAAGGTCGGTTGCTCTATGTTATCTTCACTGGTGTTGAGATGTTCTTCTAGCGGTGTCAACTTTGTCCGTTATTGACATTTTATCAAACAAAAGTTTTTTGAAGGCCGTTCTGAAGTCTTTGCTTGAGAATGCGTATATGACTGGATTAACCGCACTATTGGTGAACCCAAGCGCAAATAAAAGCGCGGAAGCCTCGTAGTTCCACGCGTAATTACCTGTACAATAACTCCAGGCTTCGTACAAATACGCAGAACCCCAGCAGAGCACAAAAGCAAATGTAACAATGGCTAGGATTTTCGTTGCTTTCATCTGAACCATGCTGATCTCGTCTCCTTGGCCTTGGCTATGTATCTTCAGGACTTGCTTCCTTGCGATTCTCCAGATCAATGCATACAAGACAAAGATCACGAGCATCGGCAAGAAGAAGGCTATAGTGATGTCGAGTATCATCAAATTGAACATGCCGTACATCTCTCTCAAGACGCAAATAGCAATTGCCTCAGTAATGGCGAAGAACCAAGTGAAACAAAGTGCCACAGTGATTACAGTCTTGGTTACAATAACTGAGTACTTGAATGGATAGGCGACACCTACGTATCTTTCAGCAGCTATTACACACAAGTGAAATGCACTTGCATTTACCATTGCGTACATATAACTGTACCTTATCACCAGGAACGCTGTGTCACCAAGGGCTTCTTGACTGAACAATGCTGCAATCTCAATCGGTGCAGAAAACGCAACTGCTAAATCTGTTACTGCAAGTGAGGCAACAAGAGCGTTAGTTTTTGTTCGTAAACTCGGATATTTATACATTGAAATTACCACTAACAGGTTTCCAGGGATTATTAAAGTAGCTGATAAACCGAGAATAAAGACTGTCAGTATAGCTACAGGTTTGTATAAGTTAACTAAGTAACTTGCTGTGTGATTTAGCATGCTTATTGCATCATTAATATATTATTTAGCTGAATCACACAAACTGAGCAACAAAAATAGTCCTAA
Source organism: Tubiluchus corallicola (assembly GCA_030141605.1). Classification (NCBI taxonomy): domain Eukaryota; kingdom Metazoa; phylum Priapulida; class Priapulimorpha; order Priapulimorphida; family Tubiluchidae; genus Tubiluchus; species Tubiluchus corallicola. The sequence continues at coordinate 422,384 of JAQGDQ010000162.1, forward strand.
TGAAAAGATTCCCTTTTCACCATTTTGAGTTTCACCATTGATGGAAATGTCATTAGCGCTTTTAAACAATGAAACGATCTTCCAACATGAAGGTTCATTGCAAAACACCATCACAGTATCTCCACTTTCACAATATATGCGGACTCTTTTTACGAAGCGTTCTGAAACTTTTTGCTCTAAATTATCATCTTAAATTTACCATCATGAATTCCGAACGTCTCTCCGCAAACTTGGATTTTACAGTCGAGCCATCACTAGCGCGCATGCGCCAACACCTCCACGGCGAGCCGTCATCATCTTAATGCCCATCACGCTTGCTGTAGACATTGGCAGGCAGAATTCTAAAATTAAAGAAATCTACCTTTCAGACAGGTAAACACAGCAGTAATCTAGCAAAAACTAGACGCTGCTATGCCAGTGGTTTGTCAGCATTACTTCTGCAGTGAGTATTTGCCGTTCATTACATCTCACTGATGAATCTAAACCTTGCATACGTCTCATAAAACATGATTGGCTAAGTATAGAAAAAATTGCCACCAAATGCCCCACCGGACACCGGTTTGGATACCGGGAAGCATAATGCTGCTAATTAGTATAAAATGCACTCATGCATATTCCATCCTATTTGCCGCCAATATATTATGCCATTATAATTCAACGCTTTTAGTTATCCAATCCACCTTGCTGATAGGAGCTTATAAAACGTTTGCTACTTGATCAGACCCGATTGTCCGGGGACTACAATATAAGCTGTTCTTGAACTGATATTGCTCTGTAAAACTCAGATCGTTTCCTAGTTTCTGAGTTTCTATCGTACATGAAATGGTGATTATTCTGATCTCAATGTTAACACAATTTATAGAAGCACTTTTATATCTGTATCTGCTATGTTAACTGCAGACATGCTAACATATCCAAGGCACAAGATAGTGTCACTATATGCCGGCAATCTTGTCAGAATATTGACAAACAATGTTTTCAAAAATGTTGTGCCATTTTGAAACAGTGTGTCTTATTTTTGTCCAAAATGGGAACCTTCTTAGTACAACATTGTACAACAATATTTTATAACCATTTTCAGGCAAGATTAATATAGTAGTCATGGCAACGGCAATAATAAATAGGAATTAAAAATTCAAGAATTAAAAAACAAAGAAAAAAGAAAGAACAAAATATGATGTTTCAAAGTGCCACTGCCGTTTATCTTCACGACAAAGAACAAAAGAATCACATAAAATTACCAATACTAATTTCGTGGGGAATTTTTTATCGTACATAGTGTACTGACCACCCCTTTCACATTAAATGGAAGTTTCTGTCGAAGCCGTATAAAATCGGTCTTCTCTGCTCTTTTACTGGTCCAGTTAGTTTAATTCACGACCGTGTAAACTCCATTTCATCATTATTTTTGAATCTACTTCATGTAATTTTCCAATAAAGGTGTCGTTTCTCTCACACGTCATTGGATGGATGTCACTAATAGACTGTTTGGCTCCGCATCTGCTGGTACCGAACCAACCTGGGTAGTTTTAGGCCTTGTCGGCCAGGTACCGTCACAGGCCTCAGTCACAGAAAAGATTGGGACACAATCAGAAACTAACGTGTTCGCTTGAAATGTCGTATGTTTGCTTTTTTCCTTGTTTTTAACTGTGAGATTTTTAGCATTGAACAGTAATAAAAATACGTTTTAATAATAACGTTAGCATCTTTCATAGAGGACCAGTTTACAATGAACGTGTAAGCTTAATTTTTGATATATGATAGCTGAAAGAGAATAATAACATAGACCTGCAATACCTTTATTACAATACAACACAGTACCATACAACACCTACTATATTTAAAAAAAATTATAGGTAAATATATTAAAATTCTTACGCCTAATAAAATTCAATACAACACCTACTATAACATGAACGAAAACTGGATCCCAATCTTAGACTGCAGCTCTAAACAATCTACCTCTGAAACATAGAAAGAGGACATACTGTTTTTTCAAAAATGATTTACGTGAAAGGATTACTACCACAGAAACCCAATTCCGCCTTCGCGCGGTTAGTTCTTCCCTGTACACGCGCTTCGCCCTTCGTCAGCTAGATAGACACTAGCGCCTGCATCTCGCAAACGCGTTGCACAAAAACAGGTGCTGTACCTTTCAATTTAGATGTGTTGATGTGTTTAGTTCTGACGTGGTGCAGACATTCGACAGCTCATGTGTGAGCATAGCGATAAATATGAAATTTACTTTTTAAACTTGCCGAGTTTTTGTATATCACACTAAATGATGTACAGTTGTACTGTACTCCAATTTCTGCTTTTGCAAACACGTGCAACCCTCTCATGAAATATTTGCGCTGTTAAAAGTTGTGTTCAGTCTTGATGTCGTCATTAGTTGGGCTCACGCGCCGTTAACTATTTTTTTAAACTATTAATTGATTATGAGAAACGCTTTGGCAGCATTATAGTTGTTAAAATGTATACGTCAAAATACTACTTCAAGATGGGGTAGGATATGAAAATTTGTCCTGTTTCCTTTAAAGCACAAGAAAACCCTCCACATAAATAAAGCTTAAAAAATTCGTCTTGAAATTTTATACCGCTTAGACACTGCCTACAGGGCTTAGAACTCCCGCGATAACCATTAGACGCAGCCATTTTGACAGTAAATCTTGTGAAACAAGTTTAGATAATATTGTGTAAAGTTTGAAAAAATAATCAAAGCAATTGTTGCGCACACGTCGCTAACTAAGTAAAATTTTAGATTGCTGTATCCTGTCAGTAAGATTAAAAATACGTTTCTCGGTTAGTGAGTGGTGCATCCTGGAGGTGAATCAACGACATTATACAAATTGGTGAAAACATTTTAAATAATTAATATTTTTTCTAGTTACATAAGTCTTTGGAGCAGGTAAGCGAAAGGTTAAGTAACATAACATTGCATGGAAAGTTTTTTGGGACATAGTTTAGCATTTTCTTTTCTTCTCCTGATTTACGTTGTGGGCATATGACGTCATGTAATGGCGTGGTCGGAACAGTAATTGCTGAGACTTCAAATGAAAAAAAAACAAAAAATCCTTTCAACGCGAGTACTATACACGCATAAAATGCAATAAAGTAGTATAATCTTTTAAGGCGATTTTTCTGAAACCTACTTCAGGTACCCCTTCTCTTGTCTTTTAAGTAAGAAGCACAGTAAGAAGTAAGAAGTAAGTAAGTAAGAAGTGCTTGTGAAAGAACACTTAATAGCTAGCAAACTTCAAATCAATGAAGCTGGAAAATCACAAAAATGCCTTTCAAGGAGCAGCACCTATTAACAATTCAAATTACATTGATCTACTGAGTTTTACAGTCGGATGCACTGTATAATGAAATATGTTCTAAATAACATAAATAGATAAAAACAATTAATAGATTAAACGTTTACAACATTTAGCTGGGAATGGTCAGCTGGAATTCTTAATTCAAAGGGTAAAGAAAAGGCAAATTTAAAGTATGTCCAAAAACATTCCACACAAAGTTACATTTCGTGGCATTAGGTTACCTGCTTGAAAGACTTATGCTACTAAAAAAGAACATTCTTAATAATTTAGACTGTTCGCGCCATTTGGAGAAACGTCGTTGACTCACCTTCCCAGTGTGCATCACTGGCTCACCAAAAAACGTATTTTTAAACTTATTGAGAAGAGAAAGTAATTTATACCTTTTCTTCGTTAGTGAAATATGCAGTACGAATGCTATGATTAGTTTTCAATCGTTACATAATGTTATCTAATCTGCTTTCAAACGACTTAAATTAAAATTGCTGTGCCGCACGGCCTTCCCAGAAGTTCTAATTTACAAGTTTTATACAACGTTACTGCTACTACAAGCTCTGTGCACAATAAGGCAGCATTACTGGTTGATACAAAATTTCAAAGTGATTAATGAAGAGTGTTTTCTCGTTCTTTAACTTACAATGTTAACACTTATCATATCTCAAAATTTCCTTAAAAGCTACTTTAAATTTTCTATTTGTCAATGCGTAAATGAAAGGATTAATTCCGCTGTTGCTAAATCCAATTGAAAACAAAAGATATTTAAAAAGTGGCATGGATTCAAATGAAATATTAAACATAGTATTATGTATGTATAAGCAAATGGAATATATACGAGATGGACCCCAACATATCAGAAAAGCAAGAGCAACTATGGCTAAAGTTTTTGTAGCTTTCATTTGTATCACCCCTGTTCTTGACTTTGACCTTCCTTGACCTTCGTTGTGTATCTGTAACACTTGTTTCCTTGCAGTTTTCCAGATCAGGGCATACAAGACTAGTATGACTAGCATTGGCAAGTGAAAAGCTCCTACCACTTCGGGCACCATTAAGAAGTACATCTTATTCACATTGATCAACGTGACAACTGTGGCTGCTTCACCTATAGCAAAAATCCAGCAAACGCAGATTCCAAAAATAACGGTTTCCTTTCTCACGATAACGTGATACTTAAATGGCTGCATGACGGCAACGTACCTCTCAGCAGCTATCAAGCATAAATGAAACGAACTGGTGTTTATCATTCCGTGCTGGAAACTGCCTCGTATCACGTTAAACAGCAGGTTTGAGCTAACCTTTACATTCAGCAGTCGTATGATTTCGGCTGGTACTGACATTCCAACTAACAGATCAGCCACTGCTAGCGACGCAATAATCGCATTGGTTTTGGTCTGCAAATATTCAAACTTGTAAACAGCTATTAGCACTAACAAGTTTCCTGGAATAATAACGATGCTAGACAACAAATACACGGACACTATCACGGCTACCAGGGTATCGTCAAACGCACAGTGATGTACGTTATCAGCTTCAATAGGGTCTTCTATGTCTGTAGCATTCCATACAGAAGTCATGGTACTTATAGACCAATAATGACAAGCTGAGTGTGACAATTGCACTTCTTTTAACTTGTGTAGATGAATCTGGCAAAGACGTAGCCAGTGATCAAGTGAGGCCTCAGCTTTGTTTCGCTTTTCTGTTTAGATATGCTTTGTTCACTGCATTAAGTGCAATCGCTACGCATTGTTTTCCCACCTGCGCAAAGTTGTTTCACCTGCAACTGACGTGTCGCCATTTTTATTTGCAGTTTCCAATAGAGTTTTATTTGTAGAAGCCTGATGGAATAAAAGATAGATCACATTTAGTGTCAACTGTGGTTTTAGCTTAATGAATGGCACAGTTTCAACAGATATTTAGTGTTTAATGTCAGATGGGAAACATTAGCGACATGCATTATAGTAATTTCCTGTCTCATTTTTGTAAGCTGAGAGGTTGATTAGTATGGCGTCCATGAAAGCAGAGCTAATATGATGTCAGTAGAACTTGTTGGTTAGTCATTTGGACAACTTGGCTATTTGATTAGCGGTTAGTTTTTCGATCACGCAGGCCGTCCGTCTAATGTGACGTCTGCATGTTTGTCTATTTTTCAGTGATTTGATTGGCTAAACAATGAGTTCTAAAAATATTGTCGATAGTCTTGTAACATTTAATCATGGAATTCATTTGTTCTGTAGTTCAGAAAAAATACTTGAAGTGTACTAGAGGCTAGCAACTAATGAAATTTCCATACAATTGCATAATAGCAGTCAAACTGTATAAAAAATTACAAAGGTTTATGCTTGTAATCTCGTTTGCAAAAGGTTTAAGCGCTGGAAAACATTGACAATTTATTGGAGATCACTTATTGGTCACTGATAAGTTTCTAAATTGGAGCTGTTTGTAGAGGGTGCCCCAAAATTAACCTCCCACAAATCAATTTAAATTACACTTTCGCCGCATCTGTGAAACTTTGGTCCTCCATCCTGGACGATCTTTAATCCTTGGTGAATAAAGATCCTTGCCTTATAAATAATAAACTCCATCATGAATTCAAATAACGAGTAAAACTAACAGTAACAGCAGCAGCAGCAGCAGCAGCAATAGCAACAACAACAACAACAACAACAACAACAACAACAACAACAACAACAACAACAACAACAAAAACAACAACAGCAGCAACAACAACAGCAAAAACAACAACAACGACTACAACAAGAGCAACAACAACAACAACAACAACAACAACAACAACAACAACAACAACAACAACAACAACAACAACAACAACAACAACAACAGCAACAACAACAACAACAACAACAACAACAACAACAACAACAAAAAAACAACAACAACAACAACAACAGCAGCAACAGCAACAGCAACAAAAACAACAACAGCAGCAACAACAACAAAAACAACAACAACAACAACAACAAAAACAACAACAGCAACAAAAACAACAACAACAACAATAAGAACAATAACAGCAACAGCAGGAACAACAGCAACACATGCTTGGCAGTTGCAATTGAAACCATCATGACCATGAATTTCGACTCAAGAATTTACCAATGAAAATCCAAAAGAACTAAACAAATCAGCATGAGGGAGGGGAAAATGGCCGCATAACAGCTTACAATAACTAAGACAAACTAGATCTATTCACAGATCTATCTATTATTCAATGCTGCTAGGTTGTACTTGCTTGATACCGATAAATTCGTGAAAGCCACTGAACAAGGAAAGCGGGGATGTTTGAACAGATTTTCTGTGTGCTCAGCTTTGCAAGATGAAAACAATTGGCTAGCTTTATTTCATCATACATGTGTGCGCATACTATAACCTACGTGCTTCGTGAGTTTGAGGGAAACTAGTGTTTCAATTAAGCTAACACCTGCGTTCACTGTTCTAGTGACTACAGTTAGAGAAGCATTACAGTTTTCTGTTTACCAACTGTGCTACTGCTAAGTTAACCAAGCATTGGAAATTGTGTACCTGTACTTAAAAACCACACCAATTTTGGATGAAAGGCGTTATATTGGTGAATAAATCATGCATAGTTCTTGCTTTATGGGCCACATGTATTGTGTCACCACAAGTCGTAATTGTCGTGCATAACCTCAAAAATGGTCAGTGCCAAAACGAGAAATAGGCAAAAACTGACAATAACTAACTAAGTTCATGCGTTCACCATTTGACCATCTCTATAATTTTTATTACTGTAATCTCAGCGAAGCCTGAAGACGATTTTTTACAACGGGCAGCAGTAAATATGGTGTTTAGACAGGTCACGTGATCAAATGAGAAGCCATAGTGGTATGATGGTGGTTACTTTCATTGTTATCTTGCTTTGCTGTATTTTTCCAGCTAGAATAGACGGACGAAGCTCTTCGCCAGTAGTAAATATATGTAAGCGGGAATATTATTTTTCTTTTTTGTATCCATCCATCCGTCCGTCCGTCCGTCCGTCCGTCCGTCCGTCCGTCCGTCCGTTCGTCCGTCCATCCATCCATCCATCCATCCATCCATCCATCCATCCATCCATCCATCCATCCATCCATCCATCCATCCATCCATCCATCCATCCATCCATCCATCCATCCATCCATCCATCCATCTACACCTGTAGCATATAGTGTTTATATTTGATAACTGGTACAATATTTGGTCTTTACAAAATTTCATCAACGCTTATGATGAAAGGCAAGTTTTTAAATCTTTGATACCCCTGTTGTACCTTTTTAAAACGTTCCTTGTACAAACCCAATTTCAACAGAAAACAAGTACAGCTCGCTTAGAGAATTTCTTTTTCATGTGATTCACAGCTAAATTATCTAAATTTAATATGATGTTGTTATGCGCCACCTGACTGCCTGCTTCTATTTAAACATCTAAGCAATCGGCAGCACAAGTTGTGGGTGTTCCACTTACGTCTTGTGACTTTGGACTAGAAAAACGGGACTACATAGGAGTCAATATTTCCTCTTGGGGATTTTACGTTTGTTTCAATTTTACTTATTTGACATGGAAGCGAATACATATGTGGTCTATAATTATTATATTATAGTATATAATCGATAACTAGCTAATATATTAGCGATTCGCTTTTATTATTTTTGTGCAAGGAGTTCAATATTAACCTGCACGAATTGAAAGTTCAGTCAATACCAGTCGATATTCCCGTCTATGTACCACCAATTTTGAAGTATTGCTTCTCCTAATCGTAAAAGAAGTCAAAATGCCCATAAATCTCAATTTTTTTTTACTTTTTCAGGAGGTTTCGTCCTCACGAACTTGATCAGCTGCACAGAGAGATACAATAATAAAAATTTACACATGAAATTAGCTATAAAATGAAGGTATGCAATGTCAGTAAAATTATGGATACAGACAGCATGAAGAGGTTAAATTAAAACTAAATTAAAAGAAGAAGTAAAATTACTAATTAAGAAAACAAAATTACATTGACAAACCTACCTGACATCCAATAGATTTCAGTATATTCTAATTTTTGTTTCCAAAGAAATCTTCCTATTCTCAAAAACTTTTGTGAGTTTCGAGTAAGCTGATAATGCCATTATCTTCCGTCTTGATATGTCTCTTAATGAACACCATATGCTTGCAAGGTCTAAGGTGCGTTAGTTGAACAAATATTGAACAAAATTGATGTGAGATATAATTCAGCCTGTTCATGCTTTTTGTATCCATAATTTTACTGACATTGCGCACCTTTATTTTATATGTAGTTTCTTCTGTATTTTTTATTATTGCAGCTTTCTATGCAGCGACGAAGAACTGAAAAAATAAAGAATTTTTGGGCATATTGGCTCCTTCTTTTACGATTATGACTATGGCAGGTCTCACAAACGCACTATCTGATTTTCAAGATTATTGCTTTTCCTGGTTAAGTGGCTGGAAGCGAATAAATATTTCTCAGTATTCAGAAGTCCGGTCAAGTCGTCATCGAGACAAACTTCTTTACGACTTATAATATTTCGTTTTATATCCTACTTAGGTCAAACCATGCACTTTGAAATTTCAGGTATCATTTTTGATCAGACTGCTAATATTTCACAAGAAAGTTTGGAACAAATCGTCAACAGAACCCGAGAATTTACCAACCCACGAATGAGAGCGTCTTACTTTAAAGTGGACAACTCAAAAAAGTGGACCGCGTTGGACCAAACAGGTTGCTGAATTACAATGATTGTTAATGAATATTCAGTTATAGCCACACTATGAAAAATTTACTTTAGTTACTTGAATAATAGTTCACAGTATTGGAAAATAACTTGGTCAGTATAGCTATGTGCTTGAATCCGTGACATTAATACTCGCTAAAATGTTCGAAACATTTTTCGGGCGGAGCAGTCCACGGATAAGAAGCCCGAAAGAAAAAACTGGACATTTATAATTTTTTAGTATCTGTGAATGTCCGGGAAAAGGATGTTAGAAGTAACAGAAGGGCGTGGACTACGACAACGTTTTAGGTCGGCGTTTAGGAACCAGTAAGGAGATGTCCAAAGAACATATGCATTAGAATGAGGGCCAAAAGAGACTTAAAAAAACTTATGACAAGCAGAGAATTGCAGTGGTGACCCTCCCCCCTCCAAGTTAGACCCAATCAGATTGACAGTATGATTTTGCAAGCTGTCAATTGGGTTGAGGTAACAAGTTGAGGCACCAACAGAAATGTGACTGCAGTATATTTGCAGTTTTTTATATTAATTTAAAATTGTACAGCCCATGCGTTTACGTGACTCATATGCCTTTGTTTTCATTTTACTAACGTAATCAAGCAAAATAGGCAAACGTAGGTAATTTATATTTAACATTTCAGTAACTCGGCTAAATGCGTCTGGTAGTCTGGTAGGTTTGCTATCAATCACGTCGTGCTCCGTCCTGGCAACACTAGAACTGCTAGCTGAGAACTATGGTCTTCCTCATCTAGCTCTGTACACAGGTTACTGCTCATTAAAAACTACGCCAAGAAATGGAGGTTTGCGAATCTATGATTTGTTAAAAAACATGTAGTTTTTTGTATGATACCCGATTTTGAAGTACGGTAAAAGGCACACATTTTAACACGTATAATAAATGCCAAAGCGTTTTTGATAATTAATGTGCTAAAAACGTAATTAACAGCGGCGAGCCCAACTAGTGATGACATCATAAGTGAACATAATTTTCAACAGTGCAAACATTCCACGAGCGTGTTGCACGCGTTTTCGAAAGCAAAAATTGAAGTACACTGCTATTGTACAACAGAAAAACTCGACGAATTTTAGGTTTAAAATTCAAATTACAAGTTTACTCACGTGCTCTTGAATTTGTGTACTATATCTACATCACAACCGAGCACCACTGAACTGAGAGGTAGAGCACCAATTTTTTGTGCAACACGTTTCTGAAGTGCAGGCGCTAGAACCCGTTTAAATAGCGAACGGTGGGATGCATGAAATAACGAAGAATTAGCCGTACGAAAGCGAGATTGTTTTTCTGTGGCAATAATTTTCTCACGTTAAGCCATTCTTTAAAAATAGTAGGTCAATGTGCTTTTTCAAAATTTCGTAGGGTAAACTGTTTTGAGTCATAGTTTAATGTTTTAAATGGTGGTCCGATTTTCCTTTAAGCGCTAGGTTTCATCTTAGACCTACGCTAGTTTTTCTAATTTCTTTCCTTCAATAATCTGACAATGTCAATGGTTTCTTGGAGAACTTGATCATAGCTCAAATCATGGGTGCTGTAATAATTGTTAGGCACCCGAAGATTTATCTGCAAGATTGCTAATTGCAAGAACCGTTTAACTGGATTCAGCTTGCTAGAACTGAATCTTGATTTTCTGACAGCAAAGCTTTAGAAGAAAACTATTAGCCACCATGTTGTCTTAACCATAGTTCTAACCAAAGGCTTAACTGCAGTGAACAGTTTTTACTTTCAGGGTTTACTCTCAGCTTGAGACCACATTTCAAGCACTTGAGCCAAGCTCTAATGAAAGTCTTTACTGATTCTAGAGACTGGGAGAAAGTTGTTTTACTTTATGACAGTCAAGGTAGAAGTACTTTAAAATAATAATTCTATATTCATGTCTGTACTGCATTCTCTAGTCACATCTGCACTGCATTTTGCATTCACTTCTATACTACATTCTACGTTCACATCTGTCCCGCATTCTATATTCACTTCTGTACTACATTCTACGTTCACATCTGTCCCGCATTCTATATTCACTTCTATACTACATTCTATGTTCACATCTGTCCCGCATTCTATATTCACTTCTGTACTACATTCTATGTTCACATCTGTCCCGCATTCTATATTCACTTCTGTACTACATTCTATGTTCACATCTGTCCCGCATTCTATATTCACTTCTGTACTACATTCTATGTTCATATCTGCACTGCATTCTATATTCACTTCTGTACTACATTCTATATTCACATCTGTACTGCATTCTATATTCATATCTGTACTACATTCTATATTCATATCTGTACTACATTCTATATTCATATCTGTACTACATTCTATATTCATATCTATATTTACTTCTGTACTACATATTCACATCTGTACTACATTCTATGTTCACATCTGCACTAAATTCCATATTCATGTATGTTTAATGATTAGTAAACATCTCTCAAACGACTTTTAAAAAAGAGCAAGTTTTTTTTGTTAATAATGTTTCACACTTTTGCTTCATAGGGGACGTATTTTGGTGATTTATTGCATGAAAATTTGTTTCGTCTGCAAGTCTGTCTTTGTCTGTTCTTTCGTTTGCTTATTTCATGTGTATACGTTCATTCATTCATTCGTTCGTTTGTTCGTTCTTTCGTTCATTCGTTCGTTTGTTCATTCATTCATTCGTTTGTTCGTTCGTTTGTTCGTTCTTTCGTTCATTCGTTCGTTCGTTCGTTCGTTCGTTCGTTCGTTCGTTCGTTCGTTCGTTCGTTCGTTCGTTCGTTCGTTCGTTCGTTCGTTCGTTCATTCATTCATTCATTCATTCATTCATTCATTCATTCATTCATTCATTCATTCATTCATTCATTCATTCATTCATTCATTCATTCATTCATTCATTCATTAACTCCTTCCTTCATTCGTTCGTTCGTTCATTCATTCATTCGTTCATTCATTCATTCATTAATTCATTCTTTTATTCGTTTATTGATCCATCCATCCATGCATTCATCCGTTTATTCATTCATTCATTCATTCATTCATTCATTCATTCATTCATTCATTCATTCATTCATTCATTCATTCATTCATTCATTCATTCAAGTCCTGATCTCAATTAAGCCGTGGAGGTGTCTCAAGAAAATATATCCTTCTTCTACGAGTTAAATAGCTTGAATCGGTATAACAATCAGTGAATGAAACTACAATCAAACAAAAGCAGTCACCAGTCAGCTCAGTGAACAACTTTAGCATTGCTTAACTTCTATCGTGACCACTCAGCTACATATCACGCTTCGTGCATGCATTGATTCATTCGAGCAAGTTATAGTGTTCAATTCACACATCCTCACGTACATACACCCCCACCCAGTCCCTCACTCACTTACGCTACCTTTTACCAAGTCGCATCACATAACGCACGTCACCTATTGTCACACATCACTCGTTAACTCTCTCACCATTTCAGGTTACGAAGTTCTGCGTTACATACTTCCCGTAATTTCTCGAGACAACACTAAGTTTTCCATGTGGAGTGTGAGAGAAGGGGAGGGAATCATGAAAAACTTCAGCGAAATTCTAGGCGATGTTTACAGCTCACTAGCAGACTTCATCTATGTCTCATCCGACGTGAACTTATTCATGAATTTTCTTCAAAAGGTATTGACCTTAAAGTTGTTTGAATCAGGAGAATCTTTTATTTAACGTTTGTCCTACAAAGATTAGCTGTTTCGTCCTATGTAGTTCGAAAGATCCTAAAGTACGAAAATAAAGGTTGAGGTTTTATTAATGTGTGTAAGTTACCTTTTAGGTAAAGTTTCTAGCCTATATTTACAATAATCTTACGTTACAAAATCAAATTGAATGTTGAAACAAAATACCATTTGAATCGAATTTTCGAATTTAATTTAAGCCTTTATTTCAGAATTTCTTCTACAAAAAACAGCAGTTAAAACGTACAAAATAAAAGAAAAACAATATTACATAAAAAGCGCGAGTGCGTTTTAAAAACATCTAAAAACTCGTATCCTATCCTATCCTATCCTATCCTATCCTATCCTATCCTATCCTATCCTATCCTATCCTATCCTATCCTATCCTATCCTATCCTATCCTATCCTATCCTATCCTATCCTATCCTATCTTGCCTTGCCTTGCCTTGCCTTGCCTTGCCTTGCCTTGCCTTGCCTTGCCTTGCCTTGCCTTGCCTTGCCTTGCCTTGCCTTGCCTTGCCTTGCCTTGCCTTGCCTTATCTTATCCTATCCTATCCTATCCTATCCTATCCTATCCTATCCTATCCTATCCTATCCTATCCTATCCTATCCTATCCTATCCTATCCTATCCTATCCTATCCTATCCTATCCTATCTTATCTTATCTTATCTTATCTTATCTTATCTTATCTTATCTTATCTTATCTTATCTTATCTTTTCTTATCTTATCTTATCTTATCTTATCTTATCTTATCTTATCTTATCTTATCTTATCTTATCTTATCTTATCTTATCTTATCGTACCTTATCGTACCTTATCGTACCTTATCTTATCTTATCTTATCTTATCTTATCTTATCTTATCTTATCTTATCTTATCTTATCTTATCTTATCTTATCTTATCTTATCTTATCTTATCTTATCTTATCTTATCTTATCCTATCCTATCCTATCCTATCCTATCCTATCCTATCCTATCCTATCCTATCCTATCCTATCCTATCCTATCCTATCCTATCCTATCCTATCCTATCCTATCCTATCCTATCCTATCCTATCCTATCCTATCCTATCCTATCTTATCTTATCTTATCTTATCTTATCTTATCTTATCTTATCTTATCTTATCTTATCTTATCTTATCTTGTCTTTGCAAACGAAATACAACTGTGTAACTGTCACATATTTTTGTGTTATCTCAATCAGATCGTATCAGCATAAGGTTTGTGTGCGTTGCGTGCGCTTATAATATCTATCATAGGTGCGTTTGTGTCATTCATTCTAAACTTCAATTATTGGTGTCTGTACTGTGTTCTTTTACTGAAGGTCGGCACGTCAGTAGACATAAAAATTAAAGTAATTTTTTATTTTTCTGGTTACCTGAATAGGTGAATGCTTCTGACGTACCAACTGGCAGGATATCATGGTTTTTTGTTGGTGAGAATATGCCTTACAAACAGATCGCAGATTTGTTTTCTACTAAAAATAACGATGTGGTCGTATTGAGAAAGTCACCAACAAAAACGCGAATGCGTTGTCGTTCCCTGAGCCTCACAAGCAATAATGCTATAGGAAAAGAAGGAAACAAAGAATGGGAAAAGGAGAAGGACGAAAAAGAGAAGAGAGAGTATCAAGATACCTATCAGGTGAGCTATGAAACGCGTTTCAAATCAGCAAAATTTACTGATCTTGTGGCGCCACCCCCTCCTTACTTATTTTTTTAGTGTTGTTCTGTTCCTGATGTAAAAGCGGGGAGTGTTTTCTTAAACATGCAATGCAGCAAAAACAACTGAAAAACTAAAGATCGGTTCTCAAATTCAATTCATATTGAACGTGATTTAAGTTATTCAATAGAAGACACTTCAAATAGCAAAAGGGACAAATTGCATGTGATTTTGAATAAGTATTGATTTCACCATGCCATGTAAATGTGAACAACTCGTCACTTGAACTTCACTATTACCACGTGTGAGTGAGCCCTTATCTAAATTAAGATGAAGTGAGATTAGACGACTAGGCTGGATAATTAATAACTAGTGATTAATAATTAGTGACATAGTCAAATTGTTCTCAAAATTTGATCTGATTATTGACGCAAGTTTTGTTGAACATCACGTGACCAAATCTGACATCAGTTTGACTAATGGCGCGTTCATACTCGCAAGCTCTTGCGCAAGTTTTCCTTGAAAGCAAATTCACAAGTGTGAACGACTTTGCAAGTTCTCTTTACAAGTTCTCTCACATACTATCGGAAAGTTCACAATGACTTACGAGAGAACTTGCAAACCCGTTCACACTTGAGAGTTTGCTCTCAGAGAGAACCTGCGCAAGAACTTGCAAGAGAAACCTCCCTAGTCTGAAGGAGCCATAATATCACTAATCCGTCTCAGTTGCAAAGTTTTCAGTGGGTTTTTTCACTAGGTGTTATTTTTAGGCGTACATTGAGCGTGGATTTCTGTTCTACGCCAACTACTTTCAATGGTTAAACAATACTGATAGTGCTTCGAAAATAAAACCCAAGTTGGTTTTGCAGGAATATTTGAAGGTTAGTGATATGATTTTTTTACTTAGCACTGCATTGTTATTGTTGCCGCTGTCAGTTGTTGCTATTGCTGTTTCCACTATTGTAGCAGCAGCAGTAGTAGTAGTAGTAGTAATAGTAGTAGTAGTAGTAGTAGTAGTAGTAGTAGTAGTAGTAGTAGTTGTTGTTGTTGTTGTTGTTGTTGTTGTTGCCGCTGTGGTCATCATCATCGTCGTCGATTTTGCTTGGCTTAGATAGTACTTACACAATTTTGTGTCGATTTACTCAACACGCATTTGTTCAACATGTATGCGTTCATACTACTCAACATGTATTTGTTCAACACGCATTTGTTCAACATGTATGCGTTCATACTGCTCAACATGTATTTGTTCAACATGTATGCGTTCATACTGCTCAATATGTATTTGTTCAACATGTATTTCACTTTACAGGAAGTGAGTGGGGAAAACAGAGACGGTTGTTATAATTTTGATGCTGACGGATATAGTACTGATTCTGATATAGATGTTTTTCGAGTAAGCACCGCATAATTAATTTAACATTATTATATTTACTAGTTGTCTATAAAACGAATTTCGTAAGGTATTTTAACTTTCGTGGTGAGTTTTTACCAACAGAAGTTAATTACGAAGTCACATTGGGTCAATAGAGCTGTTACTGGTCTCATATAGACATCATTATATACGCAAAAAATCTTTGTAATGTTGGAACAAAGCTTGTCATAAGACTAATGCTTTGTTGAACATTTATAAGAACGCTTCAGTTACATTCTCTTTGGGTTTTGTAACTTGTAAGAAATATAACATGATCCAGACTCCACAAAGTGTTTTGAATGACATGAAGATGCACTTCTTAATGAGCTAAATTGTCATCTGTTTATAGATTTTCTTTATGGATGACGATATTTTTAATGTAATTTTGTTTTTTTCACGTGTTCCATAGGGGAATGTTCAGCCTGCATAAACCACAAGTAAATACTCTTCGTAAATGAAGTTTAAACGTTCATCTTCGAATTTCGTATAATTTACATGCATTCTCATTACATACAGAGCTTGCATTAGGAGTATTACTGCGTAAGTCTCGGAAATTGAACTCCGCGATGCCCGTAAGACGCAGCCATTTTAACAGTATGTTTGAAACAAGTTTAGCTGACACTGCGTGAAGTTTGAAAGAATGATCAGAGCATTCGTAGAACACTCTTCGCTAACTAAGCAAAAGTACTTTACCGTATCTTGTCAATACAAGATAATATCTTCATGAACGTATTGCATGTGTTTGAACTAGCGAATGGCAAAATACATGTAACTAGCCGCCCAAACGCGAAATTATCATTATTTCGTAGTTATTATTCTGTCACCTAAATATTTTGCAAAAAAAACCCGTATGTTCCTTTTTAATTTTTATAGCGCAGATTGTTTTGAGCTATAGTTTGAGATTCGGTCCGGTTTTGCTTTAACCGCACGCATAATAGTCTAGTTTGTTATGTAATATCTGGGCCTTGGTTATATTTCTTACCCGTTTGCAAAACCCGAGACTATTGGAAATGTTTTGATAACAGTTAAATAAAAATTGTATAGTTGATTTTCAAATCCTTAGTAGATTGTTTTCAGAAACTAACAGAGAGCATTTTACATTCTAATATTTTAGATGATTGGTTATGGGCGCTCAATAAGTGCAAATATGACACTCATAGGTCACTATAACTCACTTACTGGAATGACCAAACTTCAGCCGAAGCTTTACCCGGAATCAAGTTACAACTTCGCTGGAATAAATTTAACTGTCGTAGCAAAGCAAATCTCCTACTATAATGTGGGTCATCAAAATTATGTTAGTGTTTACAGTATGTTAGCATGTTTATTGCAACGAGTTCTTCTTCTTCTCTCTCTCTCTCTCTCTCTCTCTCTCTCTCTCTCTCTCTCTCTCTCTGTCTGTCTGTCTGTCTGTCTGTCTGTCTCTCTCTCTCTTTCGCTTCATTGATAAATAAAGATTTTAAATAAATAAACAATCACTCTTTGTGTGTCTTTCTTTCCTGCCTGTCTTTCTAAAGCTCTGAAAGTTACCATTCTCTCTTGTACTCCCTGATATTTCTAGTAAATTACATTAAATACCACTTCATCAATAATTTTCCTAACTGTACGCCAATCACCACTTGCAATTTACTGACTGTTTTCCTTACAATTTTCGATGTGATACATTTTGTTAGGTATTTTGCACTGTCGAGAAATACGTTATACAAGCGTAATATAAAATGAAACATTTATTTACATATTTTCTCTCTCTCCTCTCCTTCTTGCCTCCGCCTCTCTTTCTCTCCATCTTTGTCCATTCCTTTTCGGTTTTCTCTCTCTCTCTCTCTCACTCTCTCTCTCTCGCTCTTTCTCTTTCTCTATCTCTTTCTCTCCCTCTCTCTTTCTCTCTCGCTTGCTCTTTCTCACTGTTTCTCTATCTCTCTCTTCCCTCTCTTTCCCCCGCTCTCTCTCTCTCTCTCTCTCTCTCTCTCTCTGTCTCTCTGTCTCTGTCTCTCTCTCTCTCTCTCTCTCTCTCTCTCTCTCTCTCTCTCTCTCTGTCTCTCTCTCTCTCTCTCCATCTCTATCGACTGCCGTTTATTTGCTAAAATATTCTACTGCTTGCGCGCTACCGAATTTAAATTAAATGAAAACATCATGCTTTCTCATTGATGTACCGCTTTTTCGATGACAGCTTTCTTGTGAATTTAGTTATCCTTAGGGTACCTACCCATCTATTCCTGCATTCTATTCAACAAAGCTTTAAAGCTTTTTTGATTTGCTTTCAGGTTTGATTAACTTAATTCGTTTTTCATGGGAGTTTCACTGTAAATACTTGTACATAGATACTAATGTTTAAAATAAATGTAGACGGTATAACTCTTCAAAATTTAAAATAATAAGAACAATGTTTTTCTTACTTCGGAAAGTAGTCATTTAAAAATTTCAATTAAAAATTGTAAATAATTTTTTATATAATCGTAGAAGGTACAGCACAGTAATTTATTTCACAAACACAATAATTTAGCAACAGAAAAGCAAGCGAATTGCTACTAACGTGGGAGATCAGTAAGTCTTTATTTGCGATTATTAAGTTTAAAACCCAGAAAATTTCTTCCTTGAATGCCCTTATTATTATCAACCCATAGATGCTTTTTCAATTAATTAAATAACTAATTATTGCAACTAAATATCAACATTTACAATATAGTAATAGCAAACTGCCGTCATTGTATCTTAGTGGAAGTGATGATTTTAATATTGATGGTAACTGTAAAACTTCTGATTGTATTCAAATTTGCATTAAATGAACTAAACGTTTTAACTTGATCAGACTTTAAGGTACTTATTTATCTATTTAAGTAAAAAAGACACTTAGCGAGACAGTTATTGTTTGTTATTCAATTTTTTGTATTATTCATTGTGTCACATCTGCTAACTTTGTATGCATCTGTCTTTGTGTTTGTTTGTATTTATGTTACTTCATTTTATTTGCACGTCTGCCCGTACATACACTTGCATGGCGAGGATTCGTATATCAACTTAAAAACTGTCTAATGGCGCGTTCAGACGTAGAGTGTTCTCTCGCACCGAACCGTTCACACGTGCAACTTTACTCTCAGAGACAAGGTGCGCAACAAGTTCCGACAGAAGTCTCTATGTACGAACGCGCCATAAGACAAACTGGCACTGCTAAGGAAATACAGTTGTTTTTTTTAATATTTTTAGTTAATTATACCCTTTGTTACAAAAACTATCGACTCGGATGGCAACATCGTTTGGGGAGGACTTTGTTTTGACATTCTAGATGAGCTAGCAGAAAGACTCAATTTCAGGTAAGGTTAACATAGTACCAAATCAAGACTTATCGTTTGATATCCGGATCAGCGAAAATGGTGCTGGCCTTGGAACTATGCCTCGAATTTTACATACATGTATGGGTATATAATACCTATAAGTATATCCTGGTACTACCGAAATTAATACATATAGATGATGATGATGATGATAAAAAAATTCACCTTTTCCGTTTCGTTCAGTATACATCTTTCCCAACAAAACCTCAACATTTTGTAGACCGTTTCGTCCTCTTTCTGTGAGTGTGCTTGTTTTTCCCCCAGCATGCCCAGTTGCACAAACTGAGTTTTTCTAGAGGCTGTTTTTTATAACTACAACAATACACGTGACTGTCTTTGATTTGAAATTTGTTCTAAATTCTAAAATTATGAAACCGTTAAAGACGCTTTTGGCTACTTGAAGTTTTTGGCCACATAACTGACCTCAAGCGGGAGAATAGAGAGATAATACGTACAGCGAATGCAGGTATCTGTGTAAATTCTTCCGTGGGTAACAAGGTTCAACCGTTTGTACTTCCGAGAATTTAAGAAAAGTGATAATTTTTAATTTTTTTAAAACAATAACAACATCGTTAGTAATCTCACTATAGTAAATTTTATTACATTTCAATAAAGAAAATCAATGTTTCCACTTCAGAAAATAAAAAAAACGATTAAAAAAGTGAGTTGCGGCTCACATCGTACCTTTGTTTTTGCCATTGTTCAATTTTTACAAGCTTTTGAAATTCCAGTTACGCACTGACACGCATTTCAAAGATTACCTTTGAAATTTTACTTGGTAAACAGTAAAATTGTTCTATTGCTGACAATCTTGATCAAATGTTTAATGCGAATTTTTGCCGGTAGATGTCACAATTCTCAGCCTTGACTTTGCTTTCGTAGCAACTTGATAACAACGCGGCAAATAACTTACACGTTGCAAGTAACACACCACAAGCTGTTTAATGGAAGGTGCACGATGCAACTAAAACACCACAAGATGTTTTATAGAAGTTTATTGCCCATAAATACATTTGGTAAGACTAAGTTTATTGGGGAGAGTTGGGGTAGATCCTTGCTTCTTCAGTCAAGCAAATGTTGCCTCAGCAAGGGCTTATCCTTTCAACGATCAGCCCTTCACTGTTGTAAGACACAAGGTGCATCGTGCAGCCAGCTGTGAACTGGAGACCCACAGAATAGGTAATAGAGGGTAAGCTATGATCTACACTGTGATGAACCCAGCTGTAACTGTGCATGCGCCCGTTTGCGAGACGGGAGCGACAGGTTGATCCGATCTCCGAACTCGACCTTATGAAATTTTAAACATAGGCCAAGTTACAGCCCAGGCAATAGCGCCACTCGACGAAATTAATTTTAGTTTTGAAAGGAAGAACTTACCCCAGAGACAGGAGCGAATTGTAGTATTCGATCTTCGAAGCCCGAAATTATTTATCGTATAAATCTATAACTATAGGCGTTTACTAGGTATAAGACCGTGGAATTTTCATACAGTTTTTGACGGAAGTAGCTCTCAAGATAAAACTGAAATTAAAGCAGCGTAGCTAGTTAACTGATTTTTTAAACATGCCGTTTCACAACGGCAGACTCAGAGAGCCACGTGTAATGACCGATGAGTAAAATCGCGCAATTTGGCATAAAATTAAGTTAATAGGTTTCAAGATTTGAACAGGTTAATCACGGCTACTTTGTAAATTGAATTGATCTGTCAACTTGACACTAGCATTTTGTCACTCAGCAAACTGAAAAAGAAAAAACATGGATGCCTAGAAATTTTCTATACACATGATTCTTTATTCATAGGAAAAATGTCTGATTTTGAAAGTGTAGTTCGTATGGTCCCTTCGGTAAGCCATTAATCTATTTAAAAGTATTGATAGGTTTGCAGGCCGGTGAGAGAGAGAGAGAGGTTGTGGAGGTAGGGGCCCTCAGTGCACTGCTTTGTCCAGGGGCCTATACTGCTGTTAAGACGCCCTCTGCTACAATTATTATTACGTCACGCACAGACATTTTTAGTAATAGAAAAATGGTTATTTGCGATAGCCAGGTATAATGGTGTCTGCGCGTTACATTATTGTAATTATTAATAAAACAATGAAAAATAACTGCTGATGACAAAATATGCATTAACATTAAATATTACACACTGAAAATTATTATCATTATAAATTGTACAGAATTAGTATTTTTTTATTTTTTTATTGTTTGTACTTGCGTTTTCACACCTGAATGATAAAAGAATAGAATTGAATAGAACAGAAGTTTTTTCTTAGATGCATAAAAACATTCATGTTATTTCCATTATGGTCCAAATGTTAAACAGAACGAAATCACAAAAAATAAAATAAAAAGGATTGAAAAGATGCGTCTATTTTAATTTTTCCTTCATTGTGGGTTTTTATCAATTGTGTCTATTTGTTTATTAAGAATTTTCTTTGTAGTACAATAATTCTAAACACCGAAGATGATATTAAAAGTTGAAAGCCACAAGCAATGCATGTTTTTTGCAACGCAAAAATGTATTAACAAGCAAGAAATTAAGTCTTAATATCAAACTTCGATTATTTAATGCTTACGCTACCAGCATATTTATGCACAACAGTGAAACATGCGCTTTACACAAGAAAATCAGATTAACACATTTCATAGAAGTCTTCCAAGGAAAGTTTTAAAGCTCAGATGGCCATACATATTCAAAAATGAAGATTTATACACTTGAGCGAAAGAAATTCCTTGAAGTTAAAAAGTCAAAATCCGAAGCTTAAGATGGCTAGGATACCTTCTAAGATTACCAAGTGAAGTACCAGTAAGAGCGCCTTAAAACCTTGCAAAAAACCACATGGTAAACCAAAACCAACTTAGTTAGATAAGATAAAAAAGACGTTCAATGTCTTCAACCAAATCTATCTTTAGGAGTAGAAGAACTCACTCGGTTACCTGCAGATAGAAGTGGGCAGAATACTCTAAAAAGGTCAAAGTCTCAATGTCTGCAATAGTTGGAATGAAGTACAAAGAAAGTACTTGAAGAAAAATACAAGGATTTACACTTAACCCACTACAAACAGTTGACGATTCAATGCGTTGATTGTTAACACACCACAAGCGTTTAGTAACGTCCGTCTTTTATAAACTGAGCGGCGCATTGCAGCTGTAGCTTTGCGCAGTGGCAGTATCCTAGCCAATGAGGTTTATCCGAGGCGGGATTATTGCTAGTTGAAAACTTTTCCCAATACCCCGCGGCCTACAACCTGAAAAGGATGTGGTCCGCAATTTTTCTTAGCTCTTACGGGAGCGTTTTTAATGAAAATTATTAACCGCTGTTAAGGCATAAAGGCTCAATAAATTACCTTTTGATACCATACCATTTGTGGAAATGCCTATTTTACGTAAAATGAATCAAAAGTCAATGAAATTGAAGAAGATCTTGCTATGCAAGTCTTAACTAATCACTACATAGATTTATGATGCTAATGGGTTTATAACATCATTCAGTAACAAGTTGTTTCATGTTGTGTTAAGAAATGCACAATGAAATTCATATTCTTATAATTGTTTAGTTAAAAAAATTGATTAAAGCTCATGGTTTGATATAGCATTTTGTGATTATGTTTTTTATGTCATCAAACTTTTTAATAATTCGACATAATAATATTAAATCTTTATTTGAAATGCTATATACAATCGCTCTATTTGCAGGGAAGATTATAATAAAAACACTGTAAAGCATTGTTTATTTCACTAAACTTTTTTAACTAGATGACTGGATAAGGTTATGAACAGTAATCGAAATTTACACAATTTTCATTAATTTTACCTTTTTTTAACTTACATGAAAGTTTTGCGAAAAGACACACAAAAATGATATTTACAACATTAGTACATGTGATTTGGACATAAGCTAAAGAACGGCGTCGATACCGGTCAGTGAATTTTCAGTGAGCAACGGGTTCGATACTCACTCTAGTTGGTATATATTCAGATCATTTTCTATGCTGACTCTTCGGTCTTCATCTCGCTTTATCTTTATGTACATCCGAATGTGGTAAAAGATATCTGCCCTCGTTGAGTGTCTTAACTTAGAGGTATATCTTTGAGAGTAAGTTAGGCGCCCGTCTTACCGCTATCAACTACACAGAAGTCCCTGCTGTTGAGTTCACAGCTTGTATAGTATAACTGACGTTGCTTAACTCGTTTATTATCAAATAAATATAAAATGCTGATGATTCATAATAATTATAGTAACTGTATTTATAGTAATATAACCATTTATGAACATAGCAGTGAATTTGCGAGGACAATTGTGTATTAAGCGGGTTTACAGTGTAACCCTTTATGAACATAGCAGTGAATTTGCGAGGACAATTGTGTAATAAGCGGGTTTACAGTAGTGGACAGAATAGACTAGTGGTGCTGCTGGTCGTTGGTGTTTTTTTTATAATTATTATTGTTGATATAATCATAGAGACAACACTAACCACCTCGATATGCAGTTTCTTTTGTATGTTAGTTAAGAGCAGTTCTTGGCCTACAGTTAAATTCTAGTAGTATTATTACGCAATCAGAAGATGTACTGGCACATAGCGTTCATATTTTCATTTAAAAGAAAAACACTGGCGCATTATTGGAGGCCGACGTGATGGCGATATCATACATTGTATGACTTCAAAAGTTTCTTCTAAAAATGTAGTAAAACTACATTACACTTTCAGGAAGAATTAGACTTTTACATTGTTCAAAAAGTGCTAATTTGCATCGTTACGAAATGTAATATACGTACACATACGTAATAATTATGTTTGTCATCAACATCTTTATACAAATCGAGTTATAGATCGTGCGTCAGAAAACTGACTAACTGACTGATTGACTGGCTAATTATTACCTGTTACCTTTGCTAAAATAATAATAGACAGCTACGCTGTTTTTTTCTTGTTGTTTTGCCTCAACTATCCTTAGATGGCCACTGCTAATTTTTTTATTATTTTTTCAAGAAAATGAGTAAATATAAACCTGCGCTGGGCTCAATAACTCTTGGCTCCAATTCTTTGCATGAAATTGTAAGCTAATTCTGGCCTACCAAGAAATCATATTCTGCTCAGTATAACTTTAAGGTTGTAATCAAGATGTGTGGTAATCAAGATAATACATAAAGTTTCTAAGTAGATATACACCTGTTTTTACATACCACTTTACCTTTGTTTTGTATTTTAATGCAGATATCACATAGTCGAACCGGAGGATGAATACTTCGGTTCTGAAATGCCCGACGGTTCATGGAATGGCATTGTGGGAATGATAATGAGAAAGGTACGCATGCGCATACATCTAATAGCATTTCTAAGATCGGCTAGAAATAAAGAAAAAAATATACTGAAGAACATTGTAGAACTGATACGTCAACTTTACAATATTTAATTAGATTACTGAATTGCAAAGATCACATAAGATCTAATGAAATGTTTTGGAAAATTTAGTTCGATTTTTTCAACGGTTGACGTGCATAACTCGTGTTTTGCTCTTTGTGTGTGATTGTTTTTTAAACGTACTTTTATTTAAGATGTGTGGAAATTGTATATTGTTTAGTTAATTACTGTGGCCTTTAAATGCTGGTTTTACCACTTGTATAAACATACTGATTCAGTTTTTTAGACTATGATGTGTTTGTTTTAATAAACTTGCTTGCTTGCTTGCTGACTTACTTACTTGCTTGCTTGCTTGTTTACTTACTTACTTACTTACTTACTTACTTACTTACTTACTTACTTACTTACTTACTTACTTACTTACTTACTTACTTACTTACTTACTTACTTACTTACTCACTCACTTTACTCACTCACTCACTCACTCACTCACTCACTCACTTGCTCACTCACTCACTCACTCACTCACTCACTCACTCACTCACTCACTCACTCACTCACTCACTCACTCACTCACTCACTCACTTTCGTACTGCCTATATATTGTCTGTACTTACCGTCTATTCAAACATTCAACCAAAATTAAACTTCGTACCTACTTACTAATGGCTGTACAGGGCTGCTATACACCAATAGGAAGCACCACGACATAGCTTCTTTTGACTAATGCTAGATCAATTCGATTCTGCTTTTTTCACACACTGTTTATTTATTTTCTTTTTGAACATAAACATGTGAAAATTATTTTAGTTGAAGCTTGCCAAACGTTAAAAGCTAAAACAAAATCACCAGATTAAATCATGGAGTTGAATTTACCATTTATTATTGGTTGTTAAGCACAACTACAGCTAAAAAATGTCGACCTTCAAAGAAATGACTCAGCCGGCCCGTTTGAGGCAAAACCTGTGAACGTGAACAGAGCTGAAGGAAAACACACTACACCGAGTGCCAATGACCAACTGGCAAGGATCTAGAGTAGACCTTCCCTTTTCATGAACCCAAATGTGCACGTGACTGGTGGTTTTTAGTAAAACACGATCAGCGTTTAAATCTGTTCTGAATAAAACTGCATTCACATGCACACTTGAGAGGTCCACTGTATTCCCCTGCAAGCATTAAATTTTATCACTTTAGTTTCAATTTTATTAATTAAATATTAGTTTTAATCATGAGCTTAATCCAGCCTCGAGTACAATGTGAAAGGGGAATATTCAGCAGATTTCACAGCCCATACAATCTTACTCATCTCTGCTTGACGAATACGTTCAGTTCATGCCCCACTCGGAATTGTAACTCCAACAGTGAGAATAAAATTCTGTTACCATTACAGGAAGCGGATTTGGCTGTAGGTCCTCTGACCATCACGTCAGCGAGAGAAAGAGTTATAGATTTCACTGTTCCTTACTACGAGTACTCCTCCTGTATTGTTACTCGTCGTCCAGTCGAACAAGTTGATGGCATTATGGCTCATATTTTCAAACCATTGCACAAGAGGGTAAGGCAATTTGCAACTATTAAATAACAAATTTAATCAGGAAAGTTGAACCCTTTAACTAGTGTTGCACTAGTTAAAGCAAAATTTGTTTTTAACCCAAAGGACCATCGCTGCCGTACTAATTACTTACGATCGTAATGATAAAGATTATTATTAATGGTGGTACAAAGTGACAATTAACATAATTATTGGAATTTCGAAACCAAACTTTGAAACCAAATTTTCTGCTTACAAGACAGATGACATTACCGCTGGAATGCCGTGTTTGTTAGCATTAACGACAGCCTGAAGTTCACCCCACAGAGCGTATGCTTGTAAGCAGAAGGTCCCTGGATCAAATCCAGGCTGTATTCCAACTTTGCACATTATCTTTTTTTCGAAGGTTGGTTGCAAAATTCAATAGTTTTGTGATATTACTGTCTTACTATTTGCTCTTATTTGTTTTTTTATTTCATATTCACTAACTCCAGCTCCATTAATATCAGGCTTACCCACCACTACATGTAACAGAGCTAAAATTAATTATTAAGTTACTTCACTGTTACGACTTACGGTCTTGCTTACTGATTTCGTGACTGTAGTTATTAATCGCAGGTTTGGTTATTGATTATTGGAAGCGTGGTGGTAGTAGGACTATGTGTGTTTGGTCTCAGCCGTCTAACCATGTGGTCTCAGTTCAAGTCAAGACGTAACAGTACTGTAGAAGTTATGACTTTATTCGACAGCTTGTGGTACATATATGGGACATTCATGTATCAAGGTAATGCCAAAACGTTGCGACTGAACAAAATGGCTGCCACCTAATAATGATTTGTAAATAGGCCTAAATGTATCTTTATCAACAGACGCCCATCTAATTGTGTATACTTGCAAGTTGTGTTTCTATGTTCTTCAGCATCGCACACCTAGCTATAGACATACTCTAGTAGATAACTGGGACGACTTGGTTAATCTCAAAACAGGTCTATTAAGAAAGACCAGGTGCAAAGTGAAAATAAAAAGTATTATCTTATGTTACAATATATGCAGAGAATTATGAAAGTGTTATGTTTAGATCAATAGTTCTCTAAGTTAAGATGTGTTCGGTTGTGACGTACTTCGTTCGAGAGCTAATTTTTATCTTAAAATTTACCGAGTTTTTGTATATCACACTGAATATTGTACGATAGCACTGTAGTTCAATCTTGGCCTTCACAAACACGTGCAATACGTTCATGGAATGTTTGTGCTGATGAAAATTATGTTCGCTTGTGATGTGGTCACTAGTTGAGCTTGTTCACCGTTAATTAAGTTTTTAATCTTTTACTTAATTATCAAAAACGCTTTGACATTATTATAGCTGTTAAAATATTTACTTTATACCGTACTTTAAAAATGTGATAGTATATAAGAAAAAACTCATCCTGTTTTTCTCTCTTTAAGTTCCTGATAAGATTGACACTGAAACATCTAGAAACTTGATAGTGTCCTTTTCATTATGTAAACCAGAACGTTTAATGTTGTAAGATATTATTTCACTACACATAAAAGAAGATATCGTCTATGTTAACGACCAGACAGTACTCGCAACGGGTATAGCCACAACCAACTAATTGTGAGCGTGGCATGAACAATAATTTATTTACAACATTTTTTAATTCATTATTTTGACAGATATTGAACCACACAATTTGGGAGTACCAGCTAGTATTGTCGTGGGTTTCTGGTGGTTCTTTACCATTATCATCGTCGCCACCTACACTGCGAACCTAGCGGCATTTCTCACAATTACTGTACTCAAGAACAACATCAATTCTCTGCAAGACGTGGTAGCAGATCCAAATATGGGCGTGATGGTGGACAATTCAACAAACATTTATACTTTATTTAAAGTAAGTAATTTAACACCGAGAATGATTTAAGACATGATCACTTGGAACAGATATTATAAACTGACTGCTTGAACTGTCCATCAGCCAAATAGGATTGAGAAACAGGTGGCTAGATTAAGGAATGCACAAATAAGCGAACGTTAAGAAACAACCAACCATTTTTTTCTTTTTCTATTCGGTAATCAACACTAAACAAACTTATTTATCATATGTATGTCAAACTGTATTGTACGGAAAATCCTTTTGGGGAGAGGCTGTAATATAGGCTCTTTTGAACCTGTCTGCCAATTCTATTCTGTTTTCCTGTGAAATGTACGTATGTAGTATATTATTTTTGTTGATAAATACTGTTTAAACTAACCGATCAATGAAAGCAAATGGAGAAAAAAGGCAAAAGCAATACACGACCAAGTAACAAGCTGACAAATGACTCACTAACAAATACTGAGAAAACTAACGATCAGCCAAGCAAATTAACAAACTAAAGCAAATCAATCAAATTTTTATTGTTTTTACAGGATGCTAACAAAGATATTCCACTCTACGACGCTGTCTGGTCAAGAGTTTTAGAATCTCATGGTGTCTTAAGTGCGGGAGAGCAACCATATTCTGCTATAAATGCTGGAACGCACGTTTACATAGGTGGGCATATTTTCGAGTTGTCATGGCAACGTTGCCGTTTAAGATGAAGATTAAACTTCTGAACAGTGAAATATAATTGCATTAAATAAATTCATTAAACAAAATTAAACTATTTTATTAAAAACAACTAAAATAAATATGTTTGGTAAATATTATAAATTATGTTCATTATGCGAAAGTTACCTAGCAACAATTAGATTACTATAGCAATGGACTAGGGAAGAAGTTCTCTGCTGGTCGCCATAGCAATGAGCTATAAGGTTTACAGTCCTTCACTAAAATTTTACTGCAGCAGCAAAGTAATGCAACTTTTTTCACTGCAGTAGAGTGTTTTAGTAGAGCTGTAATGATGTAAAGGGCTTCGCCAGATTTTTTCGTCTCTTTCTCTGTTAAAATAGTAAATGTTCTTTCATGTAAAAACAGCTAAATTCTGCTGAGCATTATGAAAAATAAATAAACAAAAATTTGTCTATTTAAAAATACTTAAAATGTCAAAGATGAACTAACCTGACAATTTTTATCAGCAAGTAGCATGTTTTGAGTTCAAACACTCACTCATTCCATGATAGAGAACATGCACATGGATGTTATTTCAAAGTCACTTTAAAACAAATCACCCCCCTCCGTAAATAAAAACGTAATAATCTTATCTGAATGAAATCCTACTTTTTGACTGCGTTAAATTTAAATATTTACCTTTTTTACCTGTGCAAAATCTATAAATTCAGGTGCCGCATTCTGAATCCGCGAGTTCAGCGCGAGTTCAGTTGTTAGTGGGGTTATTTTAAGCGCCAAACAGGACAAAGCTTGCTCCCACCCTCCCAGGATTTGTCGTCTACGTGTTTCAGGCGTTAATGTGAGGGTGTGGTAACCCCTCAAGAGTAGATTACTCTTTATGTTTTATGTTTAGTTAACTATTTAAGGTTAATTATAAAGATTCGTTCACATATAAAAAGTTAACAATTTGTTGATTTCAAGTTTTACTATTAAATTTTATTAGTGATTATTAAGTCTTGTACCGTTCTTTTAAAGCTGGCATAATGTTTCCCAGTCGCTTGATTTAGTAATTCAAGGATGTGTCATTCGAAACCGTGGCCTCTCGCCCCACCGATAGATCTGGTTCAAACCACAAAGTGGTTATTACATCTACCCTGGTGGCGATAACCACCATTCAATTTTTGCCCTATTAATGCATCGTATTTTTCCCTAATCAGTAATTGCTTATTTACATTCTACCTAGGAGATTCGGCGGACCAAGAGTATGTAGTTAGCAAAAACTGTGAATTCATGATTGCCAAGGAACATTTCAATACTGGCGGCTATGGTTTTGCACTGCCAGACAACTCACCCTATCTCCGAGCTATTTCTTTCCAGTAAGTACGGACGGACGGATGGACAGATAGATAAAAGGATAGATGAATGGATGGATGGATGGATGGATGGATGGATTGATGGGCGGATGCATGGATGGATGTATGGATGGATGTATGGATGGATGGATGGATGGATGGATGGATGGATGGATGGGTGGGTGGATGCATGGATGGATGAATGGATGGAGATGGACGAACGGATGGACGAATAGACAGATATATAGATGTAATTTATTCTTTAAAGACATGGTCAACGTAAAATTTTGTAATTATCAAATATAAAATTATCAGACACCAGGTACAACATAAAAATTACGATAAAAACATAGAATGTTATGACATTTTTTTAAAAAACTACTGCCATATGACACATAACAAAACATACGAAAGTGTTCCAAAATGTTAAAATTTTAAATTTCTGCTGCAGCAGATTCGGACATAATACAGCATTTAGATTTGCGACACTTCACTTAAAATTTCTTTTGAAGGAGATTATTTTTAAAATATCAGTAATTTTCTTAAAATGTAGAAGCTTGAGCATCATTTCTGCGGTCACTTCCAGTTCTAGACCAGAAATTGATTTAGAAATCTAGTGAAAAAGACGCAAAATTTCCAACTATTACTACTTGTCACTTATCAACAGAATAAAAACTAAATTTACTAAAATTTATTTCACAGCAACAAATTGTAAGGCTACATTGTCTTAAAAGAGGCATGAAACTGTAATTATGTTAGCCACTACATATCCACATTCAGTCAAGCCGTAGCCTCGTCAATTACTGCATGGAAAAAAGAGAGTACTAATTTTGCGCACTGTTTACAATAATTATTCCAGTTGCTGTTAGGAAGTGACCTGTTCTTCCTAATTAGTAATAAAAGTTGTAGAGTTATGTCAAAAGAATGACTAGTTAAAAGTGATCCCGAATGTCTAATATTACAAAAACCGTTATTGTTTCTTTGATCATATTTATGTTAATTGTTGTTTTAGAATTTAGTCTGATGCTACTGACAGCTATCAGTAATTGTGACTGACTGGTATGCTGCTTCCATGCGTGGACGCAACATACAATACGTATATTGTATCACTATGCATGTATTGTTTTAATGTTGATGAACAAAGATTTTATTCATCTATCAATCTGTCTGTCTGCCTGTTGGTATATCTATCTATCTGTCAGCCGGTCGGTCGATCGGTCGGTCTATATCTACCTATTTGTTTGTCTGTCTACCTGCCTCACCTACCTATCTATCTATCTATTTATCTATCTGTCTGTCTGTCTGTTAATCTGTCTTTATTTGCAGACTATTAAACTTAGAGGAAGCGGGACTTATCCAGCTCTGGAAAAACTCGTACTGGACATCGGACAGTAGTTGTACTCCTCCAAGCACACACGGGAGCGAAAAGACGCTGCACATTCGACAGCTGGCTTCTGCGTTCTGCATCCTCGGCATTGGAATGGTGACGTCAATGCTCGCTGCAATAGCAGAAATGTTTTACACACGCATGCGCAGAAACACCAAATCCAACCAGCCGGGCAACACTGGGGGAGAAGTGAACAGCGCTTTTCTGGCAGATGCACACGTCGGTTTTAGTGCTTTGAATAGAACGCGAAATACTGAATCGTCCCATTTATAGTGATAGAACCGTAAGTGAACCATCTCCTATTTTACAAAATCCAGAACATTGCAAACTGGAGTCCAGCATTTACATCTAGCTACAAGGCCTATTCGATGTTGATGTTTGTGGTGAGAACGGCACCCGGTATGTTGCTAAGGGCAGCCCGCTAAGATGAGCC
Organism: Tubiluchus corallicola; assembly: GCA_030141605.1. Classification (NCBI taxonomy): domain Eukaryota; kingdom Metazoa; phylum Priapulida; class Priapulimorpha; order Priapulimorphida; family Tubiluchidae; genus Tubiluchus; species Tubiluchus corallicola. The sequence continues at coordinate 454,153 of JAQGDQ010000162.1, forward strand.
ACTAAACCAACTGAAGTATATACAAGCATCTATATTTCTCCCTCTATAAGAGGAATCATAATGGCGAATGAAAGTACCCAAAATAAGTAGTGAAGACAACCATCTATTCACTGATCAGTCTCAGCATTGGGGGCAGAAAAGGCAATTTTAAAGTAACAACAGAACTTTCCACACAAAGTTATATTACTTAATATTGATTGCGTTAACCTGCTTGAAAGACTTATGTAACTAGAAAAAAATTATAGTAATTTAAAATATTTGCGCCAGCTGGTAAAACAGAACTGACTCACCTTCCCAGTGTGCATCACTGATTCACCAAAAAACGTACTTTTAATCTTATGTGGTTATACTTTTGCTTAGTTTGTGAAGTGTGCGCTACGAATGTTTTAATTATTTTTTCAAACTTTACACAACGTTATTAAACCTGTTCCTAACGATACACCGACAACATGGCTGCATCCAACGGTCATCACAGGAGTTTAAATGCAAGTATTTTACAACGTTGCTGGTAATACAAGTTCTGTGCACAATAGCTCTGTGTATGGAGATGATACAAAACTTCAACGCGATTTTTGAGCTTTATTTATGAAGAGTGTTTTCTTACCCTTTAAATTTGGTCATGACGCATGCGCATAGAACCACTCAGCTGCCCACCTGCCAAGATGTAAGTGTATAAAAAAATTCAACACGTCTCGGCCAATCAGGAACGAAGATATTCAACAGTGAATTATCGAATCGAGTGCAATAAGATTAAATTTTGTACAATGCAAAGTAGTAAAGTTTGAAACATTTGATTAGTTGATTGATTTGGAATCAGATAAACAAATAAATTGAATAAAATTGCATGCTTTCGTGACATTCCTAAATTTACTTTTAGTACAGGTACTTAAAAACATTTATAGTTAGAAACAAAACATCTTTATTAAAACTCTTACATTAAAAAATTAAAATCATGCCAAACGTTTCGACAGGTTGCTGCTTCTGTTAACTAATTAGTACCTAAAGGCTCTGCCTATATAAACTGGTTGTATGTTTACAAATTTACCACTGATGACGAGCAGCAGTCTTTCGAAACGTTTGGCATGAATTTAACTTCTTAATATAAAAGTTTTGATAAAGTTGTGTTGTTTTTAACTGCAAATTGCCAAGTATTTCCTAACTTCCAACACATCTCCCCTAATGAGAAAAATATGATTTTATATTCATTACAAGATGCAAAAACTGATACCAGATTTGTTCAGGAAAATCTTTCAGTGTGCCCATAGAAAAAGTAAACTGGTTGATTTAATGCACCAGAATATGTGTTTCTAGTATGTGGATTTTTTGTTTATTTATTTTATGGTTCAATAACATAAGAACATATCAAAAACAGTAACATTGTTTGCAGTTTAGTCTGTGGTTAAACGAAGTCTTCAGTTTTTAGTATGCTGGTAGTTCCAACTCAAGCTACAGTCGGACTTTTTTTTGTTTACCCAAAAATGTTTTAGGTATGTGAGAACAAGTATACTACAATCAAGTGCAAACACCTAGAAAGTAATTCAAATTTTATGCAATTTCTCAGCTTGTAGTATTTAAGTAGCTCTCAAAGCGAGCGAAGTGATGCGAGTGTTTTTTCTTTCTCCTGCTTTCTGTCTGACACGGTACTTAAGCTTCTAAGCGTTGAATAACAATCCTTGAACCTTCAGACTTTCCTCGCAATTCATGACCGCGTACATGTGTGTACTTTACCTAGAAAGGGAAAGAAAAGGACAAATAAACTGTAAAAAACGTCACCTTTCTCACACAGAGATGGGACCTGACAAGATAGAGACGGTAGCAGTCAATAAACGGAATGGTTTTATAATATGTAGCGACTGGTTTTGCCCAACGGGAGATTCTTGGCCACTAAATTCTATGCCTGAGAATCAGCTTCTTAACCATGTCTTGTCAGAAATTGTTTGTGTTAAAAACGGTGGCATTAAAATTGCTGTCTAGTTCGCAACTTTTACAGCACCGGCAACTACGTTAATGCAACATTATGTCTCTACACATAAGCAAGGCGTTGTTGTCACTACCAGAAATGAAATAATCTTCGAAACGTAAATCAATGCTTATTATGTATGTATATGTTTATTTTTTTTACTGTTAGCACTGCAAGGTATGAGTATACCTAATCTAGGATGTGTGCGTTCTGAATTTCTTCTTATATTTTTGGCACACATTTTCTCTTTCCCTTTCACATTGTTATCAAATAACTCATTAAAAGGGAAAAAACAAGTCACGCAGTACGTTCGATTTATTTTACTTTACAGATACAACAAAGAAATTTGCAAAGAACTGCCTATAAAACATAAATTTAAAATATACTACCTCTGAATAGAAATTTTCAGACGTGATGATTCACTTAAAAATCATGACGTAACTGGTGGCTTCGTGACTTTTCGTAAACGAGTCGCGGCTTTCCGTAATTCTAACTTCTGCAGCTTACCAAAGGTCCACACAAAACATTGCGAAATTAGCTATCTATTTTTTTTCTAAAAACTTATTATACTTTTGGTGAAGATTGACAGTGCTCTACTTTTCTTCAAGACGAATGACGTCATTGGAAGAACAATGGGCATTCCAAATGGGAGAGCTCAAGCATAAAGTGATCGAACTTCAATTGATTTTACTAGCTAAACGAGAAGCTTATTGCAGTTTTATTACCAAAACCTTCTAACATTTTCCCAGAACATTGAAATAAAGCCAACCGCCTAGAAGACTTGGCCTTTCTTTTTTAAGTTAAATTTAGTATAGTATAGTGTAGTTAAGTGTAGATAGCGATTGAACTTCTACTGAGCAGTTTATAAATCAACTGCAGTTAAAAATCAAAAGCTGCCAAAATTTGCGCATTTTGTCAAAATCTGCAAGTGTGATCAATAAAATAATATATAAATAATTATATCAATGTACAATTCATGTTGCTTCCAAAAGTATCCCCGATGTGTGGCCCAAGCCGCCCAACACCATAATTTTAACGAAGCGATCAGAATGGGATTAAAACTCCTAACGAAGCTACAGAACAAAGCTGAGGCGCTTTATGGAATTACAGCCATTTAGAAATTGAAGGGGCGCGACGCCAAACAGCCGTGCATTGATATAAAAATCTCCAGACCATAGAAGACCCATACTTTATCCATTTGGCTACAATTTTTTCCTGCAGTCAAAAAACTAGATAAAATAAAGTCAAGAATGGTGTACAGCTTACCAGCAATTGTAATAGTTCAATTATGTAAAAGAAATTATTATTTTAACCTAAATTTTTTTTTATCCTTCTTACATTTGTACGGTACGTGCTACTACAAACAGTTGCGAGTTGGTCAAGAATATACAACGATAATCATTTTGTGATTAAAACCTGTAAACATCAGCGGGTACATTACTGCTGAAGACTTTAGAGCAAAGTTCACAGATGTCATGTCAATCAATCAAGGTAAACATTTTATGACACCTTCGTGTTAATTATTCCCAAGGCTGAAGTCTTTGTAATTATTAAATGAAAGGGCGTTTTAGGGCGTCTATACAAAGCGCTGCTTTTAACTTATGATCTGGAATTTAATCCGTGGCAGTAATCTGTGCAAAATACCCTTATCTAGTTCTGTATCAAATCAGTCACTAGTTCCAGTTTTACAATAGACTTGGCAGTGTGAAACAACTTTAGTTACGGTCGGTCTGTACATACCTACAGGCTAATTAAATTTTAATTAATTATTTTCATCGCATTTAGATTTAGAAACGCCGACACAGAAGACGGGTTCTGAATATCAAAAATCGAATTCAAAAATGTTAAAATTAGTATCAGTGCAAATTTCATCAATTATGTCAAGGGCGCGATGAATACTTCTCAGAATAATAAAATAATGCTAAGCGGCAACCCATTGAACAGCACTTTGCTCACACTCAATAATAGTGTTTGCTTTTCACCAAATCCGCCAACATCCAAAAATTTAAGTAAAACAAGGAAACAGAGTGAATAGCTGTTTGAGGGGGAACTGGTCCAAGGTCTCACACCGTTTTAAAAGCACAGCGGGTATTAGAAACGCAAAAGCTGTGGTAAATTTCTACTGCAACACAAAAGGCTATAGCCAGAAAAATGATTTAAAAACATTCATTTATTTATGAAACAAGGCTTGTGGACTCAAGTATTCAAAACTACCAAAGCAAACAAATACAGAGTGTTCCAGCAGTTACATTTTCTATATTGCTTTATTAAACAAAACAAAATGTTTGAAAATTGATACATTAAAACTAAAACATCAGACAATTCTTTTGCTCGAATTAGATGAAAATCTGAAAGAACTACTGCATCAGCATTTACCTTCTTTATTGATCTCAAAAGCTTCACAGACCAATCCAATGGCAAGTCGGGCATCTGCATTGAGAAAGTCTCTCGCAGCTCAAGAGTACTGAAAAAGGGCTGCAGTTTGTTGAAAAACTATCTTGTTAATGGTGAGAGAATAGTGTGGTCCTTATATATATATATATATATTATATTTATTAACATATAACGTCGCATTATATGTAATATAATAGGTAAGTAGTGCTATTTACGTTGGTATGTACATTATGTTGTTAGTAGCAAATACAGCATTTCATTAATATCATAAACTGTGAAACCTTCAATTACATATTCATTATGCAAAGTCCAGAACAGAATGTTGGCTGTTACGCCGCCATAAGTACGAATCATCTGTGCTCTAATACCGTTTCTGCCTAGAATACTTATACTAGTATTGTTATTTAACACAGCCAATGAGCAGCGAGCTGGATTAACAGATAAATTTATGTTGCAATAGAGTTTTAAAATGCGCTTATGGAAAAGTATATCTAGAGGATATGCACATGATCATGCTGGAATGAGAATTTCTAGGCAAGTTTAAGATTCGTCTCAATGCGTTTGTTTATTCAGTAAATAACGTCGACATACAGTTCTTTGATAAATTACTAATTGAACATCCATAAAAGGAGGAGCAGTAGGCGTGAAACAATTTAAGCATTACTCGTTCATCTGTCGCTGACTTGAAGGAGCATAAAATATCTTATGATGTTTTGAATTATTTCTGAACTTCAGTTGATGATGGAAGGACCTCATGTGGCCGTTTAGACGATCAGTTTTTTCATCAAACTTGTTTGTCAGTTTTAGTTTGACCAACCAATCTGATCGTGTAAACAGCGAAGCTGACAAACTTCTAGTCTGACAAGCAAAGTTTGATGGTATCAAACCGTTTTGAATTCAACAAATAAAAAATGACAAACTCAGACCCAACAGCCAATAGCACCGCCTGCTTGTCACAGCATACCGACTGTTCATTTTCTCGCGGGGGCCCGGGAATTTTGTCATTATTAATTCAGCAAGTGATATAAATATTCGACGATCAGCAAGTGTTGGATGTTGGTTGATACCGGAATCTGGAGCGTAGAAACAGTGGCAATACAAAGGAGATTCTGATTTTGTTTACAAAAAGAAAACTCTGCTTTTACTGTACTGTTTTCAACTAATCAACTAAACAATTTACGACAGTACTGTAGTTGTACGATGGCGGGCGTTGGTAAGTTAAACTGAACTTCTTGCAATAAATACCCTACAGTAAATAGATGTGACATATTGAACATAATTGAAAAAGTTACGCGACACCTCAACATTTAAATCTTTGGAAATCAGGCTGTAACTGCCTTTTTCAATTCTTCGCTGTAACTATTTTTTTCATTCAAACTTTTAATACTTTCCTTTCCTATTTCTCATTTTTAATTGATCAGTCTGAAGATAGCCCAATAGACAACAAAGAACGTAGACAACATATTTCACAGACACCTTGCTGAATAGTTAGTTATTACCAGAGTTTGACGGAGTAAAGATTGATGTCGTCTAAACGCGTATCAATTTTTAGATAGACAGTTTTTATTTGTCAGTTTTAGTTTGGCAGTTCAAAAACTGATCATGTGAACGGACAAAAACGTTCCCATTGTCGCCATAGCAACGGGATTCCAGTTCAAAAATCAATAAAAAATTGTCAAAGGCCCCTTTTGATTAATGGAAGAGCTTGGTGAGATCGGAGAAAAATAAAAAAGAAAACTAGAAATCAAAGAGGATAGTGATTTCTGGGACACCCTGTACGTAATCTGTAATCTGTTCATTACGTTGACTGTGTTCTACATAGTATGAGATATTCTGTCGTTTACAAAAATAACTAAAATTTTCGCTTTCAGAACGTTTATTGGAAATAGAAGCAGTACTTCGAACTTTCAATTTTTTAAATACAGCCTTATTTAAGTTTAAAATAATTTTACTTGAAATTTTGGGAATCTGTGAACAAGTGTTGGTGATTTTACTTCCGCCAATTTAATAACCTTCGGCCATTTTTTTAGCTAAACTGGTGCAATAAAAAGTGTTCGTGAAACGCATAATAAGGTCAGGTAATTCCAGCGGCGTTATCTCGCAGCTTCGTCCCATAATTAGCCTAGAATGTACGCAGCCTAATCATGTAGTTATAGTGATTAGACAAACAGTAGCGAAAGTGTGGAATTGCAGTCGCGAAAGTAGTCCACTTGTTACTGTCCTGCGCAACCGCAGTTAATCAAGCATTTTTCCGCTATAATCAGTGAAAGTGACCTAAATAGAAGATGCAGCAAGGCGTCCACTGCAACTCATTGGATTAACGCACGCAAGCGTGTGGACGCTAAGCTGCAGTCAGCATTATGCTCACACCCTTAGACGCACTTACGTCTTTTAGCTTCTAGCCTCTCAAGATGTGTTCACTGACCTCTGGTGGTGTAATGATGTGCTGTTATGTGACTTGTTTGAGTTTGCATAATCTAATCTTGTTCAAGTGTGCTGACTGGTTATGAAAGAAAATTCAAATTGATCATTGCTGAGCCTGTAACGATGTTTTTCTGGACTGTATAATCCAATTAGTGAACTGTGTGGATCGACTTTAAAAGAATATCAGTGACAGCGAAAAATCGATAATATAAAGTAAATGATAGAAAATCAATAGGTGACATTCTTATCAACATAGTTGTGGTCGGTTTCAGTTTTCGTTTTGATTACAAACTTGGCGCCAGATTTTAACTTGTAATAGCAAAGCGACGAAAACTAGATTAATTTGTGGTACAAGAAGAAGTAAGCTTTCAACATGAACAATTTCTATTTGGTAAAGATTTACTTGATTTCGTAAAAAATCCGTGACAGCGACAAGTCGATGCATGAAGTGAATCACAGGAAATCACTGAGCGATATTCTCTTTTTCAACTAAATTCGGTTTCACTTTTCGTTTTGATTACAAACTTGGCGCCAAATTTCACTTCGAAATAATATAATACGACGAAAACTAGATGTGTAATTTGTGCCCAAGAAGATTTTCGATTAACACGTCCGATTTCTATTTGTCAAACGAACATTTCATAAAATCTAACTGACGCGACTTAACGGCCAGGGAAAGTTTTTGTAATCCTTAACTTTCATTGTGTGGATGGCGGTACATTCGAAATACGTTATAAATTTAACGTGATCAATTTTTTCTGTCATGTTTATTTTATTACCGTGTCTGTCTAATAGACGTTGGGGGTAAAATTATAACTGCGGGCAGTTAATGATAACTCACGTACGCCACCAGCGACCCAGTTACGTGAACTGTTCTATGTAACATCATTGTTTTGTAGTGAAAGTAAGTTAAACGATATCTCATCAGTTACAAACTTCAATTAGAAAGACAATCTTGTGGGATGCTGCTTGATTACGTCAGGCGGTGAGCTAATTTGTTACATAACAGTGAGCTTATTAGTTGCGTCACAATGCACAGTGCTATTACTGCATCACATTTACTGACAGATTATGTCACAGTGAGTCATTTATGTCACAGTGAACTGTATGGTTACCTCACAGAGGACTACGTGTAGGTGGCAGGATGAAAATGCGAATTTCGGTCTGCCTTTACCGCTGGTTTTGTGCAAAGATTCTTTTGTCACAATGTGCACGTGTTTGCTCCTAATTTCTCAAACCATCATTGCAGCGGCAGCAGGTGAGTGTTAGCCTAAAAACCAGACGTTAATTGATGACGTCAGAGCGGTGTGATTGATTGCATACTCACAAGAAACTGCTAAGCTGCCTCACATTGCATAGTTAAGAAATAAAATGAAGCTAGAGTTGCATTTGGAAGAGAGCATATACAGTCCGGGGGACATAGTGTATGGGAAGGCGGTACTGGAGAGTAGTCGCTGTATCAGAGTCAAGAGAATTGAATTGTTACTCAGAGGTTTTAAAAATCACAAGAAAAGAGACTCTGATTCCAGTTCAACATCGTGCAGCAGCGACAGTGACAAAAACATTGCGTATGAGATTTCTGTGCGTAGTTTGGTGGAAAACCAAGAATTGCGTGCATTGTACGCGGTTGGTGTGCAACGCGACAAACGCAACGCGAAAACGCGTACGTCAAGAACTGCGTTGAATTTGTCGCTGAACAAGGATGAGATAAAATTGACTCGAATTATACCATTTTATAGTCAGAAACGCGTATTTTTAGCTTATAACGTCATACTAGTAAAAGGTGATGGTATTGTGGCGGAACCGGGAAAATTCAGTTGCCACTTCAAGTGCATATTACCAAAGACCTTGCCATCTGATTCTGCTAGCTATGCCATGGTGGCTGTGCTAAGACAGCGAAGATTAAAATTCAAAAGAGACCTTTTCGTTTGCCAAACATTCAGAATCGCTTCGATGCCAATTTACAAAGAAAATAAGAGGTTCAACGTTCAGCCAGAACTGGCATTCAGTTTACAACCAGAAGATGACACAGTCGCCCCAGGAGGCGTAGTCAATCTTATCCCCAAAGCACTAAATAACAGCAAATCTGTGATAAACTTTGTCAGTTTGCGTCTACTTCAGTTAATGACGCATGGTGCTCACTACAGTCACGTGACCCTTCAGGAAGAGGCAATAGACAAAGTAAAATCAACGTGTGATCCCGGGGAACTAATATCTCTGCCAATTCTGAAACTATCAGCTCCCGAACTGGATCTGGATTCCACTACAGGTATTGTTGTGTTTAAGAACAGACTCCACATGGCTCAAGGAAAACTTTCTCGACAATGCTACTCCTACTTAGTCGAGCTTTTAGGTTTAAAAACATCGAGTGATAAACCCCAAACGTCTGCAATGCTGTATCAAGCTGCGGTAGACCTGTTACCAATGACGCAGTCATGGGGTTCGCTGCGTGATTACGTCACAGTAGGATATAAAGTGAAAGTGACGCCAGTGGCGGCATCGGGTGGAGATTTCAGCACTGTTACAAGCCGAAGTAGCAAATCAGCTGAGGTTATGATGTTTTAATAAGATTTTTGATAGGAAATTTTCATCTGCAAAAGGAGTGTATATTGCACACTGACTGGACCATAATGTTGCTGCGTGACAATGTTGCAATATCTCTTTCATCTAGATCATCTAGACCGCGGAATTACTAACTAGTCATGCTCTACGAGCAAGAAATGTAAAACTAAATGTAACATCAAGTAACTGATTTAGTACACGTAACAGCCTTTCTCGACATAGAACCTAAAAATTTTGGTAAACGTTGTGCAACGCAACAAATTTGAAATTTTTTCACTATTTTTTTTTTCATTTTCTTGTCATCTTACTACCATATTGTCATTTGTCAGCAGTATAAGTCAAAATGAACCGCGTTTTACTTTTCACGACAGAGTAAAACACAGTGTCTTAATTTGAATATGATGAAGTATGGATTTGAAAATATTTTCACCTAAGTATTTATACTTTCTACATTAAATTGTAAAGATTGTAAACAATCTGAACGTAATACTATGTAAAATAACATACTCTCTCCCTGTTAACTGGGCTAATTTAATGACGTTTTAATGCACGGACAAAACTGTAACAATTCGTTATAGACGGTTATTCTATTATTATATTATGTGGGGAAAAAAATGTGTATAAACACGAAAAATTTTAAGTCATTCCCTTACACTTTTCCAAGGATATATTAGATTTAAATAAACAAGTCAAAAAAATTAATGCCGAAAAAATTTCGTGTTACTACTGTAAAATTTACATCAAGTGCTCTAGGTATATGTCCATCATTTTCACTGCAAACTAAACGAAGGCGTTTCTTCAGACAGCTGACACAGTTTCCCTCTTCTCTAAGGGGTATTTGGAGACAGCGCTCAACATTTTTGCGTTTAGTTCCATTGAATCTAACGGCAATAATCAAACGTTCACTGTGGCAGCCGTACACGTTTTTCAAGGGAATATCAGATGCCGTTGTTCAGAGGGCTAAGTCTCATTTTTCTAGTGATAACAAATCTTTATCAGTACTTTATTTTCTGTGGCGATAGATGACCGTGATTTAAACTGTTTCATTTTTTATGGTTTTGCCGCCATGTATAGAGTGGTTTAGATACGCTAACGTGACTGTTTTTAATGGATGATTAGCTATCATTGTTCTGGATGATTAGCTGTCATTGTTCTTGCATATAAATTTTTAACAAGTAAAACCTTTTTGGCAATAACTTAAATCTACTAAAGTTATATAAATAACTATGGAAGTTTTTGCTGAATCAATCAAAGTGGCTTATTTATGATATTGCAGCAAAAACTTCCATAGTTATTTATGATCAGGCGTTCTAAATGTTAAACATCTGCTTGACACTGCATGGAGTTCTTATTGTTAAATGTGTTAAAAATTGCCTCCTGGCAAACAGCCATACGGGTGCTCTTCATATGCTGAAATCTTCAAGATCCTCTATTATAAGGTTATAATTTCCACACACAAAAGGTAATCGTAACACCGGTCTGTGAAATTTCTGCTTTGTAGGGCACTTGATATTAATATTATTGTAGTCCAAACTTCAGGTATATTTTTCCTGCGCCACTCGATAATAGGCGTATTTATTGTAAGCCTTTGAGAAATATCAGTAGGTCTTAGATATGATAATGGATGATGTCACTTCCTACAATAAGTTTACCCTAACTTTACATCTAGTGATTCGCTCTTCACTTTATTCACTTGCCATAAATTTTTGTGCAGGTATTTTCCATCAATGCATTCGCAGATCGTTTCCAAGAAATCATGCACTAATTGTGCGCAAAAGTTTATTGAATAATTACACGCGTGTAATGGATAAGCTTTAGGCAAATATTTAAGCTCCAGTTATTACGCGTACCGTTCCCGTATACGTATTTACTTTACAGTAGTAGACTCCGTTTCAGATTTATGCATCACGAGGTCACTGGCTAGACAGGTCCACGATTACACTGGAATGGCAGTGTGCATTTGCTGATACATGCAAAATATTTGTAAATTCAGATCGGACCAACGCAGATCGGTAAGCGTCTAGGGTGTTGCTGAATCATTAGGACCTTTTAAGCTGTCCTGAGGCTTTGTCATTTGGCCTTTTTCATTTGACCGCCGCAAAAATGTGGAGCGATTACTACCTGGCATACTACTAAGAAGTTGTCGGTTTAAATCGGGGAGAAGAAAAGGTGAGTGGTTCATGGTGCATGTGACTTAAGCAGCACCGAGCGTTGTGCGTAGATGGATGGATGTCCACAGGGAAACTTGTTTCTAGGCAGTTTCAGCCACAATATTACTCTGGACTGTTTATTTTCGTTGACGGAAGATAATACACATTCCAACATTTTGAAGTAGTCACTGCTGGTTCAGTGGCTGGTTATAAATAAATGTTTTTGAATATGAGAAAGTTCTGGTCCTGTCATGACTACTTTCATTAAGTGGGCTCTGTTGTTGAGCACTGGTTTCGGTTTGCACTATGCTGAACTGTTTGAGGAAGATACTAAGCTCACATTTAAACATCATCCTAGTCGTCAAGAACAACAGCAGAAGCAGTAGCAACAATGACAACAATGGTAACAGTGACAACAACAGCAACAATGACAATGATGACAGACACCAACAAAAATGAGAAAAATGTTACCAGCTCGACAGCCGTAGTGACAACAATGACAGCAGCGACAACAACAGCAATAATGATAATGATGACAGCACCAACAACAACAAAAAAATAGCAGCAGCAGCAACAAGATTATGATGAAGTTAACGATAACTACCAGCACAAGCATTACGACCCACCACCACCGCCAATGGCAACATCACCACTGCCAACAAAGGCACTCTAATATGTTGCCACCACCACCACCACCACCACCACCACCACCACCACCACCACCACCACCACCACCACCACCACCACCACCACCACCACCACCACCACCACCACCAACAGCAACAACACCACTACAGCAACAGCAAAGACAAATAGCAGCAGCAGTAGAACAACGACAAAAAGAAGAACAGCAAAATGCAAAATACTTCCATTAAATTTAACTGATAGAATTTATTCATCAGCAAAACGTGCAGACACAATAACCCAGATATAATCTGTTTTAGTTAGCGGATTACTAGAGAGTGCAAGAACCACCAAACAAAGTTGACTCTGTAATCTTATAGATGCACAATTCTGAGCCGTGATCTTAATCAGTTTAATTAAACACCTCTAGATTGGCCTACTACACACACATTTAGAGGCCCCATGTGTATAACACAAAGCCGGTCGGAAACAATGTCCAGTCGGAAGATGAAAGTGCCCCGTTCAGGTTTAGCTAGATGTCTTTTGGATTAACAAGAGTTGTAAAATAGAGCTTAGACGTGAGCGTCGAATTATTATTACAAAGGATTTTGAGAAGATTCAATCCTGTTCGAAGTGCTATTGCCAAATGTCGTGTCTCAAGCAAGAGTTTTGAGTAGCCTACTAAGCCTACTCAAACTGTAACATTGTAGTTTCCTGGTGAAATAAACTGAATTTAAATTTGAAAATCACAAAACGAACGCAAATTTTAAGGCAGCCAACCATTTGGCGTAGTGATATTATGAGAGATATTGAGTTTTCCAGGACTTTTTCTTTCTGTTTTTTACAAACATCACAATTTCACTTTGTCACTTTTGCATTTACATTCGGTTTTAGTTTAAAATTAATTTTGTGTTTATATTTAAGAATTTGCTTTGGTACTTAGCGCTTGGAAGTTTACCGCTTACCGACAAGGGAAGCAGTTTTGGAACACTTGAAATTAAAGTTCAAACTCACATCGATAGATGGCGCCCTAACCTTACAGTCAGTCCGTGCGTTTTTAGTGAAAAATTTATGGTTCTTTCAACAGGTAAAACGCGCTTTTATTACCATAATTCTGTTAAGCTGTATTTAGTTGGAGATATTGACGTTTTCTCTCATCCCGATAGATGGCGCTCACTATACAATTGATTCAGTTTTAGCCTTTTCAGTTTTGTAATTGTTTTACGGAATTTTTAATAATTATTTTAATCGTTGTTGCAGCTCATGCGAAAAATTTCTTGGTGTACTGGGTTCTTAGAACTTATATAGCTTATACAAAATTTAATAAAAAAAGGTGATCAAGCGGTGATTTATAAGAAACGAAACATTTGTCACATCATTTGTGGAAAAGAGCTATTGAAACTGGCATTAAAGGAAAGAACAAGTCACTCAGTCAGTACGCTGGGTTTATTTTCCAGTTATCACATAAACTTAGAAAAATATAACAGAGAAATTTGCAAAACTGCAAAACAGTCTGTAAAGCATAAATTTAAAATATACCATTTCTGAATAGAAATTGGTTGCCGGCATGCACTTGACGTAACAGGGAGACTTCGTGAATTTTCGTAAGCGCGTCGTGTCTTTCCGTGACTGCGTGCTGCTCTGAGTAATTCAAACTTCTGCAGCTGACCAATGGTCCACGCAATCATATTACAAAATTAGCTATCTATTTTTTGTAAAAACTTATACTTTTGATGAAGATTGACAGTGCGCTACTTTTCTTCAAGACGAATGACGTCATTGAAAGAAGAATGGGTATTGAAAATGGGAGTACCCAAGCTTGAAGGGATCGCGACTTAAAGTGATTTTACTAATTACATGAGGCACTTATTGCAGTTTTATTCCTAAATCCTTCCTAATTCCTATAAATGCCTAAAACATTTTTCGCAAACATTGAAATAAGCCCAGAAGACTTGGTCTTTCCTTTAAATTAGGCTTAGGAACCTAGTGCTTTTTGTTTTGATTTCTTTGTTATATTTCACCAAATTTGAAACAAATTCACTTCAGTACAAGAGAATTATATTTTTTTAAATATCTCTATACTACCATAATGCCGAAAATCCTAATGCAGGGTAGTATGAGAACTATTATCTAGCAGCATTCATTTTCGTTCCTGCTGCCATCTAACGCTGATTTAGTCAGATTGTAAATTTTTATGCCTAGTAAAATTTAATTTACAGGTGTACATGCATAACTGTAACATAAAACTAACCCAAACAAGGTTGCAACACTACGGATGTACATAACAGAGGAATAGCAAATTAGATCATGCTGAACTGACATGTAAATTATGTAAAGTTGAGAAGTGTGGACTCTCTGATCTGAAGTACAGTAAATGATAGAATACACAAGTTTTCGGAATGTCTACTTTATACACGAGTATACTTTTAAAATTCACTTCTTTTCTTCTTTTCATGCTTTAGTGAATGTGCTAAAATAGTGTAAGTTGTTTGAAATGCTTTTAATATTTAATCTGACATGACGCAAGTCATTGTAGCAAAAATCGCCACATAACATTTGTAAAAAATTGCTAATTGTAAAAATTGATTAGTCGTGATAAAACACGTTAGATAATACATTATGGAGAATAAATGTTCTATTGCTACTGTGTTCTATACTAGCTCAAATGCACAAAAAATTGCATGCATTTATGGGTGGTTTTTACTGCTTAGTGATGTTGTTTTTGGTTAAAGCTCATATTGTTGTTGAAGATGTTATTGTTACTGCTTTTGTTGTTGTGGTTGTTGTTGTTGTTGCTGTTAATGCTATTGTTGTTGCCATAATTGTTGTGTTGTTGTTGTTGTTGCTGCTGTTGTCATTGTTGCTGCTGTTGCTGTTGTTGTTGTCGATGCTGCTGCTGTTGCTGTTGCCGTCGATGTTGTTGTTGTCATTGTTGTGTTGCTGCTGCTGTTGCTATGGCAGTCCCTGTTGTTTTTCTTGTGGTAAGCTTAACAACTATTTCACCACTATTTTAGAAATCCTTTCATCTTCTGTATTACAGCTGCTTGTTTTTGCAAAGAAGTGACTAGGGCTCATGTGGTTTAATTTATCGTAAGTAATTATTAAACCAGTTTATTGTGAAAAAAACCGCCATTACGGCAAGTTTCGATGTTTGTACCAAGAGTCAAAACTAACGCACGACTCAGTATACTGATGAGGTGAAGTGATCCAAATCTACTCTTTAAAGAAGTGTAGTCAAAGAATTTTTACTGATTTATGCATGAAAAATGGCCTCATGCTTACAACAATTAGCCTAATGTCTGATTCATTATAGAACGAGGTGCAGGAAAATTGTGAGTCAACCATGATTTGAACCCAGTACCCCTGCTTTTATGGCATACGATCTAGCACGATCTATAGCGTTTGAGCTAATAACTCATTATGGCAAGCTTGTCTGAGACCACCCTACACACACAATCAGTCAAAGCCGCATGTCTGCTACTATTATTTCAATGCACTCGCTAAGGGGTGGATTGTCTCATAGGCCTCTCCATCTTTGCGTTTTTTTTATTTTTATCAGTTTTTTGTGATATAACGGATTGAAAATTGAATGCAATTTTGAAATAAGTAATATTGGAGAATCTGAAGAACTGAGTCAACAACACACGCACATACGCACCATCTCACACACACATGAATAAGCTTCAAGCTGGCGTGCTGAATATGTAAGTGTTTTCAATGTCATCACAAACATTGGAAACAATTTCAGCACAAAAACGAGATATTTTGTAGTTAACTGGAGATACTGAATGGGCACTGGCTGCCCTGGAGGACGTGAAATCATGCTGTGACAAAGAACTCAGTCAAAATATCAGCACTTGGGAGGTTGAAGAAAAGAAGAATGGGACAGTCATATACAGTAAGCCGCCAGAAATAGAAGGCTCAATCTGCTATAATGAATGCAGTGGACACGGACAATGTGTGGAAGGTAGGTGTTGTAAAAAATAAATA
>JAQGDQ010000322.1:0-12500 GCA_030141605.1 Tubiluchus corallicola
GTGGAGTAATGACAGGCAATGAAGAAACGGCCAACCGCCGAGAAACCGGCGGCAAATTAACGACTACAAAGCCACTTGTAAACGATTCTGACACGGAATATGTAAAAATAGACTCGAGTTAAATTAAATTGTGGATTCGTTTTCACAAATGATAAATCTATGGAGTTTGTGTCAGGTTCATGTAGACGAGAGAGGAGTACATTCTGAAGAAAGCAATTACTATGAGGCTGTTGATTTGTTGATTGGCAAATGGCATGAATGCTGTTTGCCTTGTTCTCATAATCCTTAAAGGAAGACAGAAGGAGTTTTCATATACTACCCCATTTGCAAGTATGATAAAAAGTATACATTTCAACACGATTAATACTACAAAAGCGTTTCTGATAATTAAATTATAGATTGAAAACTTAATTAACGGCTGGCGAACCCAACTATTGATGACATCACAAACGAACATAAATTTCAACATCAAAAAATACTCCATGAGCGTGTTTCTCGTGTTTGTGAAAGAGAATATTCAGTGTGTTGCACTAAAACTAGGAAAGTTTTAAGATGAAAATTCAAACTTACCACTGTGCTCACGCATGAACTGTTCAACACAAACTAACACATCTGAGAGGCACACGACCGGTTTTTTGTGCAATGCGTTTCCGAGATGCAGGCGTTAGTGCCCGTCTAACTAGTGAACAATGAAATGTATGTAACAGCGAAGAACTAGTGACGTGATGCGAAATTATGTTTTTGTGATATTAAGTCAGATTTGAAAGATTAGTAGGTTTTCTTTCAATATTTCAAAGGAAAGATTGTTTAAGATTTCGTCCGGTTTTGCTTTAAATATGCCGCATGTGTGAAAAAGCCCCTGGAATCTCTAGGTTTAACCACGATGTTCAATAAAAGAAGGTATCGGTCTGAGATTGGTCGTGTTTAATGCTGACCAGCGTGCAGTTATGCGTCTTCCCGGTCATTTAGCCAACTAACGTCAATTACTTGCTGAAGAGTAATTTTTCACACGGATTAAGCACAACATAAACTTGACACATAATGGGTCTTGAACAAAATTTATTCCGTCTGTATTTTCATCATTTATAATTCCAAGATGCACTTTCTGTCTTTGAATAGAATAATGCACCATTTTTCAAGATTTTCAATATTTAATAATCTTTTCTAACCAGGGTATCTATTGTGCATTGAATCCACGTATTTTCCCACTCATATGATTTAATCAGTTTTCAGGGAGTGTTATAGTCTCCATCACAGAATCTAAACCTTATTAACTGACATCACTAATTTTACTGACACTAAAGAAATTAGATAAACTTATGAAAATTGTACAACCAATAACATAGTTAGGGGATTGATATACAAAATAATCCACGATTGATGATGATGATAACGACGACGACGACGATCATGGTGACGACGACGACGACGACAATGATGTTGATGATGGTGACAACAATGATGATGATAATGGTGATGATGATGACGACGACGACGACGATAATGATGGTGATGATGATGACGACGACGACGACGATAATGATGGTGATGATGATGATGATGACGAGGACTATGATGATGATGGCGAGGACGATAATGATGATGATGACGACGACGATGATGGTGATATGATGAAGATGATGATGATGACGAGGACGATGATGATGATGATGACAACGACGACGACGACGACGACGACGACGACGATGGTGGTGATGATGATGATGATGCTGATGCTGATGCTGATGCTGATGATGATGATGATGATGATGATGATGATGATGATGATGATGATGATGATGATGATGATGATGATGATGATGATGATGATGATGATGATGATGATGATGATGATAATGATGATGATGATGATGATGATGATGATGATGACTGAACCTAGGAGCCAGCTACGTGGTCATGCATGTCAGGTTATCAGGTTTCTCAAACTTTTCAAAATATCAATTTCAAACTTGTGTGAAAATATTTTGTTTTGAAAAAGATGTATTATTGCTTGTAATAATGTTTGTTTATGTGTTTGTGTGTTTGGTTGTTTGTTTGTTTGGTTGTTCGTTTGTTTGTTTGTCTCTTGGGTGTTACAAATCACAATAGATTATTAAAATCATTTCCACAATCGTGGTTTGCATCAGGTTGACCATTGGTCATGACGGCACCTTTTTAGTCATTTATTATCGTTGTTGTACTTTGAAAGTAGTCCCGAAGCATTTTTGAAAACTGTGCAAATCCGCAAAATCAATGCGCCATTATTCCTTCTTTCTTTCTGCACGTCACAGCACACAAAAGTAAATAGAAACATACGTATGATAATTCTACCCCGCGGAGTGATACACGATTTCCACGATAATTGAAATATTGCAGGAAGAACTTTTTATCCGTGTGTTTTGCGACTAATATTCATCCACGTGATTAAAAAGGGCAAATCAAACATTTGCTTTGCTAAGCAAATATTGGCAATTTCTACATTTCAAAAGAGGGTCTTTTGTGGCGAAGGCAAAATGTAATAATGGATTCCAACGAAAGCAGATTTAATTGACTGTGAATCGGCGGCTGGGTTTCTGTTACAGCGTATTAGTCGCCGATTCATTTAAACTGAAGAGTTCAAGTACATTTACATTTTGAATTTCTAACAGGGCAGTCATCTAAGGCCAGACACGCGTAATAGAGAAAAACTTAACAGGACCAATGAACTACGGCAATACCATTGAATGTTATATATACATAATCACTGTACGACGAGCAATTTAAAGGAAAGAACAACTCTTTCAGTATGTTGGGTTTATTTTACCATGATCACTTAAACTTATAAAAATATAACCACAAAATTTGCAAAGAACTGCCTATAGTGCGTAAATGTAAAATATACTATCTCTGAATAGAAATTTTAATTTGTTTGGTGGTTGACGTCATTCACTTGAGAATCATGACGTAACTGGGAAATTTCGTGACTTTTCGCAAGCGCATCGTGGCTTTCCGTAAGCGCGCGCTGTTTAAACTAATTCAAACTTCTGCAACTCCCCCAATGTTCACACAAAAATATTACAACATTTTTGGTAAAAACTACATTTGATGAAGATTTTCTTCAAGACGAATGACGTCATTGGAGGAAGAATAGACATTGTAAATGGAAGCATCCAAGCATGAAGTGATCACAACTTTAAAGTGGTTTTACTAATTACACGAGGCGCTTATGGAAGTTTTATTACTAAATCCTTCTGACATTTTTCGTGAACATTGAAATAAGCCTAACCTCCTAGAAGACTTTTACATTGGCAGCCAAATTTTACTGGTAATTATTTTCTTCCCTTCCCTTCTCTCTCTCTCTTTCTCTCTTTCTCCCTCCCCTTTCCCCCTCTCTCTCTCTTCTCCCTCTCTCTCTCTCTCTCTCTCTCTCTCTCTCTCTCTCTCTCTCTCTCTCTCTCTCTCTCTCTCTCTCTCTCTCTCTCTCTCTCTCTCTCTCTCTCTCTCTCTCTCTCTCTCTTCTCTCTCTCTCTCTCTCTCTCTCTCTCTCTCTCTCTCTCTCTGTCTCTCTCTCTCTCTCTCTCTTCTCTCTCTCTCTCTCTCTCTCTCTCTCTCTCTCTCTCTCTCTCTTCTCTCTCTCTCTCTCTCTCTCTCTCTCTCCCCCCTCTCTCTCTCACATATAAAAGGCGGGTATCACGCACTAATATGACTTTGCTCTGACGTGTTTGTCACCGAGACAAATAATTATGCATAGAAGTATGAATTAGGGACTCAGCAATTAAATTACTCTGCCTGAGTGAATGACTGTGCATTTGCCAAGCTGTGTCAAAGTGCTTGTTGAAAAAAGGGAAGCACACAAGTTCTCATCTTATATAAAATTTGCACATACCATAAATAACAAGCAAGGAATTTGAAGCACATAAAACTTACAACAACACTTAGGGCAGGCAGGTAACATGTTACACCTAATCTTTATCCAGTGTAGGACGTTTCCTAGGACACGACGACCCTAATTAGCATGGCTTCAATAAGAAACGAGGTTAATTTCTTTGAACTGTTAAGCAGCCTTTCACAACTTAGCTACCTGGAGTCATGTAAACGCAACGCCTGTAAACTTTATCACAAACTAACTGGGAGCCGTGTAAATGCAGCGCCCGTAAATTCTATGAGAAGGTGACAAGGAAGCCATGTAAATGCAGCGCCCGTGAACTCTCTCACAAGGCAACTGGGAGCCACGTAAATGCGGCGCCCGTAAATTCTATCGGAAGGTGACTGGGAGTCATTTAAATACAATGTCCATAAACTCTATCAAAATGTGACTGGGAGCCATGTAAATGCAACGCCCGTAAATTCTATCGGAAGGTGACATCAGAATGTGACTGGGAGCCATGTAAATGCAACGCCCGTAAATTCTAGCGGAAGGTGACTGGGAGTCATTTAAATACAATGTCCATAAACTCTATCAGAATGTGACTGGGAGCCATGTAAATGCAACGCCCGTAAAATCTATCGGAAGGTGACTGGGAGTCATTTAAATACAATGTCCATAAACTCTATCAGAATGTGACTGGGAGCCATGTAAATGCAACGCCCGTAAATTCTATCGGAAGGTGACTGGGAGTCATTTAAATACAATGTCCATAAACTCTATCAGAATGTGACTGGGAGCCATGTAAATGCAACGCCCGTAAATTCTATCGGAAGGTGACATCAGAATGTGACTGGGAGCCATGTAAATGCAACGCCCGTAAATTCTAGCGGAAGGTGACTGGGAGTCATTTAAATACAATGTCCATAAACTCTATCAGAATGTGACTGGGAGCCATGTAAATGCAACGCCCGTAAATTCTATCGGAAGGTGACTGGGAGTCATTTAAATACAATGTCCATTAACTCTATCAGAATGTCACTGGCAGCCATGTAAATGCAACGCCCGTAAATTTTATCGAAAGGTGACTGGGAGTCATTTAAATACAATGTCCATAAACTCTATCAGAATGTGACTGGGAGCCATGTAAATGCAACGCCCGTAAATTCTATCGGAAAGTGACTGGGAGTCATTTAAATACAATGTCCATAAACTCTATCAGAATGTGACTGGGAGCCATGTAAATGCAACGCCCGTAAATTCTATCGGAAAGTGACTGGGAGTCATTTAAATACAACGTCCATAAACTCTATCAGAATGTGACTGGGAGCCATGTAAATGCAACGCCCGTAAATTCTATCGGAAGGTGACATCAGAATGTGACTGGGAGCCATGTAAATGCAACGCCCGTAAATTCTAGCGGAAGGTGACTGGGAGTCATTTAAATACAATGTCCATAAACTCTATCAGAATGTGACTGGGAGCCATGTAAATGCAACGCCCGTAAATTCTATCGGAAGACTGGGAGTCATTTAAACAATGTCCATTAACTCTATCAGAATGTCACTGGCAGCCATGTAAATGCAACGCCCGTAAATTTTATCGAAAGGTGACTGGAGTCATTTAAATACAAGTCCATAAACTCTACAGAATGTGACTGGGTTAAATGCAACGCCCGTAAATTCTATCGGAAAGTGACTGGGAGTCATTTTAAATACAACGTCCATAAACTCTATCAGAATGTGACTGGGAGCCATGTAAATGCAATGCCCGTAAATTCTAGCGGAAGGTGACTGGGAGTCATTTAAATACAATGTTCATAAACTCTATCAGAATGTGACTAGGAGCCATGTAAATGCAACGCCCGTAAAATCTATCGGAAGGTGACCGGGAGTCATTTAAATACAATGTCCATAAACTCTATCAGAATGTGACTGGAGCCATGTAAATGCAACGCCCGTAAATTCTATCGGAAGGTGACTGGGAGTCATTTAAATACAATGTCCATAAACTCTATCAGAATGTGACTGGGAGCCATGTAAATGCAACGCCCGTAAACTCTAGTCGAACATTTGATTTGAAATTATTCGCATTGTACCGTGCGTGGTTCTATAATGATTAAGTGGATTAGACTGCTCGTGTAGGTCAATACTAAGTGGCCTATTTAGACGTCTTCCTGTAAGTGAAGCCAGGAATATCCCGGACTAATTTCTGTCATTTATATACTATCACTCCGCCTGTAAGCGCAACAAATGTTCTCGTGTTGACCGTCACCGTGCTGCGACGGACATTGAATGGAGTCGTCGGTTTCCATCCATTTATGATAGACGAAAGTAATTAATGTATATTCCGCCATTAAGTTTGCAGAAGGCACAACTATTGACAGCGTTTGTAAAATGACTAAATACAGCGCATATGGCGCAGGCGTGATTTAGATAATGTTTTCTTCGTGCGAGTACTGATTCACGGAATATTGCGATGGGTCAACAAAAGCATCCAATAACCAGGGATAATCAATAATATGCAGTACTTGGGTATTATAAGTCTTGCAGGAGTCAACAACAAGTCGCTTGGACGTGTAACAAGAAGCTACTTAATGGTATTATGACGCCTGAGGAATGGGTAAATTGACTTAAACGTACAGCAATAGATTATGCTTCTATAAAGGATAGGCCTACTGTACATGTATATTACAAATTGTCAAACTGCAGATACTTCTGTAATGGATAGGCCTACTGTACATGTATATTACAAGTTGCCAAACTGCAGATACTTCTGTAATGGATAGGCTTACTGTATATCTATATTGCAAGTTGTCAAACTGTAGATACTTCTGTAATGGATAGGCCTACTGTACATGTATATTACAAGTTGTCAAACTGTAGATACTTCTCTAATGGATAGGCCTACTGTTCATGTACATTACAAGTTGTCAAACTGTAGATACCACTCATGTTGAAATGAGCAATTTCACGGCTTACCATGTACCATAAAATAAATGAATATTGTAGACGGTTATGTGATTTGGTATTAATAAAAACAAAATTCTACAATAAATAACAGAACAGGACACCGGTACGGACTATTTTCACGTGAAGGAAGAAAGAAAAAAGATGCTAAACAATTTCTTCCTGAGTTTTTTTTCACTGAGAATGGCGGGTGATCCACGGTCGTTCAGTGAATCGTCTTTTTTCCTTTTTATTCTGGCAATTTTTAGTAATCGTACTAATTCCTGTTATTAGCAATTATCTATGCATAATCTAGCAATGTAGTTAGTGATCTTGAATGCAAGTTTAAAGACCGTAAGGGCATCTTTGTTATGCATTGCATATTGTGTTACATAACAGTGCAACATTGAATCATAGCGTTGGGTAAACAAGGATCGTGAACGATACCCTATTGACCTTCAAACTTGCATTCAATGTCAAAAACTACACTATCAAACTACACAAAGATAATTGATAAAGACACTAATTAGTACGATTAATAAAAATAGCAAAAACGAAAAATTACATTACATTGCCGAATTACGTTTTAACCTTTCATGGTAACTACAGCTTGTCCATTACATCACCATGTTGTGTTCTGTTTCTCTCGGAAGGCTCGTAGAGAAAACCAGAAAACACTTCATCAAATTAAACTAGTTTATTAGGCAAGAATTCTACAACACAAAAGTATGAAGGAACACGAAATGATTACACTAAACGTGAAATTTTGGAAAAGGTATGAGTTTATCTGAAAATGTAAGTATACAAGAGAATGTGTAAGTGGCGTCCGTGTGAATCTGTGTGTGTCTCAGCGGCCTGCTTCGCCTTATATAGGGTGCCAGGGAACATTCTAGACGAGTCCTTCCAGAACATTCTACAAGGTAAGACGATTATTCTAATGGAACATTCTACAATGTTCTATCTAACTCTAATAGATGCCAGCGATCTCCACAACACACTAGCAAACATTTACACTCTGGTCCAAGAGCAAACCTAATATGATAACTTAATTGGAAGACATTATTATGTATTTCACCCGATTTCGCACGGAGAGAGTCCCCTCATTAAACAAAACGCGGTTCTTGTTTCAATTTCCGGAGAGGCTGTTAAGGTTGTTAAATGTCATGTTACCAATTTGCGAAAATAAACAAGCCAGGATGAGCTTCAGTAGCTGTGAGCAATCTTTATTGAAAGTTGTCATAAGCGAAAAATTTTCTCTGCAGTGTCTAACAATAAACAGTCAGGCTCAGATTAATTTGCAAACTTGTCAATAAAAACCGGGAAGAAAAACTAGACGGGAAATTGGTTAATGTGGCCCTTAGTAGTTTGGCGTCTATGATATTTCAAAAATTGTCAATTTGAGTCTTTAAAAATAGTAGAGAAATATGTCGTCGCTTGATGATTTTGAGTTTTTCAAAGAATGCTTTCAGAGAGTTTCAGGCAGTTTGTTGCTTCAGCTGGGAAGATTTTCTTTCATTGTCTGTCATGGCTTCTTTCTTTCATTGTCTGTCATTGCTCCTTTCTTTCATTGTCTGTCATTGCTCCTTTCTTTCATTGCCTGTCATTGCTTCTTTCTTTCATTTGCTGTCATTGCTCCTTTCTTTCATTGTCTGTCATTGCTCCTTTCTTTCATTGCCTGTCATTGCTCCTTTCTTTCATTGCCTGTCATTGCTCCTTTCTTTCATTGCCTGTCATTGCTCCTTTCTTTCATTGCCTGTCATTGCTCCTTTCTTTCATTGCCTGTCATTGCTCCTTTCTTTCATTGCCTGTCATTGCTCCTTTCTTTCGTTGCCTGTCATTGCTCCTTTCTTTCATTGCCTGTCATTGCTCCTTTCTTTCATTGCCTGTCATTGCTCCTTTCTTTCATTGCCTGTCATTGCTCCTTTCTTTCATTGCCTGTCATTGCTCCTTTCTTTCATTGCCTGTCATTGCTCCTTTCTTTCATTGCCTGTCATTGCTCCTTTCTTTCATTGCCTGTCATTGCTCCTTTCTTTCATTGCCTGTCATTGCTCCTTTCTTTCATTGCCTGTCATTGCTCCTTTCTTTCATTGCCTGTCATTGCTCCTTTCTTTCATTGCCTGTCATTGCTCCTTTCTTTCATTGCCTGTCATTGCTCCTTTCTTTCATTGCCTGTCATTACTCCTTTCTTTCATTGCCTGTCATTGCTCCTTTCTTTCATTGCCTGTCATTGCTCCTTTCTTTCGTTGCCTGTCATTGCTCCTTTCTTTCATTGCCTGTCATTGCTTCTTTCTTTCATTGCCTGTCATTGCTTCTTTCTTTCATTGTCTGTCATTGCTCCTTTCTTTCATTGCCTGTCATTGCTCCTTTCTTTCATTGTCTGTCATTGCTCCTTTCTTTCATTGCCTGTCATTGCTCCTTTCTTTCATTGCCTGTCATTGCTCCTTTCTTTCATTGCCTGTCATTGCTCCTTTCTTTCATTGCCTGTCATTGCTCCTTTCTTTCATTGCCTGTCATTGCTCCTTTCTTTCATTGCCTGTCATTGCTCCTTTCTTTCATTGTCTGTCATTGCTCCTTTCTTTCATTGCCTGTCATTGCTCCTTTCTTTCATTGCCTGTCATTGCTCCTTTCTTTCATTGCCTGTCATTGCTCCTTTCTTTCATTGCCTGTCATTGCTTCTTTCTTTCATTGCTTGTCATTGCTCCTTTCTTTCATTGTCTGTCATTGCTCCTTTCTTTCATTGCCTGTCATTGCTCCTTTCTTTCATTGCCTGTCATTACTCCTTTCTTTCATTGCCTGTCATTGCTCCTTTCTTTCATTTGCTATCATTGTCCACCGTTTTGACAGATAGCATTGTTTCTCTTACTAGGTACTGAAATTCACATTCTGACTCGGCACCCCAGAAACTACTGAGTGTCAGCAGATGTAACTGGAAACTAGCGTTATTAAGAGCATAAATGTCTCAGTTCAACTCAAATTTAATGAACTCAAGTTGTATATGATGAGAATGAACACGTTAAATTACTAAGCTGAAGCTAATTTCCTCATCATTTTGACTAATTAGAACTTGTAAAGGTTAATTTACAGCACGTAGCGAGTTCAAACTACTCAGTTTAATTTACCGACATACTGATTCTGGTGACACGCTTTTGAGTACTAAGCCAAACAATTATTCTGAGCATCAAATCACTCCAGTTACTTAAATCTGCTTTAAGTTACTCAGCGAGCACTCTATTATTAGCCATTAACTAGTAAGTGCTTTAGCGTTCACTTGGCCACCTATTAATAATATGACAGACAATTTTTTCATTTTTTCGCAAACCAGGCATTATTTGGTCGAAAAGCGCATGCGCGACGTGCGGAAAGCGACCTGCAGGCAGGCGCGGTTACGCCTATAGTTTGGTCATTCTTTCAACGCCATATTGGTTACAGTTTACAAATTCCAAAGCTTTCACAGCTGTTGTCAACTGATACTTAAGCAACAACTGCACCGCCTTGTTTATAATTAAAAAATGATAACGTCGTTATGATGGGGTTATTAATTGATACACAAACACATATAAATTTGCAATTTTTAGTTACCAGACCACGTGATTGTATGCTGAATCTAGTTATAGAAGCCCAACACCCAGGGGCGGATTAAACCAAAACGGGACCCAATCTTAAACTGTAGGTCAAAACAATCTACTCCTTAAAATATTGAAAGGAAATATACTACTTTTTTCAAAAAATGACTTATGTCAAAGAATTATTACCAACAGTTCTTACACAAACACAGTTTTGCTGTTACATGCATTTCGCCAATCGCTAGTTAGACGGGCACTAAAGTCTGCATTTCGGAAACACGTTGTACAAAAAACAGGTGCTGTACCTCTCAATTCGGATGTGCTAGTTTGTGACGAACTAAACACGTTCGACAACTCATGCGTGAGCACAGCCGTAACCCCTGTATGCAAAAAGGCAGTATGTAATCGGTTTAAAATTTCAAGACGAATTTTTAAGTTTCACGTAAGTGGAGGATTTTCTTGTCTTTAATTAAGCCTGTGAAACCCTTTTCCTGGCACGCGTAACGCATCCAGAACCCCTCGTCTTTCATCACTCCACAGGAATCTTATCTTTTTTGTAAAGCTCGTTTTGTTACCTTTTTCTGGAACGTTCTTCAAACATCAAACAGAAGTTATTAAATCTTTCAGCACAGGAGAGCTATACCGCCTTTGATTATTAAACCCTCAAGAGGCGCAGTATTAGGGCTTTAACTCCACAAAGTGCTCACATTATGGCAACAAGTCTTTTCCTAAGAATAAGAATTTAATAAGTTTCCGTTAATGATTAACTAATTAACGTAGCAAGCGGCTTGTCACTGATGATAATTCTTACAAGTTTAAAAGCCTTTTTTTGTTTTAAACTGGCTGGGAGCGGAAGGTCAAGGTTACGAGGATTGTGTAATCGTTTGACCAGATTTGCTCGCGTAAAGGAAAAAATCGTACGAGGTCGGAACTGGCGCGTGTTCAATGCCATGCTCGACCAACGTAGGATAAAACACATAACCACGGTTATGGTGGTTGGCTGTGTGATGTCTAATCGTTTGACCAGATTTGCTTGCGTAAAGGAAAAAATCGGAACTGGCGCGTGTTCGATGCCATGCTCGACCAGCGTGGGATAAAACACATAACCACGGTTATGGTGGTTGGCTGTATGATGTCTACCTCGTAAATGTCATTGATTACACAAGTGTGCACAAAGGTATTGCATCGTCTCGTGCACAAAGTGCTCTCTTACAAAAAACATCTTTCAAAGTGTTTATTCAACAGTTTAATTAACCCGATTAATTCAAACTTTTTCCCAGTTTGATAATAAATTAAACATCGAAACTAAAATCCATGTTTTATTGCACGGCAACTGCATATTGTGCATTGATTATCAAATCCTAACCTAAATTATTTTGAATTTTTTACTTTTGAATTAATCACCAGCTATTGAGCAATCACGCCTTTGTATAACTAATAGGATGATGTACATTGATAATTGTTTCTAGTATCGCTTCTGTAGTCTGTGAGCTTTGTATATTTCAATTTTAAGTGTTAACTAATGAATTAATTGCGTTTTTAATCTAATTATCTATGTAACTATATTCTTGATAACCAGTTGTATGTATCTGTTCTCAACTAAAATGTATTTGTTGCACAGAGGATAAACTCCGATCAGTATTACTGTGTGTCAATTCACTATATAATATATTCAATCCACATATATATATATGTAGTCGTAGTCGTAGTCGTAGTCGTAATAGCAGTGGCAGTGGTAATGTAGTAGTCGCAGTGACAGTGGTAATGGAGTAGTCGCAGTGGTAATGGAGTAGTCGCAGTGGTAATGGAGTAGTCGTAGTGGTAATGGAGTAGTCGCAGTGGTAATGGAGTAGTTGCAGTGGTAATGGAGTAGTCGCAGTGGTAATGGAGTAGTCGCAGTGGTAATGGAGTAGTCGCAGTGATAATGGAGTAGACGCAGTGGTAATGGAGTAGTCGTAGTGGAGGTGGTAATAGCAGTGGCAGTGGTAATGGAGTAGTAGCAGTGGTAATGGAGTAGCCGCAGTGGTAATGGAGTAGTCGTACTGGAGGTGGTAATAGCAGTGGCAGTGGTAATGGAGTAGTAGCAGTGGTAATGGAGTAGTCGCAGTGGTAATGGAGTAGTCGTACTGGAGGTGGTAATAGCAG